>VDFB02000017.1:526674619-526792963 GCA_007258455.2 Sequoia sempervirens
TTGGAAATTACACATCAAATTTTACAAGCACCCGACGAACATCGAATTTTACATATTTTGTCGGACAGTTTCGTCGTATTTTGCAGTCAAATGCATTAGTGTGAGGATGTTGATTGACTATAGATCCTTGAACAAGAAGACCATCAAGAATAGATATCATATTCCAAGGATAGATGAATTGCATGGAGCTATTTACTTCTCCAAGATTGATCGTTATGGACATTTTGATTTTTTGGTCATGGCAATGTGACATGTGGGGTTTATTTATGGGCCTTGGTCTCATTTTGGATCTTGGAACCTATTAATATTTTAGGAGGGTAGCATATAAATTAGAGAACTTTTCTATTGTAATCATCACATTGTGTTATGTATTTATGCGCACCTTTTGTTCAATCTTCTATGGACAAAAACCCATAAGAGATTGTGATCAGTGGATGAAACCCCATTGGTTGTGGGAATCATAGAACAAAAACCATTTTGTTCTTTGAGAACACTCTCACTCAAGGAGTTCATTGGAGCATCAAGGATTTTTTGGGAGTCTAGTGTGAGCATTGGTGTTTCATATTTGTAATTGTTTTCGTTGTTGTCATAACAGTTTGTTATTATTGAGATCAATACAATTTCTTGTCAATTTTTGTACAAATTCATTATGTATAAATTCATATGTTGATCTATTAACTTGGTTCCTTTTGTGTGAGCATAATAGAAATATATGGCCTAGACTTTTCCTTGCTGTGAATTTGTTATTTTTCATTAATAATTTGGAAAGGTACATTACATATTATATACTACACCTATATTTTGGTTGTCACTTCATGCCTATATATTAGTTTGAGATACTCAAGATTAAGCACCCTTTTAAAGTAGCTAATATGTCATATGTGTAGTACCCCTCCGTTTATGCTTATGCTATTTGCTATTATGTTTTTACACTGTTAGACCTATGATATTTTGTTGGATATTTTGATCGCTGGTTTTGAGCGACAGTGGATTTATTCTGTGACACGATGATATATTGTTTGGTGATTACTGCTTTTAGACATGTTTTGAGATAGCGTAGATGTTTACTTTCAGTGGTTTATTGCTTTGTACATGTTTATGATGGACTAACAGCTATTTATTTCGTCAGTTGTTGTGACGTGTATTGGTGTGGAGAACGGAATCGCATCACTCGCTTGCGAGTGCCCTGTGATATCCATAATTTTCTCCACACAGTGTGTCTGTTAATGTTTTAATTATATATATATATTTGTATGCATGTTATTGCTTGGTTGCAGGAATTTGCAGGTACATGACACCGACTCCACTTGGGTACTCAGGTCTAAGCGTGTCAAGACTCAACGGATACGTTGATTGGGAGATAGTAGTATGGTTCACCCTAGTCTAATTTATAAACCCGGTCTTAGTACATCGTTTGTTTTAGTTTAGAGTCATAGGATTGTTTTGTATTCTTCTGTTGGGATAAAATGTTTGAAAGGTAAATTTGGTAATTTTTAAATGATAGTATATAATATTTTAAATTACTGTTGTTTAGATTAATTTATAAATGTTGAAGAAATTAGTGTTTGTTATTTAATTAATTAATTAGCTTATTTGGTTAAATGGTTTGATCTTAAAAAGATTAAATTATTTAATTAAATTAATTAATTAATTAAATTAAATTGTTTTAAAAATTGTGTGTAAATAGTTTATTTGAAAATTAAATAATTATTTGTAAAAAAGATATTTTGGTTATTAAATAAATGGTTGTATATTGGAAATTGGAAATTTAAATTAAAATAAAAATAAAATGTACGCAATTGAAAATTGATTTTTAAAAATTTAAAATAAAATAATTAATTACATGCAAATTTGGAATTGGAAGATTGCCGAGAAGTGGTGGGAAGATATTTTGCAACCACTTCTCGACATGTGTGCCAGTGCTTTAATTGAATATTATTGAGAAAAAAATGTGTTTACAGAGTTTATTGTGGATCTGGGATTGCACAGAGGTTATTCAATTGCCTCATGGGAAAATTTTGGGGACTTTTGCAAAAATTTCTCTGTTTGTGCTATTTGGGAAATTCTGTATACTTGTGGAAAATCTTTTGTTTGCATCTTGGAATTGGTTCTCGGGAAGGATTTGTGAAAGGAAGCTATAGGCAAGATCTTCTTCAGTCAATTTTCAAAGCACAGAAAACAGGTATTCTTCTGGTGTATTTATTTTATTTATTTTTGGAAAGGAAAGCATCTGAAAAGAAATTTAGTGTAATTCAAATATTTGTGTTTCACGCAAAGAAATTATTTACTGTGGTTGTCTTCTGAAGTTTTGATAAGAAAATAAGAAAGCTTCTGAAGTTTATTCTCTATATATAGTATTTAATTTTCTGAAAGGAAATATTTGTTTAAAGGGAAATGGAATCCTCTAGGATTTATTTAAGTTTTAATTGGAAATACTGTTCTAGTTTTATTTTTGAAAAACTCGGGAAGAAATTCATTATTTTTTTTCCAATTTCCCCGTAGATACTTCTCTGTAAAACGAAAACCCTTTTGAATCTTTCAGAAAACCTGAAAAATTTTATATATATATATGAATATATATCTGTATATATATATATAGTTAAATTGAATTGTGAAAGACCTTTATTTTTGTTATTAAAAAAATGTTTTAAAAGATTTTATAGTTATTTGTGCCGAAATCCATACGGTGAAATTCTATGTTGAAATTTCTTTTAAAAAAAATAAATTAAAATTGTGTTTTGGCTGCTGTGCGCAGCCCTGGAGAGGGTCCCAACCTCCCCAATGGTGCTGTTACAGGCTGCGTATTTGAATCTTTATTTTTTTTAAATAAAATTCAATGCGATTTGCATAGTATGGATTATAAATTCGGGTTTAATGATATGATTCTTTATATATATATATATTGATTATTTAAATCAAAATTTCATAAAATATATATATATAATATTTTATATTAATATATATATGTATATATATGTGTGTATATATATATATGTATATATGTATATTAAATTAAAATATATTTATATATATTTAATATTTCATTTATAAAAAAAATAAATTATTACTTTTGTGATTTAAATATGGAAATTATAAGGATATTTGATAATATAAAAAAAAAATAGTTTTCGTTTCCATGTGAACTTGAGGAAGTTATAAACAGAATTTATTTGAAGCAATTTCTTTAATCATTTGAGAAAAGAGTAATAATTTTATTGCTATAATTTTATGTTAATCTCTTGAATGACTGGATTTAGTAAATCCGAAAATTAGACATTTATAATTCTTGATTTGCTACTTTAAAATCGTGTTTTCTTTTGGTCGGGCAAATGGGGATTTTGTTTTTATGTGTTGTTAAGTCTTCCAGATGTCATTCTTGGGAAATAAAATATTACTATGGTTTCATATGTGTGAACAAACTAGGGTAGTGCACTGGATTTTTGTAAACAAAATTGTGACATTTATTGTGGTATTTTTGGTATTATGTGTTGATCTCTTTGTGCACTTTGTTACCCTAGATAGAAAACTTAGAAATCCATGTTATGTTTAGGGGAGTGGCTTTTTGTAAGGGCCGACACACAAAGTGGTGTCAGGGTAACTTACAGAGAGTTAGTAACTCAGTGAAAATTAAAGAACATAGTAGTTAGATTAAAACACTTAACAAGATATTTTGCCTCACTTATGACTCTTGAGCTACTTCAGTCTTGAGTATAAGATGAGAAGGCCTAGAATGGAAAATCGGTGTCTTGTTCCTTTAAAAGACATTCGATTCCACAATGATTTGCATTGGGGCCAGGTTTCGTGAGAGGTTGCCAGGGTAACCCAAGGATTGGGGGCTGGAACCTAGGAAGAAACACCAGGGTAACCTTTGCAACATTGTGATGACACTCCACCTAGAATAACAGTTAACCTTGTGTTTGTATTACATTCAAATTGTCTAAGTCTGGAAGCAATGTAACCATTAGTTTGTTATGTACTAGTGTCTAGGGTTAGTACATTAGGTCTAGGTAACCTTATTACTATCTCTTAGCACGGGGGGTGGACCTACGAGTACCACATGGTTGGGTGGAACGTGCACCTTACTCCGTTGGGTCCCCAGTTTGATCACAACATCGAGAGCTTCATGGATGGAGAGCTCACGCTTGGAAACTTATGTTTATTTCAACATAGTAATTTTGTAAATTTGTAATGTAAAACATCCCTCAATTGTTGAGAGGTGAACACTTGTAATTGTAATTGTAATCATTATTGAACTACCTCATCAGATGGATGAGTATTGTATATATTATCAAATGCAATGTATAAAACAAATTTGTACTTTATGTTATCTTGAATGGAAATTTCAATATTATGCAATGTTTATCTTTATGTTATAAATTAATATGTGCAATGCGAAATATTTAAGTCACTTATGGAAACTCAAAGTAGTGTAACATCTAGTAACTTAACGAATGTATGAAACTTATTAACTTAATATTAATACTTTAAAAAATATATATATTACACTTTTATACACATTTGTAACATTCTTAGGTTATTAAGACGGAGCATTACAATATGATTGTTTAAGAGTGTGATTTATATGTTGTTATATGCATTTAGACATGGCAGTGAGAACACACTAAACTGGATTAAACTAAGAGATGCTTAAATTAATCTGTGAGTGTTTTAAGATGATGGGAAAATGTAGCTATTAAACTAAATCCTTTATCCAATTGGACAACAAAGTGTTCGAATTCATACAAAATTATAATAATTATAACGAAAGGTGATACCTTAATCAAGTTATCACAAAAGACAATGTCTTTCAAAATGCACAATCATGTTGGGCTCTACACATATAGTAAAAACATAATAGATTTTTATAGAATATTAAAAGAGTCTACTTAATAATCTATAAAAATTCTCATACATTTTCTTTATTGTTCTAAGAAGATACATCACAAAATAAATATAAATATTTTGCAGTCTTTTAGCTAGCCAACTAATCAACACACGTCAAAAAATGTATCTTAGACAAATTTTCATATTTAGACATATTTAGACATGCATATGGTGTTTAAACTTGGGTTTCTCAAACTACCATATGAGCATGAAGTGACAACTAAAATAGGATTGCATCATGCAATGAGTATGCTTTATGCAACGAGTATGTTTTATGCAATGTGTATGCTTTATGCAACGATTAATATTTAATTTTTATGGGAATATATATTATGAAACCTTAGGGAAAGTCCCCTTGGTTCAATGGAGCTAGAAGTGAAGACCCTACCCACCTCAAAAATTAGTTGTCAATTGTCTAACCTAATCATAGGTTTTGTGGTATTCTTCCCAAGCACAACACCTTAGCACTTGGGAGACTACCCAACCTTGAGGACTTGTAAATTACAACTCAAACTACCAAAAAATTGAACACAACTCCTTAAAAGAAATTAACCAATAAAACATATCTATTTGATATACAATTATACTATTTAAATACAAATAACATGCATCAAACATAAGATACCATAAGATTATAATAATTTCTTAATCTTATGACTTGAGACACGAAAGGTAAATGTCCTAAGTAAACTTATCTAATTAGGTGTCAATGAAATCAAAAAGGGTAATTGGATAGGGAATAATTGCACTCACACCAACACAAAGTTCCAGTGAACATTGTTAATTTGAATGTATTTGGCTGAAGTGGATTTTTGGGAGATCATCAATGTGTATGGGATGGTGGAGCTTGTATATTTCAAAACTTTGTTACAAACCATTAACAAATGTTTATTTCATATCCCTTTTAGTAATAAGCATGGTCAAAATGCACAACACCAAGAATAAAGGAAGCATCCCCCATTGTATAAGCACATGTCCTAAGCCAACTCAATTCTGAAAACTATTGATCATAGTTGCATAGTCATTTCATTTACTAAGCAAGCTTTACAAACTTGATATGATCATCTATTGGGAAAGCTTAAAGAACTTGATATGATTATGCAACCTAATAGTCAATCCACATCTTAAATAACATTGTTATTCATCTAATGTGAAAAATGACGTCGAGCGAGGGCCTTCCGAGTAGAGTGCAATGGGAAAATGAGGTCGTAAAGATTGTTGCAGAGCGGGATCACTTGGGCAGGGGACCCTACGGCTAGCATTGTTCCCTCTGCCCCTAACGCTTCTGGCTGGCATCGAAAATCTTCTGGCTGGCATCGAAAATCTTTTTTCGATGTTGTTTTTAAATGATTGTGCCTTAGCTCCCCCTACTCCTACACATATTACAGAAAATGAGGAATTATATGTGTGATAGGGTGTGGTCTACAAGTTTAACGGCTTGTGGCCCTCCCTTCCTGATCTCCATGAGTGGGTTTCTATTTCTTGGAAGCCTATTGTTTCTAGGCAAATCGACCTCTATCCCAATGCTAGAGGTTTCTTCTTTGCAACCTTTGCTTCCTTCAAGGAGTGTGACTGTGTGTTGGACATGGGGTGGATGCGGGGTATTCATTCATTGTTCATTCGACCTTGGTCTCGCTCTTTCAATCCTCTTACGGAGCCACTAAATATCAAACCTGTTTGGATCTGACTATCGAACCTCCCTCTCTAGTTTTGGGAGGATTCATGTTTTGAAGCTATTGGCAACGCCATTGGTTGTTTTTTAAAGGTGGACTCTACGTCTCGAGATCTTGGGCATACTACAGTGGCTCGTATTTTAGTCAATTTGGACATCTCCAAACCACCATGGTGATGTGGTTTTGATGGTGGAGGACAGACCTTGGAAGCAACTTCTAGACTATGAGGGGCTCCCTTTCCGGTGTAGGAGATGTTTCTCTATTAGTCATTTGGCCTTTGGCTACCCTCTTGCTTGCTACAAGGGTGTTGCTACCTGGTGGAAGAGTGATCTCATAGACCATCTCACAGTGGGCTCTCCCTCTTCGGATGGTCCCTCCTAGGAGGACGACCCTTTCGATTCATCCATGGAGACTATGTCTCCCCAGGATCCTCCTTCGACTTTCCCTTCCATGGAACCATTATTGCCTCAAACTGTTATCGTTCCGACAGAGCCTGCCCGTCCCTCGATGAACGCTTCTATTGATCCTTTGAATGCTCATGTCTCCTCTTCTACACTGTCGACTTCGCTATGTGGTGGCTCTTTTCCCTTGGTGGTTGTTGAGGATCCGCTCATCTCGCCTCACTCGATGGACTTCCTTTTCGAGCCTTCCTAGTTTGTTGTGCAAAGAAAGAAGGACCCTCCAAACTATGACCTCGAGTTTTGGGAGTCCAATTAGTCCCCTCAAACTCTAGGGTTGTCTAGTCCTCATCTTCGTTCAACATGTTGTATGTCAACTATTCATGTCCTAGTTTTGTTCTATGTGTGGCTTGTTTGGCTTGTTCTACCAAGCCCTAGTGGCTCCTATTTGTAAAGGGATTGGCTCCCTTTTCTCTTTCTAGTTCATGTCCTATTTTGAACTAGCTTCTTGTAGGCCCTAAGGGCTCTCTATGTAAAGGGTACAACACCCTATAAATGTTGCTTACTTTATCAAAAACATTGTTATTCATCTTAAATAGAAAAGAGGGCATCCACAATCAAGAAATAAATCTAATATTTCTTGTTTCATTGTCATGTATTCAACAAATATGTTCCCAGTGTACATTTTCCAAGAAACAAGATAGAGTCATCTTTCACAATTTTAAACATCCAACACAAGTAGTCCTAATTCTACCACACATAGAACATCAAAAATGGAATTTGTAAGGGGAAATGGAAAGTGCGTGTAACCTATATCCTCCCACATAAGATTTAAGTAAATTTGTTACAAAAACAAATAGTGTTACTAAAATAGTGGAACACCTACAGCACAGTTTTAAATACCTAGAACACTAAAGGAAACATTTCAAGTTTGACAAGATGGAATAGTCTTCTTTAATGAAAAAAGTAAAAATAAAAACCACATATTTTCAATAATATGCCAAACTAGCTTTGAAAAAACAAGAAAATCAAATGTGACCATTGCAAAACACTCACTAAGAAGCCTCAAAGAGCCAAGAAATATATGGTGTAAGACCTTGAAATTGTTTCAAAGAAAATTTGCAATAGCAAGCTTCAAAACTTAAAGACTACGCAATCTCATAGCCAAGTTGTCTACTAAAATCTTGTTCAAATTAATTTTTACATGCATATGTGGACATCAACAATGTGACTACCATTACTAAACTAAGCTTAAAATTTTATATTCAACTTCATTGAAATAGAATTTAAATTTGTCTTACGCACAATAAAGGACATCGATAACCAAGAATATCATCCAATTACTTTACCTCAATGATACTTTGTTACTAAAAGGTGCTTCAAGCAATGTAGCCTCAAAAAGCTTCAGATGGTTATGCAATCTACATTTGCCAAGAGACCACTTAATTTCAAATTACAACAATATCAACTTTAAAAAAATCTAGCAATTTCCCTTAACAATGCATATAGGGACAAGAGAGGCGTACAAAGGTCATTTTGGGTATCAAAAGTTTACACTTGTGTTGAAGTTAAAGCCATCACCATGTTAATCACTTCATGTTTGTCCCCATATATAACAAGCATACTCCTAATACACCCTGCTAAGAACTAGGACAATATCCCCTTACGCTTTATAATACATTTAGGCACATGAAATATGTATGGAGATATTTTATTGTTACAAGAGGTTTGTACTTGTGCTCAACTATAGCTCATTGCAACCCACTAGGGACTTCTTTTATTTTATTACCCTACTTAGAATTAGGGTAATATCCTTGATTTCATTTTACATAGGGAGTACCACCTATTTTCATCTTACAAAAACAACATCAATTGAAAAATATTCTAGTAGTTTCCCTTAAGAATGCATATGAGAGATGTGAAATGTCCTTTGTGGGTATAAAATGTTTACACTTGTGCCAAACTCAAAGTTGCCACCATGTTAGTGAATTAATTTGTGTCATCTATAGCAAGCATACTACCAAAGTACCATGTCATGAATTAGGACAATATCCTCCTAGACTTTATAATGCATTTAGGCACATGAAAGATGTATGGAAGTCCTTTATGGGCACAAGATATTATACCTATGCTCAAATAAAAAATTCAAGGCCCAATAGGAACTTATTTTATTTCATTTTACTATTTGCATTCAACATGCTCCCAAAGTACCTTGTTGAGAATTAGGACAATATCCTTGATCCAAAATGGATTAGTTAGGTTAGTAAAATCAATTGATTACCAAAGTATTATCATACTCAAGTCCATGCATTAGCTACTCTTAATGACTTATTTTAGCAAGAAAAGCATATGAACAAGGTTGCAAAATATTAGATTGTAAGTGCATGATAGAGATAAAGGTGTTCTTAGTGATCTAGACACTCAAGATGTTGATGTCATGATAAAAACTAGTCATTAGTGGTGGATCCAACCCTAGTAAAATATATATATATAGTTTTTGACAAGAGCTATGAGGTTTGAAGAAGCTAAAGCATTCCAAAAGTTTGTTGTTGATGATTATCGGGCTCCTCTCTGACATTCATAAATACTTCTAAGGTAGTTATACAAGTACTCTTTTTGTGTTTCCTTACCAAATTAGGTGAATTGAGCTTATGTTGCTTCAACTTTTGAGTATTGAAGGAATTGTAGTATTATTAAGGAATTCTAAGGGCAATTGTAGGGCATATGTGGTATTTAGACATTATTGATTGTGCAATAGAAGTTCATGAAGGCCTTTGGAAGACAATAAACCACTATAATACTTCAATAAATAATGGCTTGAGGAGGACATCACTCACTCTCCTAGTGTTTTGGTCCCATGTTAGGTTTGTCTAATTCAATTGTTGTCCTCTTCATTCTATGTAGTATATGCTCTCTATTTGGTTATACATGCTTCCTTATTGTTTGCACTTGATAACATTAGACTCTTTATATAGGGACTACTTTTCCAAGTTTTCACAATTAGAACAACTTAATCAATCAATACATGTTAAGGTTGAGTGGGAGTCATATTGAAGAATTATGTAGTGAATTATCAATGCTCAATATGGATCAAATTGCTATTAGAGCAAGTTTTCTTGAATTTCATTCTTATTTGTTTGTGTGATCATTTTAAATGTTTATGCCTATTACTTGATCAAAATTATCATATCTAGTAAAATTTGAAAGATGTCATTTCCTTTGCAACAAGAGAAAATTCCAAAGATTGAATAACAAGAGTAAGCAATATGGCACATGATGCTAAACCTCTTGCATGGAGAGGAGATATTTTTTAAGTTGAAGGATGTCGCAAGCATTTTCTACTCTATGAGGAAGAAGTGGATGCCAAAAAGCTTCTACATTCATTGTCACAAGTAGAGGTATATTTTAGCATGCATCATATTAGTAACAAACAACAAATTTATTTTGCTCAATTAAGATTAGCAAAGCATTCTCTTACTTGAATTGAAATTCATTCTCATTCTTTATCTTTAAGAAAGATGACACCCATATTTTTTGGGACAAATTTGAAAAGCTAATTAAAAAAATTATCTTGTATGTCACAAAAAGCAAAGGTACATTGAGTGGGTATTATAAACAATAAAGATGACAAAGTGTGTAAGAATATACAAGTGAGTTTCTAAAAGGGTTGTCCAAATAGATAAATACATTCAAAAGTGTGACAATTTGATGAGTACATGGGTGCACTTCACAACATCTAAGGAGTTCTATATTCCTCTCAAAGCAAGAGGATATAAATGAGGCAAGTTCTCATGCTCACTACAAATAGATGGACAAGGAAAAGAGCCCATCCCCTTCTTCATAAGCACAAGCATAACAAAGTGACTTAAAAACCAAAGGCAAAAGAGAAGATAAGCAATGATTTTGCTCTCACTAAATTTCATAAGTATTTCTAAATTTGTGACATTAATAGTCATATGGATGAAACATGTTAGAAGTTACATTACAAATTGCACCCATGGAAAATTGAAAAAGGAAAACAGGGTAAGAAGGTGATGAATTCTTAGTGGAATGTAATTTTGATAGGAATGAAAGACATATCACTACACCTTCCTTCACATAATGGTTTTTATTAAGTAGCAATTAAGAGCAAGTCAAAGGTAAGCATGCTATTTTTTTCATATCAAAATTCAATTCTTGTTCTCAAGTTATTTTATTTCTAAAAAGATGGTACAGAAACTTGGATTAGGAAAATGTCAACACCCAAAACCATATTAGTTGTGTTGGTTCAAACAAGGAGTAGAACTATCAATCATAAAATAACGCAAACTTAAGTTTGATGCTAATAGCATTTTATTAGTGAGGTTATTGTAAAAGTGGTTCCTCTTGATATATGTATTAGCGTTTGGCAACCCATACATGTATCTTATAGATTCTATGAGAACCCGCCTTTTCGTGATCATGTTCCCTCCATGTATCCTTAGTGATATCATGCTTCTTGTTTGATGTGGGAGTTATCATGTTCTATGTTCCAAGTTTACTATATGTTCCTTAATGTTATCATGACTCATACTGGTTATTTTCATGTATTTCTTGTTGGACATTAATGGATTATAGTTGTTTCCTATGTTTTTATGGTTGCTTTGATTATCATAGTTATTGTTAAATGATGGATTTGTATTATTGATTAAATGAAATTATTTGATTTCATTGAGTGGTTATGAGTGGTCATTGCGAAGTTGAGAACTTGGATAGGTTGATGCTTGCATGTCCTGGTTATCATATAATTTCCTTACTTGATTATTGTTGAGGTGGTTGGGAGAGGTAGTTTCTTTTCCCCTTTCTATTTGTTCTTTCTCTTTGAGTGGAGAAAGGGCTTTTTCCTCTTGGTCGCTTTTGATTTTCTTTTAGGATCTTTGTTTTGTAAAAGCAAATTCAAGGGTGAAGAAGGACAGAGATAAGAAGATTGATAAGAGAGGGCTTGGAGAGTCTTCGTCAACTTGGATAGGAACTCTTATGATATGCCCTAACCCTCTTTGTTAGATCCTTGTTTTAGGTTAAGTGACTGCTTGAAATGTTGTTCTTTGCTTGTAAATTTGTGAAAATCAATGACGAATCTTTTGACATTTGTTGTAAATTGTGTGTGGGGCTTTGTTTTGAGCACATTTGTTTAAGTTGTATAAAAGTAACACATTATGTGTATATAGTGAAGGAGCAATAGCATATGAAGGAGAATTAATGTAAGGTGCAAAGTTTAGTATTGTGATTGTGATGTGGAGTATTTGCTTGGGAATCTATGTGATAAATGTTGGCTTAGACATTGTGAACAAATATGTGTTATTGAGAAAGCTATGTGACCCCTATCTCAAGGGTGGATTGATTATCAAACCTATAGTTGGGTGGAGTGCCCATTGACCATATTGTTTCTCTTGTTGATTTCTCTTTTCAAATTCATATGTTGAAGTTGGAAACTAATTTGGAGATTCATCAAATTTAAGTTCTAAAGTGAACATATGTGGTTCCAATGAATCTAGAAGAAATTCAAGTCTTATTGAGTGAACTTATGCAAAATGTGTTGTTGATTAGATGATTAAGTGTAATATGTGTTAGCAACAAAAGTTGTCAAAACTATATTGTGGTAGGATTGCATAGGAAGAAAGTAAATGTGGGTATTCACCATTCCAATGTAAAAAGTTCAATTTAGCATTATTACTTTACTAAAATCAAGTAGGTGAAGAACTAAAAAGAAAATATCTTGTATATCTTTACAGTGTCTATATGTACTTAGTAGGCAATAATAAACCTATACGGACAAATTCCATCTTGTAATATATTTAAAATAGATGAAAAGTAAATTTGAGTGTTCTAAAATGTGGATTGATGATTCTTGAGATGTTTAAAGGAGAAAAAAAAGTAAAGAAAATATTTGTTTCCTTGTAATCAAGTGTCACAAATTTTATTGTAAACTTTTGAAAAGAAAAAAAAAGCTTTAACTTTTATTAGATCTTACATATGATTTTATTTTATTTGGTTTAATACCTTCATTATAAACATCATTTTACGCATATATGAATATATATATATATATATATATATATATATATATATATATATATATATATATATATATATATATATATATATGAAGTTAAAATTTTGTTTATTTTTTAAAAAAATACATTTCTTTTTATATGTTATTATTTTAATTTAAAAGATGTGTAATAAATTTATTATCAAACAGATTTTATTTAATTAAAATTGAATAAATGTTAATCTTTTATAAAGTTTAAAATTTATTAAATTAAAAAATAAAAAGGGATTGACCATGGGTCAGCTGTGAGCTGCCTATGGCCTTGCCGCCAACCCATGGGACCGCACCCCATGAGGGTTGCGACCCCATTGGAGCTCACCCCCTTAATCAGCTATTGGTTTCAAAAAAAAAATCAGTAATGAATATGTCTATTCATTAAAATAACTAGTCGACAACCATTATCATGGCTGTAGACAGTAAATTAAACTTGCAATCTGGAAAATTAAATAAAATCAACATATATATAGCAATTCCACAACCTGCAAAATATTCAATCAACAGATGATTTTGACCTGCAACAGACAATCCAGATTGAGGACAAACAACCATTAGAATCTGATAAAGCAATTGAACAATAAAATTGTAGATGATTTTCACCACAGCAAACAATCAAGATTGGAGCCAACCAACCATTAAAATCTGAGAAAGCAAAATTGAACAATAAAATAGCAAAATGAGGGAAGCGTCAACATTTAAGATTTAAGGTTATAAATTGTTTGAAGATCAGCTACTAGTTAGGGAATTAGTTTTTGTATAAGTATTATTTTGAAATCAATCAACTTCAAAATTAATTTTGATTAGTATTCTAGAATTATTAGTCTGGAGAAAATAAAAAATTATGCCCTAAATACTTAACTTTTTGTTGTTAAATTAAAAGGTTTGAGTAGATGGTTGGAAGATTTGAGACAAAAGATTAATCATCTCTCTCACCTTCTTAACAAACTTAGTATTATGATTTAACCTTCAAATAAAATCAATTGGGCTAAAATAACTTAACTCTTTGTAGTTCATTCAAATATTAGTAAGATAAAATACAAATAAAATCAAAAGTTAGACGAATAGATGTTTCTAGTTAATGATTCCACGCAAAATAGTGATCTAACTTTATAGTTATTTGATTTTCAATTAGGAAATATTAAGGTACACAACTAGTGTAAAAAAATGGGTTTAGAATATATTATTCTCTAACACAAAGTTGAATTTGGTGATCAAACATGTGACTTATACTTCGCTAATCCGAATAACTTTTGAACAAGTATTATTCCTATTCAAATTCATAGATCCATTTGGTTGGGAGCAAGTTAGAGCCTCATAGCCTCAAACGAATCTTTTTCCTTATCGGAGCATGTTACATGGCATCATGTCATCAGATGCATTAAAGAGTTCGCTAAATAAGTCTTACTTTGGCATTTTATAAAAATAAAAATTTGCAGTATGGTGTTTTAGACTAGTTAAAAAGTGGGCATGACACGTTCTATCTATTAAAGACCAAACAACAAATACTAGTTAATGAAAGATGGGAAGAGCTTCATCATCCATCCTTATTAAGGAAAATCAAATATCTCCTTGGTAAGTGCACATCACATATCTCCTTGGTAAGTGCACATCAAGCAAATAAGTTAATCATAGATATTGACAAAATTTCTTACTTCTTTTGAAAAATACAAAAAAGTGTTTAAATTGAGATTTCTACTAACCATAATCATAAGCAAAAAGGAAGGATGTTAGGGAACATGATAGACCTACCTAAAGAGGTAAGGCTGTGCAAGACCAAGTGGCATCCAAGAAACAAGATGGGAAATTACTTCCTCATTTAGTGAGTATCTAAGCTTTCATCAAAACCTAAAGCCTCCTAACAAGAAGGGAAATTACTTCCTCATTTAGTGAGTATCTAAGCTTTCATCAAAACCTAAAGCCTCCTAATTGGGGAGGTGTGATACAAAATGGACAATATAAGCTAGTGAAATTAAAACACAAGCACAAACACATGGCTCTACACGAAGTTCGAGACTCTGCATGCAGCAAGATGTCCTCGTGATGGCTGGATGCCTACTCTTCCCCCACGTAAGACCCTTTACAACCTTGGTTGAATTCGTTCTATATTACTATGCTCTTACTTTTTGTGTGCTCTTTCTTTCGAAACCCTAGGCCGGTGTCGACCCCATCGACTTAAACATTAATCTTTGTTTTTACTCCCACTTCCTTGGTGCCCTCGAACTCGACAGCCACCAATGGGAGACCCTGGGCCGGCCTCGAATAAACCCCCAGACAATTCGTAAACCCTGTGTAATGGTGATGCAAGGAGAATGGCAAACAATGTCGTGAAATCATTCAAAGAAATTGTGACAGAGAACGAGAGAGAAGTGATTCTGCTTGCAGCCAAATTTATTGAAGTCGATGATGAGAACCTAGAATGCAACCCGCTCTCAAATGGGGAAACAGGTAAGATTCCTTCGACAAGCCCAAAAAAAGATTTTTTTATTCCAAATGAAGAAATGGCAACAGTTTTAGACAATCAAGAAACTAGGTTAAAAAACGTAGCGTTTTTCTTTGCTGCCTTACAATGTAATAAAATCCCATCGAGGAGATTCCTTGATGGTTGGATTCTGAATGTTTGGAAAAAAAAACTTGGTATCCATCACTTTCTGCAAAATGATCCAAAAAGGCTTATACCTAATTTTTTTTAAAACTAGTGAAATGCAAAAAAAAACCATGAAGAAGGAATTTTGGACGGTAGAAAATGTCATTTTCAGAGCCATTGCCTGGTCACCAAGCATGGTCAACGAGGAAATCCTCGCCCTCTCCCACCCGAGATGGATTAACTTGAAAGATGTCCCACCATTGCTATGGGCGGTTTTGCCACAGCTTCTCGTGAAGTACGGGAGAACTTTGACGGTTGAAGAAACCAAGAGTACTCTCCTGCACATGGGTGCACGCATCCTGCTGTCTATTGCCCCAAGGGTTGAAATCCCCGAGGAAATTGAGATTGAGATTTTGGGAGGCGCCAATGTTTGTTTTCTATGTAAAAAAGAAGGGCATCGACAAAAAAATTGTCCCATTTTAAGAAATGATAAAAGCTTACATGGAAAAAAAAACGTAATGCAAAGTCCAAACCTAAAAGAATGGGGATCTCTAACCCTAACGAGTCTGATAATACCTTGGAGATTGGAGAAGTGAAAGAATCCACCTCGTCCATGAAGGACATTAGGGGAATGGGGTCAGCCCTTGCAGACCCAAGTGATAGCATTATAGACCCTGGCTTGGATAACAAGTCAGAAAGTAATTTGGATCTTTGGATCTTGACCTCTCTCCCAAGGAGCAAGATTTGATCTCAGGGAAATCTCATTCCTAAGTTATTCTAACCTCTAGTACCCTAAGCCTAGATGTGGTTGCGACCACAGATATTTCCAAGCCCAGGGTGGATTCCACTAACCCAAAATTCGGCCTTCTAAAAAAAGATGGGCATCTCTCCCATGGGAACAAATTAAATGCCCAGGAATTGGTTATGTTACAATTGAGAAATCAAATAGCTAAAAACAAAAGGGTTTTAAGGAAATTCAAAGCTTGGGGGGATTGGTCTAGTATTAATGAGGTCAATACTTCCCATAACAATAATGAAGCTCTATGTATGGAATCTAAAAAAGAAAGTTAATGCCTGACCTCCAACCCTCAAGACAAGTAATTCTGAGTCTGGTTGATGATCAGGAGAACCCTAATAAAGAGGTTAACCCCCTATTAAGGTTGAAGTTGTTCAAGATCTAGATACTATGGGTGACAACCCCCTCCTATTAATGGATGAGGTGGGAGGAGAAATAAGCCCTCCTAACTTGGACATGGACACTGAGGGTGCCCTCACCTCTAGTAGGACTTCTCCATCTATGAATCGAATTCACTCTAGGTGGTCAAAAACATCTAGAGGGAAATGGACTGCCTTATGAAAAGAAGGATAAGTGTAATAGTTTGTCCTTGATCCCGACTAGCCAAGGCTTTAATCCCTTAGGCCAAGATGCCTTGGAATTCTTCCAAAGCTACCTAAATAGTTTGAAACCATTAGGTGACATTGAGAACTCTCCCAAGGCAGAAGACACAAAGAGGCATGACTCCTAAGATGGGGTTGAGGAAGGCTCTGTAGCTAGCAAGATGCTAAAGCAGAAAAGAAGGGGCAGAAGGAAGAAACAAAAAGGCAACCATGTCCCATACCAGAAAGTTAAGAATGACAAAGTAGCTCTGCCCAAGTGCTTTTAAGCCTTTAGGTGCTTGAATGTAACCCCCCAAGCAATGGAGTCTAATGATGCTCAACTGCATATCTTGGAATATAAGGGGACTTCAATCCCTAGATAGTAAATATAATGTTATAAGGTTTTTGAATCAAATCCAACAGAGGGCTGTAGTTCTACTCCAAGAAATCAAGGCTGTCAACTTTCAGCTTGAAACTAACCTTAACTTTATTTGGAGAGACTCCACCCACTATGTAACGAATCATGAAGAAGGCAAGGATGGAGCTGTTATTCTGGTCTCTAGTAAATAGACAAATTGGGTTAAAAGCCAAGGTGTGTCACTGTGCAATAGAGCAGTATGGATCTTGATTGAGAAAGATAATAGGAGATTTTGGCATCTGCTCTATCTATGCCCCAAATGACTACAAGCTAAGGTGTGAGCTATGGGACTGGTTGAGTAAGTTGCAGGATATCCCCTAGATCTTTGGAGGGGGCTTCAATATGGTTGAAAATATGGAAGATAAATCTGGTGGATATGAAATGGGATGGAAAGGGAAAGAAAGATTTTTAAGGTATAAAATGAAGAAGTCTCAAACTGTTCGACCCCATAGAAGGGCAAAGAAAGGATAAAAAAAGCATTTGGTTCACTTGGTGCAACTACCAAAAAGGAGCTAAAAGGATTTACTGCAGACTGGACAGGTTCTACGCCAACAAAAATGCTTTCCAATTTGACATGGTTGATGAGACCAACGCAAGGGTTAAGGTTACTCTGTGGACACTATCTGATCACCACCCTATCTCTGTCAAGATTTTGATGGATATTGAGCAAGCTGGTGACATTAAGAAAGACAAGTAAATTATGTTAAACACTAGACTGGTAGCCAATGAGGACTGTTGTGATGTTGTCATAACGGTTAGAGGTATCAACAAATGGATGCTCAAAGATCTCACATATTGAAAAGGTGGAATGCCAATGTTTTAGCTTGGCAAAAAAAATTCCAAACTATTGGTGAAAAAAGGGCAAAGGACCAGAGGAGGTTAGAGTGCTCACTCCAAGAGCAGCTTCTAATGGCTGAATCCTCAGTTCAAGGTGGTCCAAAGAATATCTCCCTAAATGAACATCTAATTTCAATCAAAGGTGAGTTGAGGGAAGTGTGCAATACATTAAAGATCAAGGAGCAAAAGTAGGGGCAAGAATGAATTGGGTTGCCCATGGAGACAGAGGTTCAAAATACTTCTTTAGTATTTTGAAAAGTAAACAATCAAAGGAGCAGATAAATCTGCTTTGGCATAATGATGCCCTGGTGAAGGATCTAAGGAGATACAAAACTACTTTTTACAATTCTATAATCAACTCTTTACCTCTAAGTGCAACAACTCGTTCGATCACAAGGCAAGAGAGAGGACTGTAAGGCACTAATCCCTAAGAAGATTTCTGAGCAGAAAGCTGCTGAATTAAATAAGCAACTATCACTGGTTGAAATCAAAAATGCTATTCTTGCTCTTAAAAATGATAAATCCCCGAGGGTGGATGGAATCCCAGCTGAGTTTTACAAAAAGAATATAGAGTGGGTGTCTGAAGATCTTCTTCAAATGTACCTAGAAGCTACAAAAACGGGCTCACTAGGCAAAGAGATTAACAAAGGAATTATTAAACTGATTCCCAAAGACGGAGAGAGAGCCCTAGAGAAGAATTGGAGGCCTATTACTTTGCTAAATGTCTCCTATAAAATTCTTGCAAAGGCTATTGCATAAAGACTTGCAAAACTACTCCCCAAGATTGTCAATAATATGCAAACAGTCTTTATTAAAGGCATTTGCATCTTAGAAAACTCGTTGACAAGCTAGGAAGCAATGGAAGGGGCTAAAGCTTCAAGACAAAATATTGGGATGTTGGTGGACTTTGAGAAGGCATATGACAGGATCGAGTCACCTTTTATCTTCATGGTGTTGGAAGCACTTGGATTTCCAGAGAGGATATGCAGGATGATTAAAACATTACTAAAGGATGCAAATGCCCAAATAGAGGTCAATGGCTGCCTTTTCTGAGGAGCTAGACCTGCAGAGGTCTATAGGGCAAGGTTGCCCCCTACCTCCTGCATTGTTTGTTTCAGCTGTTGATGCACTACATTATATACTCAGAGATCAGTCTCTAAGCCCTAAAGTCAGTGGTGTAATCCTGCCTAATAAGGAAGAACTGATAAACCTACAATTTGCGGATGACACAGCTTTACTTATAAGGCTAGACAAGGAGAATGTTGAAAATCTAATGGATAAGTTAAGCCTTCTAGAGAAGGCAGCAAGAGCACGGATCTCTAAAGCCAAATCACCTATGCTAAGTTGGGAAGACAAGAAGCCTGACTAGTTTGATGAGTGTTTCAACTACATTACAGGGGTTCTGTTGAAAATCTAATGGATAAGTTAAGCCTTCTAGAGAAGGCAGCAAGAGCACGGATCTCTAAAGCCAAATCACCTATGCTAAGTTGGGAAGACAAGAAGCCTGACTAGTTTGATGAGTGTTTCATCTACATTACAGGGGTTCTAACAGTATTGTAAGGTATCTAGGGATACCTTTTGCGGTGAACCCCAACCTGAGAGACATGTGGGAGTGGGTGAAGAGCAAAATTGAAAAAAAAATTGAATGGCTGGAACAAACATTACCTTTCTCCGACTGGTAGAGCTAAAGTGTGCCAGAAGATTCTTGCCTCTTACAATATTTATTATGCTTCGGCTTGGCTTTTTAGCAGTTATCAAGTGGAAGAGATTCAAAAAAAGATCAGACAATTTCTCTGGTCAGATGGTAAAGGGAACAATAAAATGCATTCAATCAGATGGGAAGTTTGTTACTTGGATAAACAAGGGGGCGGACTTGGGTTAAAAAACCTAAAACAACAGGGCCTAGCCTTAGCAACTAAATGGATCTACAAAGCACTAACAGGTGAAGAGCCTTGGAAGATTTTAATCAACAATAACATAAAGTTATTAGCTGTGCCAAAAAAGGCCAAATCTTGGAAACACATGCCTCTCTGTGACTTGATCTTTGGTAGATTTTCAATCTCCCCTGTGCTAGCTCCAAGGTATTTAAGAGTATTTGGAAAGCCTGGGAGACTTGCAAAGGGGACATTATTAAGAAATGGAATATTGATAACGAGCTCAATGAGATCTCCCCTTCCAGATCTATTTGGTGGAATGTGTTTCATGACAACAAACCCTTAGCTCTGCTGCAGGGCTGCTCTGCTAAGGCTTGGAATTATAAAGGTATCTCTTCCTTTCATAAAATCTTAAAAGATGGACAGCTTAAAAGTTGGAAATCTCTTAAGAGCGAATTTGACCTACCTCTTTCTCATAAAAGAACTTGTGAATTAATTAAAAAGAACATAGCGATACTTATTACTAAATTCAAAGTTGATAACAAAGTGCGGGAATGAGAAGAACTAAAATCTAATGCCCTTGCAGGTATAAAAGCCAAAGAAATCTATGGACTTCTTGACAACCCGCTGGACCTTGCAGGCATTATGAACCAGGGTTGGGAAGTGAACCTAAATAACAATAATTGGAAGTAGATCTTTATGCACAACTGGAATAGTACCATGGAGCCCAAGAAAGCAGCTTTCAGATGGCTGCTACTAATGCAAAGATTACCCAATGTGGCCTCCAGTAAAAATCCTCTTATCTGCAGTATTTGTAAAAAATCAGATTCTGTAATGCACATCTTCTTTGAATGTTTTTTTGCCAAGGAAATCTGGAATATGTTTAAGGTAAATGATAATAAAAGATTCGAAATTATGGGAAAAGTTCAAGGTTTTGGAAAAATTAATAAATTGTTTTGGCTGATGTTATCTACTGAAATTTTATGGTTTTATGGAAAGTGAGGAATAAAGAAATTCGCCAAGGTTGTAGAAGGGATCTTACTGAGTCATTTAGAAGACTCACACTTCACTCTGTTTATGTGCAGGTTTCAATCAATATACAGGCTTCTAAAGGAAAATTTAAAAACTACTGGAGAAAGGAAAGACTGAGAGCAAGAATCAGGAGGTGGCTTTTGCAAAACAGTGGCTGCACCATAGAGACAAACAATCCAGAAAAGAGTGGATTTATGAACAGTAGGGATGTTGCGCATAAAAGAATTGGTCTCAGCAAGAAGGAAAAAGAGAGCTGATTATAAACTTGGACAGACTGTGTTTATGGACTTTCAAAACCTTTTGTATGTAATAAGAAATTAAGAAACAGCAATTTGTAATGCCCCCTCGGGGGTGTACATTCTTAAGGCAAGCCCGGCCTTGTATATTCTATGTGAAGTTTACTATTATGAATATAAAAAAAAAAGCACAAACACTTTCTTGTAAAGACTCTTCCTTGTACTAGAAACTCTCGATGACTCATTTTAGTTAGAAAAACACATGAATAGGGTTGCAAATGATCAATTTGTCAAAGTAGAATAAAGATAAGTTGTTGATGTAATGATAGACACGATCATTAATGATGTATTTGAACACAATAAAAATTACAAGCCAATTTTTAGCTACAACCAACCAAATTCATCATTGCAAAACAACTTTAGCTGCAACCGAATTCATCATTGTACAAAGAGTCAATGAAATTCATCTTCATACAAAGAGTCATCACAGATGGTTTTTCTCGTGACCAAAAACATCCTAGATAAAACAAAAAAATTGAGCTTTTGGGGGTTGAAATAAGAGAAACATTCCAAGTACATAAGTTTGGCTTACTGAGAACGCTTGGGATCCTCCCATACATCCAAGAAAGGTCAATAAAACAAGTCATCCATACTATTTTGTTAACAAATTGGTTGATTTGAACTTATGTGTCATGTCCCCTCACATAACACCACTCAACCAAGGGTCGCACCATTTGCAAAACCGAAGGAAGAAATCGCATCCACTATCCTAGCCGAATTCCTTAAAAGAATAATTAAAATCGATAATGTCAAAGACAATATTAACATATGTTAATTGTCTTTTAAAGATAATCGCTATCATTAAAGAGAATGACGGGATACCTCCAAACAAAAAGACATGGCCAGAATAAAAGGATGCAACCTTTCACATGCATAGATATAGATGAAAAAACCATTCATGAAGGGATCATGGAAGTAGAAAATAAGAGAATAGACATCCGCCAAAGAGAGATATAAAGATAGCAACATGATTCTGAACAGGTGTATTTTTGCCACTCAAATAAATACACCCATTAATTTGATACATACTGCAATGATTAATTAATCTTATGACAGCAATCTGACATGTTGCATAGTTCGATTATTTTTCATAGCCGTAGCCCGATATAGTTACAGTGATCAATTGCTTTCATAGCAACAGTCTGATATATCTGTGTTGTTCGATTGTGCTTCCTAGCGATAGCCTAATATAATCATATTGATCAATTACTTTTCGTAGCAATAGTCTGATATAATTGCATTGATGAATCATTCCTTATAGCAGCGTTCAGATATAATTGCACTGATAAATTACAGCATTGATTGGTCAATCCTTCCTAGCTACACGTGGTACTGGATTACTTGTGATTCATAGACATCAGATTATACACACACATTGATTCATTGTCTTCACAGTTCCCAATCTGTCATGAGTGCATTGACTGACTTGCATAGATCTGGTTCTATATTGTAGTGCTGTTATCTCATCCACTATCAGTTGCTACTGCATACATCAATCTGATTTTATAAGCATTAGTATTTGTCATTTCTTAGGCATGGATTTAGATGTTATCTTAAGTAGCCATAATATGGATAGTTACTGTTATGCATTAATGCCTAAGGATAAATCTGAATGTTTGAATCTGCCTGAAAGCCTGCTTGGGGGAAAGGGCCTGAGAAGCAGTGTGTGCCTAGAGATCTCACTCAAGTTCTGCCCAATCTTAAGGAAAGGATGGGCCATGGAGGAGTGGAAGTCCCATTAAGTTCCACCCAATCCAAAGGCAAGGATGGGCCATGGAGGAGTAGAGGTCCCACTCAAGTTCCGCCCAACTTAAGGAGAGGTTGGGCCATGGAGGAGTGGAAGTTCCTAGACTGCTTGTGAGCTCCGCCCAATTCCACCCGTGGGCAAAGTGTCTTCCGAGGTTGTGACAAGGATGGGGGAAGTAGGTACAAGTCACCAACAAGGAGAGTTGTGGTATACAATCTCTTAGGCTTGGCTATGGCTTCGGGCAAACCTACCATATTACTCCTCCTAGTTCACAATAGGTTGCATTATTGATAGTCTATAAATATGTTGCCATGGATTAGTGCTAACAAATGTATATATGCATGTTTGGGAATGTTGTTCATGGGTTGAATGTAGGTTTACAAATTTGGGATTACAACATCAAGAGCTATTCATCTGATAAGGTGAAAACCCTAACCCTAGTTTGTGAAGATTGTGACCCATAGGCGAATTCTAGGGCTAATTAGGATAGGGGACATTACATTATGTGGCTTCAACCTATGAGCCTTATAGGAGTTGTAGTGTGATTAGAGAATGTTTGTGAGAAATTATAACGCTTGTGTGGTGTTTGTAGATTGTTGGTTGTGCGAAAAAGTCCATGAAGACCTCTAGAAGGTGTGAAACCATTGTAATTGTTCATGCAATAGTGATTTCAAGAGGGAAACCCTCACTCTTTAGTATTTGTCTCCAATTTTGGATTTCCCCAAGTTAATTGTAAATATTGTTAAATATTTGCTCAAAATGCAAAATTAGATGGAATAATCTTTGCCTAGAAAATTATACAACCTAACTCCTCCATTTGTAGGAGTGATTGGAATATGTTGTAGCAATGCCTAGAAAAATAAACTTGGTCAAGAATTATAGATAATTAAATTTTCTCAAGACCAACTCATGCCAAAAATTGATGTCAATGCCATAGAAGAATAATCAAAAGCCTTGATTTCAAGACAAGTAATACACAAGCCAGCTCATACTTCACATGCAAATATCCCTAATCCACAACTCATGTTCCCATAATCAACCAAATTGAAGAACTTTTAGCTCAATGGGAATGGAATGAAAAAATTGATAACCCTTTAGTTGAGTTGGATTGTAAAATGAAAAGTAGTAATAAAATCCACTAAATTATTTAGTACTAAAATATTGGCTAACATCGCTAGCTATCTTGTTTGTTATTGGTCAGCACATGGGATTTGTAAGGTCATTCTTACTTAAATGATGTAGAATCTTGTATTAAACTTTGTAAAAGAGTCTTGACATACACTATCGATTCATCAGTAAGACCTCCATCCATTTGTAATAGATTAGAAATTTACTAGAAGATTTACTTTCTCCTATACATTGAAGCTCTCAATTAATGTATGGAAACTGAGAAAGATTATAAGCTTGTGTCATAATATTGTTGTTCAATAATATTGAAGCCTCAAGCCACGTATCCATAAGTGACAACTTGCTAAAACCATGTGTACATTTTCCCCTCTTTAAACATCAAAGTTGATTGCTAAAGTATTGCAAGCTCAATTCAAGTATTGGCACCAAGAAATATTGTAAACTCTTCTTGTAATATTTCTTTTCAACAATATTTAAGCCTCAAAAATATTGAAATTTATTTTCTAATATTGCTTTTCAATAACATTGAAGTCTCAAGTTGCTTAAGAATAAGTGATCATTTGCTAAACGTATACATTCATAGCCCTCTTTGCATATCAAAGCCAATTGCCAAGGTATTGCAAAACCTCCCTACATTTTATCCTAGTTTTGTATGATCTTTATATCAATCATTTATTTTTATTTGTTGTTGCCATACTTTTTTTCCTTAATTTATTTTTAAAAACCATTCTATCTTGGTTTATATTACAAAGCCTTTGCTCAAGGTTCTCCACTTGATGGATGGCATAAAAGGCTCAATGGATTATTTGTACAAGGTCATGGGCAAGGGCAAGGAGGCCCTCTAAAATTACTATTGGTCCAACAAAAGAAAATATAGACATTTGGCACATAAATGATCTAAGATGGAACAAACAACTCAACCAACACATAAATGTAATGGCCCATTACTTGAATCCCAAGTTTTTCTTCTTAACTTCCTTTAAACCTAAAGGGGAGGTTACATATAGGGATGACCCTGCAATGAAATGATTGTTGCAAGGAAATTGCATCACTACCACAGGAGTTCAAATCCCACAAGTGGATGGTGGGACGAACGCTTGCCGATGACAAGAAGATGGAGGACGAAGTGGCGATGGTGGGGCGGCTGTCACTAGAGGTTGCAGGGGCTCGATCGGTGGCAGCAACAACGTTGCTCGGTGGTGCTGTGAACAAGTTGATGAAGATGCTCGACGGTGGTGTTGCCTGCGTGATCAATGGAGGGTGCACATGCGGTAGAGTAATGGCGGCAGAGAACGGTGGGAAAAAGAGATGCGGGGGTGCAGGAGTGCGACGAAAGAGATGGAGGAGTGGCAGCAAAGGCGCAAGGATAGAGGAGGTGGAGGAGGATAGGAGTAGGGAGGAGGAGAGGAGGAAGGAGGCAAAGGGAGGAAGATCGAAGGTGAGAAGCACAGTGGTGGAGGAGAGCTAGGAGGAGGAGAGGAGAAGCGAAAAGGAGGGGAGAAGGAGGAGGAGAAGAGGAAGAGAAGAGGAGTAAGGAAAGGAGGAGGTGGGAGGAAGAATAAGAAGGCAGAGGGAGGACAGGAAAGAGATGGGAGGAGAGGTGACAGAAGAGAGGAAGAGGAAGATGTCAAGGATGAGGCCCCCGAATGTAGCCTCACTGGTTCATAGCTCCAATCAAAAGCATTCACCTATCAAAAAAAAAAAAAGAGAGGAGGCTATGGCTTCAACACATGTATAGAGAGGATGGCACCTAACAAAATCCTTAGAAACATACTTATTCACAAGTTGCAAATTTACCAAGGTACTAAAGGGAAAATGTTTTCTTCAATCCTATGTTTTCAAAAGAGGGTTTTTTCCTTCAATTCTTGTAAAGTTGAAGAGGTTATACTTCAATTCTCATAAAGTTGAAGAGGAGGTTATAGATGGCTTTAACAAATGAATAGAGGATGACACCCAACAAAACCTTTAGAAACAACATTCTTGACAAGTTGCAGATTTAAAAAGGTAGCTAGGGGAGAATGTTTCCTTAGTTCTATGTCTTTAAAAGAGAATGCTTTCTTCTTCAATTCCTTTAACATTGAAAAGGAGGGTCTAGATGGCTTCAACACAAGAATAGAGAGGATGACACCTAGCAAAGCCCTTGTAAACACTATTCTTGACAAGTTGTAAATTTACAAATGTGCTACAAGGATAATGTTTTCTTTAAATCTACATTTTCAAAATAGAATGAGCCAACAACAAAGTTAAAAAAATCCTTCAAAAGCTAAATCATAACCTCCTACATAATAGACTTGTTTAATAAGTGTAATTGTAATTTACTCACAAAATTATAAATGTTGTACTTAAAATTTGTGGTGGGAAAATTATGATGCAAAAACAACAAATTTTCAAAGTCGTTCCATCCAAATTTTGTGCCAACACAATATTGACTCTAGGTGTGAGCACCATTCAAGCACATTTGAGGTTATTCACACAAAGAAACACAAGAAGTTGACAAAAAAGTGCATTAATGACATATTGGGAATGATATTGTTCTATAAGAGGAATCTTTACCGTCCAATTCAAAGGCACTACCACTAATGAGCTTTTGTTGAAAGAAATACTTGTAACATATTTATAAGGATTTCTATGTTTAATGATGATGGCATCTAATCAAGCATCATATCATATATACACTACAATGTGCATTGTACTATTTTTTTCTTCTAAACCTAATTAAAAAATCACTTGAGTTCTCTAAATTTAGTATTTTACATGTTATTTAAGTTTATTTTACAGATTTCTGTATTATTTAATTATGTTGATTTCTTGTCAAGTTCCAAGTCCAAGTCATAATTTTGGCCAGCAAAGTTTTTGGAACCATACCATGAATATTAAGAAAGGAGCAAACAAAGTAAGTGTTCCCTAAGAAACTTTAATGTCACCATTACTAGTTCCTTAGAAACAAATGAAACAGATGTAACACCCTAGCGACAATACCAATCTTGACCTCCATGATATTCAATCCCCATCAGAAACAGTTTTGAAATTGAACTGAAGTATTCAAATCAAAATTGTTAGAAGGCTACAACTTGATATTCAAAATTTTGGTCAAAAAGTCTCTAAATAAAATCTTGGTCTGATTATCATTTCCAAATAACCGAGTACAAATAAATATATGTTAGGGAAGCCAATATAGCTATATTTTACATCTATGGCCTATACCTAAAATATATGTTAGGACAATCGATATAACTATATTTTACACCTATTATTCTGTACCTTATAGGAAATGAGCCCCTAAGACACAGACGATCTATATAATTGACAAAGAGGTATGTTTCTTGCTTCAACTCAAACTTCCATAGTTAATTGGAAATCAAAAGAATTACAACAGGAATCACACCAAAGGAATATCAATTGATGTACAATCATAACCATTCTTCTTGCTATGCTCTCTAGCACACTGATGATGGATCAAGAAGTGTGATCCAAAACATTGATGAAAAAAGAAAAAAACAATCCACACACAATCAAATCCAGAAACAGCAACAATCAAAAGACACCAAATCAAGACAAATCTATTAGATCAAAAAAATTGATCTGATTTAATTAACAATATGACCTCCCATCACAAATAGATCTTTCTGGAGCAATCCATGCAAAAAATGCTTGCATGAAAACTTTAATTTGTATTGACTTCGGTTTTGGACTCAAATGATTCCTTTGTGATCTTGCTTGTTCACAAATGGCAAAAACTTGATTTTGATCTTCTGAACCAATTTGCATATTGACTCTACTTCAAGTATACTTAGTAAATATAATATTATATCCAGTAGTTATGTTGAAATGTTATATACATTCCATATTGCCATTTGTATGGTGTAGATGACCACTATATGCTCTATCTGGACAAACTACATTACATATTGTGAAAGCTATCCTACATTCTGCAATTTAACAGCCCGTTACAAATTCTCTTCTGTAAAGAAATTGGAGGCTCCTAACAGGCATCTTAAATTTCAAAGCTCTCCTAGCATGCAAGTATATATAGCTACGAGAGGCATGGAGAATCTTACCATTTCAAATGCAATGCCTATTGGGGCTCTGAAAGCACCTTATCTCCATCAGCATTTGTTGCAGAATAAATGCAGAAATGCATGTAAGATACATCGATGCTCAGAATTATTTATCCAGTCATTTTAGTTTTAAAAAAAAATATTTAGACCCAATGAAAAGCATATCTGATGTGCACTCATCATTGTAACATACTTTCTAAACTGAAAAATCTAAAATCATATTATTTGCAGACAATAGAAGAAAAGAATCATTACAAGCTGAGTTCTTACACCAATCAATCTCTAGCCCCCACTTGATACATATACCAATGGCATCAACATGCATGTATCATAGTCTCCCACGGAAATGTCACAAAGTTTTCATCTGTTCACAAAAACCACCAAAACAATCAGTCCCAAGTCTGCTTTGTCAAATCTTATTTTTAAAAAGAAAAACTTGAATTTTATTGCTTTAAGACAACAAATTGACATCATACAAAGTTGAAAATGCTTTTTTTATTGCATACATTAATAATTACAGAGGGAAAGGGCAAGTCAGGAAGGCAGAGATATATCAACCAAAAGAAAATCGAATGTAGATTATGCTTACCCAATATTAATATCAGAATAAAAGTCAACGCAACAGAGTTACAAGATCGCTGTTGCAAAATATCTGAAACCAAGAAGTAGCAACAACTAAATCTGCATTCACCAGAAGTCCATGATTTGATTCATACACTGTACACCCAACAGCCATATGCATATTTTGCATAGTCAGGCCTCAGTATTGCTCATCAACCCTAAAGTCATCTGCCCATGGGGAAAATCTCCACGTTCCTTAAATGCCCTTTGGGATAATGAACTTCATCCAGTCTTGGAAATTCGACATGCTTTATTGGCACAATTAATGCCTCTTCAAAAAAGTAGAATATCTTCTGCTTTCCCACTGCATGCAAGCCTACAGCACTTGCCTAAACTCCTTTTGAATTATCACTGAAGGAGAGTGGCATGGCAAATCAACTGCTTGAGTCAAAAAACCAACTTTGAAGCAGTAGCCCTTCAAAGTTCAAAACTAAAATCATTCAGATATCCTTTGAACAATAGCTTTATTGACACACTCAAGCCTTCTTCACAAATTGACACTTTCATTCTTCAAAAGCTATAAAATTTTGGTTAATTTCTCGTATGTCCAGTCATGGAAGAAACTAGCTTTGCTGACACATTCAAGCCTTCCTCACAAATAGAGGCTTCCATCCTTTAACCATGTAATGCAACCCAAGAGCAACTCCATGATAACTCCAACAAAGCTGCACTGATATCATCACTCAGCACCATGTCATGTGCTTCCAAAAGATGACTGTCCAGTTGAAAACTACCATTTTGTGCTTAAAAATCTCTGCAATATTTTTGAAGGTTCCTCATGCTCTGTTGACACTTGACACATTCAAGTCTTATAGAAAAATTCCCAATCCTTAACTTACTTACAGCCCATATAGCAACTATTGAACTCGTTATCCAAGCTAGCTCCTATGATCTGAGAATCTCTTGACCACTTGAGGTCTCCATGAAAAATCTTATTCCTTCAAGTGAAACCAATATGATGAATCATGATATAAATACCACGTGACATGGTTAACTCCTTGCAGGAATCATTCAAATAAGCATATACACACTTGCACTATACTCATTGGAAAAACAACAATGGTTGCATAGTTTAATTCCTGTGAGGATTTCCATCCCCACAATTATCACTGAAATCACACTTTCCATTGCATATAAACTTATAGTATAACCAATGATCATTCAAATACTTAAGCTTACATTAGAACCATTAAAACATAAATAATATTCAATAAAATGTTCTTGTGCTCAAATTACACCTTCCACATAACAACAATATTAAGTGATCACTGCCTTCAAATTTTAGAGTATTTGCTCTAGACAGTACCGGTCTATGAGATGCCTCACATATGGCGATTGTGGTGCTTTCTAGCAAGAGTAATCATTTGAACCATCTAAAAACAATAATACCATTACTGCATAGTTCTTGATCTTCGATAAAATGCCTCCCCAACAGAACAAAGAGAATACACAAAAGCAACATAATCTGAACCTAAAGTTGAGAGATAAATCATGTGGTCTTCTTCTACTGCACAACTTTTGAGTCCAAAACTTATGTGCTTGCTCTTCTGCTGCATAATAGTGCCATGAATAGAGAAAACAAACTTCAATACAGCATAACCTATTATTAACACTTTGCTGAATCCCTTGTATCCTTTTATTCAGAGGATCCAAAGTAGCACCCTTTTCTTCAATGAGATCATTGAACAACAAACTCAATTGATACATAAAACAAATTAGAATGGTGAGTACAAAAAGGAACATTTTCCAGCATGATTGAATCCAGGATCTCGAACTTGTCCTTTTCTTGCAAAATAAAGAGGGGGTTAGGAAAAGCAGTTATGGAAAGTTGGCAGGGTTTAAAGTGACATGTTGAAGACATTGCAAATCTTTTGCCCTTTTCGAAGAGCGGGCGACCATTACTGTCAATAAGAGGAAAATCAAAAGAAGAATTAGAAGTGTGTTGAGGACCATCAATGTCAAAAAGTGGAGAAGATGAATAAGAAGTTAGTAGCACATACAAGTTGCAGATATTTAAAGAAGATAATCTAAACTGTTGCAGCCAGGCTAGGTTCATAAGGCATTCCAACAAGGTTGTTTCGTCCAATCGCTTGCGATCGGACTTTCCCGACTGCCCTGTTCTCCGGCAGCCACCGCCAGCTGCGGTCTGACAAGTCATATAACAATGACTGCCACCCCCGGTGAGTGCTAAAGCAAATAAGATTGTTATTACCTTGGCATTGGAGAATAAGGAAGTATGGTAAGTGAATTTTGCTCAGGACCTCTCCGGGCATCACATCTATCCTAACCCATTGCAGGCAATCCATCTTAAGCTCCCAGATACAGATGCTCCTGATGGAATAATCCTCCACAATCTTTGCAGCAAGGAGTAACCGCCCCCTGCAGATGAGCAAGGATGGGCACCGGATATCATGGGATGGCATCTTCACATCAAGATCATCCCACTGCCTTGCTTCCATATCATATCTCAGCAGGCGGTAGCCCTGCGCCGCAGTCACTGGCATTGCAAGGCAGTAGAAGAACCCTTCGAGCCAAATGGCATGGACCTCGTACCAGAACTGCAGAAACTCTTGCTTGGAAGTGCAATGATAAATCCATCTTCCAAGCCTGGAATCATAAACTTCCGTTATGCTCACATCAGTGGATGACTCGGACGTCCCGGTTACAAGGATTTTGTAAGAATTTGTAGTTTTGTCAGCCACCATGCCCACAATATCAATATAACGAATTTGGAGCATTTCTGGCAACGCCTTGTGGGTTTTTGTGAGGGGATTGCAAACAATTAGGGTTGGGTATTCTGCATTTCGATTCCTAAAACAGAGTAAGCCCCCTGCGGAGGCCATCAGTAGGACCTGCCGCGAATCCAGCACGCACCGCTCGTAAACAGGCATGTTAGTCCACGTACTACAACAGGGATCATACGCCGAAAGTACTTCCGACGAGTGGTATACCAGAAACCAAGGGTTTGGTGGGGATAAATTTGTCCATTGTTCCATAAAGCTTTTAGAGGTTAAAAGAGATTTCCACTGTTTACAAACCAATCGGAATTTGAACACTTCAGAAATGGGCAGATATGCAAACACCATCTCCACTACCTCCTCTGGCAGGTTATACCATCCGTTCCTCGCCATCTAGGCCTTGTCAACCCTAATGTTAAAACCCTAATTACTGACAGATAAAATTTATTGCTAGTGAATTGAAAATATGGCTATTTTAAGATTGTGTTCAGCCACCTGAATCTGATGGGATTAGAAATTGTTCGTGCTGAGTACGCTTCAATTCCTCCCTTTGCCGCTTTCTCCTCCTCCTCCTGCTTCCATTTCCACGCCCTGTCTTCCACAATATGCTTCTCCCACGTAACGAAAGCTAATTATATATTCTACACGTATATTAGTTTTCTTCTTCTAAATTACATACGCCTTAATCAAAAGGAATAATAAGCGAGTGGTCTTGCGCCCGGCCCTCGCCAGGATAATTCGCGTGTATTCACTACCTTGTTCGAATAAACCTCATCTTTAAATTTATTTTAATTTATTTTTTTTCATTGGTAATAACTAGCAATCGCACCTTGGTGTGCAATGGGTACGCCGAAGAAGTGTGAAAGGTAAATGTGGGAAATATTTGATCTTTATTTTGTATATATTTGTGTAGTATATGAAGTCAAATGGTAGGAAGGTGTAAATGGAGAAGGGACACCTTCAAATAATCTATGCATCCATTTCATGTATCCAAACACAATTGAAACAAAACCATTGAATTGGGAAGAAAATCACACTTCATTACCAACAAGCTCATGTTATGTTTGTGAGAGAGATACAGAGAGAGAGAGACAGAGAGAGAGAGAGAGAGAGGGAGAGATGGATTGAATAAGAGAGAGGTAGATATAATAGGATATGGATAGAGAGGGGGATGGAGAGAAAGGGAGATAAGATAGAGTGGGAAAAAGTGAGAGAGAAAGGTGACAAAGACAAGTAATAGAGAGAGAGAGAGAGGCATAGAGGGAGGGAGAGAGAGAGAGAGAGAGAGAGAGAGAAAGCGACGGAAAGATAGAGAGATAAGAGATAGAGTCAGAGATAGAGATAGAGATAGAGATAGAGATAGAGATAGAGAGGGGGAAACAAAGAGTGTGTATATAAGTGGGAGAGAGAGATATGGGGAGGGAGATAGAAAAATGATGCAGAAGAGAAAAAGTGGATAGACTTTGGAGGGAAAAACGAACAAAGAAAATGGCAAACAAAAAATGAACAAAGATGAAATGCCCTATTTAGCTCTCTCCCAACAATCTTTGAACTTGGGTCTCATTAATATCAATTTATAAATATCATCATATAGAATTTTGTAATACCATGAATATGCAACTATAGTGTAATATAAATTGTGAATTTTTTAAAATATACAAATGTTTTTTTTCTTTTTAGTCTAACAACAATTAGTGAACCTCATTGTGTGAGTTTCTCAAATGACATGTATGTGCCATTTACAACATAAACATGATTGCAATTTGTTTTACTTCTTCATATATAAATTGTAAGAGTTTATTTCTAATTAAAACCAAATATATTGAAATCAGATTAGATTAAAAAATATATGTAAATTCACAAATCTATTAGCTATCTTACTAGACAAAGGGATGTGAAGCAACATTAGAAATATCTAATTATAAATGAGACAAAATCTACATGCACTTCTATATGTAATTAATTGCAAACATCTGACCTAACATTGGGAAGAGAAAACACAACTAATCTAAAAATATATACTTTACAAGATGACCTCTCATTCCTTGCTAGTCAAACATTTTTTCATTTACTTTAAGTGTTCCTCACCTTTTGTCTTTATATAGAATTAAGAAGGGTTGCTTAGCATTTTCACATTAAATGTTGTGGTTTTAAATTGTTGAAATGGATAAAAAGAATTGTAGTAATGATTTAGATTTTATTAATGTCTTTGATATTTATCAATCATTATATTGGATTCATGAAGATATATCATTTTATCTTTTAAAATCAATAGACCCATTTGTTTTATGCCATGTCTGCCTAATAAGGATTGTCAAAGGATACAAGTCTTTTATTGATGTAGTTCTTGTATTTAATAATCGTGAATTGAGTTTATGGATGATGTGGATATAGGGTTAATGTTTTTTAATTTCCAACGCTACTTAATGCATATTATATAAATATACTATCATAAAATATGCCTATTATCATAAAGCGGGTTGTATATATAAGTAGTGTCTGCATTGCAATAAATAAAAATAAAATTTTAGAAACTGAAAATAAAACCTTGTTCCTTTTTTATTATAGAAGGTCTAACACTACGCATATTATTATAGTGCAAGTTCATTTTTCAATCATTTCATTTAACATCACCAATAATATTTGCAAGAACATTGTCCCTATTTAAAATGATGGAAAGGGTTTGCATCTTTGGCAACAATTTCTCTTGTGACTATCTTGGAGATAAATTTTGTTGCAATGTGGCAATCAACGCATACTCGAAGTTTCTTAACAACTCTAATAATTATTTGAGGGATGTTATTTAACAAACCAAATGTGATTGTCAACTTTTCACTATGGTGGCAGAGAAATAATTATTTTTCCTCCTCTTCTACAACATTAAGTAAATGCCTTGAATCTGAAAAATACCCCGTTGCCCTCATCTCCCAAGTCCAATTTCTCCATCTTTACATAGATCTACTCTATTTGTGGATGTGATTTGTCTCCTACATGAAAAACATGTACCATTTTATGGCGTTCAATCCAACTACATCCAAGGATCTTTTTAATGATAAAGTGTAGAGTTTCTTCAAGATAGTCAGCCCGAACAAGAAGGTCAACCATGCAAACATAATGATTAGATGTAATGCAATAAGGGTTACTCATATGATTGAAGTATGTACAGACCTTATCAACTAAACCTGTATGGTTGCATGCATATATCATATGAAGTATGTACAACCCTCATCAACTAAACCTGCATGGCTGCATGCATATAGAACACAAGCAAATCTTACAATGCCAGGATATGTTCTTGAGTGCTTCATTAATTCAAATATTTTGAGAGCCTCCTTGAAAAATCCATGTTGTGCATATCCTGCAATCATTGCATTCTATGAGATAACCTCTCTTTAAGGTATTTTGTCAAACAGTTCATGTGCCTTTTCTATGCTTCCACATTTTGCATACATGTCTCGCAAAGCCTTTCCAACTACAATATATGAAAAAAATCCTCCTTCCATGATGCTTTGATGGATGGCCATACCCTGCTCCAAAGCCCCCATTTTGGCACAGGCAGGGAGGATACTGGCGAAGGTTGTGGAATTTGGCTTTACACCTACCAATTGCATTTGCTTGGAAGTTTCTAAATCTTCTCAACAAATCCATTTTGTACATATCCTACAATCATTCCAGTCCATGAGATGACATTTTTTAAGGTATTATGTCAAACAATTTGTGTGCCTTGTTAATGCTTCCACTTTTTTGCATGCACGTCTATTCAAGAAGTTGCGACTATAATATCCGACATAGTTGTTCTATCCTTTATGCTTCGATGGATGTCCAGACCCTGTTCCAAAGCTGCCATTTGGGCATGGGCAAGGACAATGCTAGCAAAGGTTGCAGAACTTGCCTTTAAATCTGACAATTGCATTTGTTTGGAAATTAGCCTAACAGGTTTACTAGGGCAGTTGCAACTACAACATCAGACAAAATTCCTCTATGCTCCGATGGATGTCCATACCTTGTTCCAAAGCCCCCATTTTTGCAAAAGCAGGGAGAACGGTAGCAAAGGTTGTGGAGTCTAAGCCTCATGTCATCTAGCACGGTGAATCCAAGTAATTTAAGAAAATTCTAGTGAGACACCATTGATAAGCTCTATTTATGTTACGAATTTTTTGCTACTGATAAATTTGTTATGGAATTTTGATGGATTTATGTTTGGCCATTTCCTCAAAAAAGTTGGGTTGCCTATGCTTGCAATGGGCAAAGAAAGTAGCCACCATTAGAAGAACTACTCCACCAATAATTCCAACTATTATGCTTGCAATCTTCCTTTGGGTTCTCCATTTACCTGTGTTCGTTGGTGTGAAGCTTTATAGGAAAGTCTTACAATTCAACCATGAAACAATGGAATGGAATTGAACCTACTAAGCTTTCAGATTTAGAAATTAAATTACCGGCTGTCATTGACAGAAACAAAAGAGTAATTGGGGTATCTTAAATAGAAACCCGCTACGAGTACTTGGCCTTCGAGAGACGGAAGATAGTCTTCTATCACTTCTTGGGCTTTTTTTGACATTTTTGGCAACGTAAGGTTGAAACAGACATCCAGCATTCATTCAGAGTGTATATGTTGGATGAAGATGATTCCACCGTCCACTAACTGCAAGCCATTTATGTGTCATCCACCAACTAACAAATGAAAAGCGATGAAAATTGGACGGTCCAAACGACTCGAATTGTCTTGCATACCATTTAGAAGAGTCTCTGTCGTAGATGTGTGAAGTTAGCCTGCTAACTTCATATAGGATATGCCTTCGGTGTAAATATAATTGGATTAGATTTAGATATTGAGATCTTAGATTGAGTATGCATAAATTATTTTTTGAAGTTTCTTTCTATTGATCTATTGTGAGTAAGAGATTTATACGAACTGATTTGGTTCAATTTTACTTCCAAAAATTTGAATCTTGAAAAATTGTATAATCAAAAGAACATACCATCATCCTCACCAATAACACTAAATCCCTTTAATCACTCACATAATTTTCAAACTACTAATGCATCAAACATTGTAGATGATATAAAGAGAAAAAAATGTATTAATTTGAAAGAATTAGCACAATTAACAAAATAATACATTTTCTTTTGTTAAATGTTCAACAAATAAATCAGAAGGTAAACAAATGGATGCTAACTTGGTAATCTACAAACTTAAAAGGGAGGCAACTCCTTTCCTATGTAGAGCTTGTATTTTTTGTAATAATATGTGTAGGGCCTCTCTAATGTCTGATTAACTTGGTGCTACATGTAAACACACAATTCAAAGGGTGGATTCCTAACTGAACAGTTCATCTTTTATGAGAAGCTTCACTTAACTATCAACCAAGGGCTCGTAATCTTTTGACAGCGTTGGCACTATATATGCGTTCATGGACTCTAAACAAGCCCTATATCAATGGAGTATAGGTGTTTGCACATGTACATAAAACTGTAAAAGCTAGAAAAGGAAATAAAACACTAATTTGCAAAACAAGGGAAATAAACTTATGTTGTTACTTATGCTACGGGTACTCATCACTTAAGTCTGTAACTACTAACTACTAAATTTGAACTATAACTAATTACTTTCAGAGTATGAACAAATATTAAACTATAGAATCCAATTCAATTACAGAATCACATTCATGAATTCCACATGCATGTAATTGGAAACTATCTTAACTAAATTCAACAATGCATGAATTAATCTAATAATAGGAAATAGAATGGATTAAAGTACCTCAAGTGACCCTTGCTTGAGTTGTTGCTTCCACAACATATGTCAAACACTTACTACTTAATCAACAAATCATGATATTGAACTAACTCCTTTGTTGCATGAAAACTCTGAACTCTTATAAAATTAACCTAACAGCTATCACACATACTAAATGGCATTTCACATCATCGACATCATTATCATTGAACATCATTGCATTTCACATCAATTTCATCAAAAACCCAAATTCATCTATTAATTGAATAATACGACATTATTTAATTAATTCACTTTTTCATTGTTTTTTTGACTAATTAAATAAATTCCATTTATTTAATAATAGTCCTAGAACCCTTCTTTTGTTATTAATTGAATAATACAACATTATTTAATTAATTCACATTTTATCATTTCGACCAATTAAATAAATTACATTTATTTAATAAAGTCCTAATCCAACGTTAATTCATCCTGATTAGTTAAATAACACTAATTATTTAATTACGTCACTAAATCACTTTATTCCCCTAAGTCGATTGAATTATTAAATCATAATAATTTAATTAACTCACTTTCCCTCCAAATTTGAATAATTTGAATAAACTATTCAAAACATCATCAAAAATCAAATCAAACTAATGCAACTTTGTTTGCAAAAGTCAAATTTGATTTGCACATTCAACTCCAAAAAGGATTAATTAAATCAATTAGTTGAATTATCCTCACCAACTTTCATAATTGAGAAAATTGCTCTCAACATGCTTTCCTCACCAACTTTCTTCAATTTCACAAATCACTCTACATAATTTCTTCAATCCCATTGAAGGCTCAAATTGATTTCTTCAATTTCATGAATTGCTCCACCTATTTCATCAATTTCACAAATTTCTCAACAACATTTATTCACTCACACTGATCATGTAATCTATTTTGCACAGGTTATTCATGTTTATTTCCTCTCAACATCTTTTGACTATTGATCAAGATATTCTACTACGCGATCCTGATCATCCATTTCAAATCACAATTTCTATATAACAAACCTCTTTCCTCACAAAAAAAGGATCGAAGAATCAACATCATTTGTACAATGAAGTACTGCCAATATTCCTAATCACCATTGACAACACTTCAACATATCTTTGATCAACCAACACACGCATCCCATCAAAAGTTTCTCGCACTCAACAATGGAGGGTTCGCAGTGATATGAACAACCCAACATCGTGCGAACACACTCTGACATGTGATGGTAAGATTGTATTGTATTGAATTTATGTTTATTGTCTTGTTTCAATAACATTTTAAATTATTTAGCTTTTATAATTGCATTTCATGAGTGAAGGAATAGATCTAGATTTATTATTTTTTATTTATATTAGCTTCTACTTCATTCCATTTATCTTGTTTACGCTCCATGATTTTCCCCCTCACACATTTTGGCATGACCAGTGGGACCTTGGTCCCCAACACTAATGATTTCATGAGCAAATTTTGAAGTTACAAGTCCCAGAGGCGCTCTAGAAAAATCTTCACGTACAGGTTTCTAGAAGTTGTTGCACTAGATTTCACAAAACCAGTGCACTTGACCCTGAAACTGGCGCACTTGACCCTAAAACTAAAGCTTTTGACTTTTTCCAGCACCTTTCTCTTCTGGTAGAGGGCACACTTGCATTTTTTCTACGCTTTTGCTCTCTAACAAAGGGCGCACTTGTTTATTTTTTTGTGCTTTTGCTATGTCAAACCTATGTCCAAGATCTGCAAACTGAATTTTGGTTTTTATGCTAATGGATGCCTGATTTGAATGTGTGACAAGTATTAACGTTTATGTATGCAGGATTAAGAAATCGTAACACTTTTTATGTAGGGAAAACAAATGGTCAAAGAGTTTCAGATTCTCAATGCTTTTTAATGTTAGGAATCCTTCATTTTTGTGCTTAAAAAGAACCTTACAAACAACACATCTTGTTTTTTAGTGCTCTAAAATGAATCATTTCAATGCTTTTTAAGTTAGGAATCCTTCATTTTGGTACTTAAAAAGAATCTTACAAACAACACATTTTTTTTAGTGCTCTAAAATGAATCAGTTCAATGCTTTTTAAGTTAGGAATCCTTCATTTTGGTGCTTAAAAATAACCTTACAAACAACAAATTTTTTTTTAGTTCTCTAAAATGAATAATTTCAATATTTTTTAAGTTAGGAATCCTTAATTTTGGTGCTTAAAAAGAACAACAAAAACAACACATTTTTTTAAGTGCTCTAAAATAAACAATTTCAATGCTTTTTAAGTTAGGAGAATCTTCATTTTGGTGCTTAAAAAGAACAACAAAAACAACACATTTCAATTTAAGTGCTCTAAAATGAAATCTTCCCAAGCTTTCATAGTTCAAGAATTTTCACTTAGTGCTTAAAAAGAACAACACAAACAAACACTTTCAAATTGGTGCTCTAAAAAATAGATCTTTTAAAGGTTGTCAAATTGGTGATCTAGATGTTTGATGCTTTTTTGTTGACCCAAGTGATTTCCTTTTCTTGACGCACACTCAAATTTATTTTATTGACCAAGTAAGACCAGGATTGATTTAGAAACACTCAAGTTTTGGGCTTAAAAATGAACAAATCATTCTTTTGTTTTGCACCTTTGCTATGGTATTGATTGATATCCAGAACACTTCCATTGGATGCTTTTAAAAAGAACCATTGATATCTTATTCACACTTTTTTGGGGATAGCACCGCTTGAGGCACTTAAAAAGAATCAAACTGCTATGAATTATATTCCATGCATTTCATGTTTGGCAAGCTAGATGTTTGTCTTCTCCCCTCTCACCTTTTGGCAATCTTGGGTGAGCGAAAATATCTTGAGCTTTGCACTTTTATTTTCAAAGCATACCTTTAGAGGGCCTGCCTATTGAGACACATCTCACGCCAAAGAACTCATAGGTAACCCAAGCGGTACTCTGTTTTGGTCCGCTAGATAAATTATTGTGGGTGTGAGGAAAGTTCACCACCCACCCGTTGAGGCTATTTTATACCAATGTTAGTCTCCCCCAGTATTCGTGTGATATGTAAAAACCTGCAAGGGCTGGGAGGCCTCTTAATTGAGAAAAATGTCGCATGTATAGACACCCGAAACTAATAACCCCAAAACATGACTATGAACCAAATGTTTTAGAAGCTACCCTTTATCCAAAAACATTCTTGGAAAGTGGTGCATCGAAATTTACTTCTGAGAAGTTACTTGCCATGTCTGACTTCAGGCCCGTGCCATAAGTTGTAAGTAAAATCATTCCTTCGGGGCATGAGGCAAGCCTACCCAAAAGGATGGTTTCTATCTCTAGGGTTGTAATGTTTGTTTATGTAAAACTTTCCAAAAGCATTCAAAACAAATTTTGACATTAAACATTGTGCTTGAGATAAAAAGAAAATATTGAAACAAACACTAAACATGATGGTTGAATCACAAACCCTTTGGCTTAGTGTATACTTTTAAGAGAAGCCCTATATTTGCACTCCTTGAAAGGATCTCCTTAAAGGTTTTCAAATATTCAGGCTTTAATTTCATGCTACATTAGCTCAAAGTAAACATTAGAAACTATGGCTTGGGTATCGTGATTTCACAACTTAAAGCCATAGACATACAGTTCACACAAGTTCATGTTTTTGAGTCAGTCAAAGTTGTTGTATCACTTGCCACATCTAGAAACAAATCAAAACATCCAAAAAGTGCAAGAAAAATATCAATGTTGTTGCCAAAATACTGAAGCTAAAAAACCAATTTACATAGAGGTTGTTTTTGCAACTGTTTCTAATGCACATTGCATCAAAGCTTCTCGCACACAACAATGGAGGCTTCACAGTGATATGAACAATCTGACATCTTGCAAACACACTCCAACATGGGATGGTAATCTTTCCTTTTGTTCTTGAATTCATTTTGACAATCATAGGATTTCATTTGTGTGTTTTCAATAGCTTAGAAATTCATTTCATGAGTGAAGGAATAGATCTGGATTAGTGTTTTTGATTTATATTAGCTTCTATTTCATTACATTTTTCTTGTTTACGCTCTATGATTTTCTCCCTCACACACTTATAATCTGATAAGAATCTACTAAAGATTTCTCATTAAGCAAGACCTATCTACTATTCAACTAATAACAGAAAAACTAACAGCGATCAACTATCAATTAGTAACTAGCAAAAATTAACTAGATAACTAGATTTATTCCTCACAACAAATCCCACTATATAGGGTATGTGAGGAGTCTTATTCATTCTAGGATTGAAAATAGAACTAAAATATATATGTCCACTCTCCCTCAAAGATAGGGAGAGGACTTAGTCTTTAAACACAAAACTATAATTGAAAAGCAAAAGAAGAGACTAAATTGGAAATCTACCCTAAGGATTAACTGCCATAATAGAGACGTGTTTCTTGGGGAATGTCACGTCATGGGTTACTCCTGCTCAAACTTCTTCTTCCTCCAATCATCTTATTTTATGGATAATAATGTGTTTGTGGTGACTCACGATTGACCATTCAATAGTCACATTTGTTCTCCTCTGGAGTTGTCACGCTTCAACCATTTTTCCTTCTCCCCTACAACTGTATGTGGTCCTTATGTTACGGGCTGGAAATCTAGTTATTGTGGGTTACAACCCTTCTAGATGTAAGAGGTTAGTTTCATCCCTAAGGCATGCACATCATTAACAATCATAATTTAAGAATAAAATTATACTAAATCTCATGAACATTCATACATTCACACATACAAATGTCAACATATCATATTTGTATTTCCACATACTTAAGTTTTTCAAAGTGCATGTAAAAAGTGTATAAAAGATGCATGAAGTCTTAGGAATGTCTATGAAACTTGGAAAATTGCAGTGATAAAAAACATTAACTAATGAAGGAAAAATAGTCATAAATTAAGCCCATCACTACCCCCCAACTAATCTATTTGCTTGTCCTCAAGCAACTTTTAAGGTTGGAGGTTATATTGCAGAGCCATCTCTCTAAGATCAACCACAATGTCAACTCATTTTCCTTGCTTCAAGTAATAGATGTTTTGGTCTGAGAGTTTCATCAATCTCTTATTTTTTGTTGCTTCTTCTTCCCCTTGTTTCATCCCTGACTAATATGGTACAAGAAACAGGAGGATAGGAGGATGAAAGACAAGTGGAAACCAGGTAACTCCATTATTCAATGCAATATCTATATACTTGTGAGACCTACAAATTATGGCTACATAGTTGTAAATAGAGTGTGGCTCCTTTCTTTTCAACTCTAGTGAAAGATCTTCCCATCTTTTCTGAAAATTTTTAAAGGCTTCATTGATGGTCCTTGTTTCTAATTCCTTCATCCTTTTATAATCCTATTTTTTACAATTCATTATCTTCTTTTCAACTCCTTTGTGATTCAAGAGATCTAACCATTGACTTATTATTGCATTTGGATCCAATGACTCCTTGAGTTGTAAGGCAATAGATTTTTCTTTTTCATGATATTCTTGCATAATTGCCCCCCTTTGATGCTCATTCCTAATATAAGAGGCCAAAGCTCTTATTTGGGGATCTCCTACAAACATCGATAGATTCCAAGTAGTTTCATCTAAAAGAAAAAAATTGTGTAGAGAGAACTCGCATAGTTGATCATGCATCTTTGGTGTGGAGTTGTAAAAAGTATCTAAAAATAAATGTTTCATTTTCATTGCAACAGGCATATCACTAATCAATTGACTTAATTGAAAACATAAAAAAAATTCTTGCAAGAACAAAGCATAGACTCTGGCAAGTGGCCTATACTTCAATAGTTGTGTTGTTTTGTCTATCATTTCTTCAATCTTCAATTTCAAAATTTTCACTTCTATTTATTATGTTTTCAGTGCCCTGGTGTGGTTAGATACCATTTCAACTTTCTCCCTTGCTTATTCTTTCTCTTTTTGGGAAAATTCATGTGTTTTCTTCCATAGTTCAATACCCAGGGACACAATACTTGGTCAAGTGGGGATTTTAATTGGTCCAATTGAGATTTTGGGTACTAGGATTTTTCCTTGTGTATCTATCATGGAAAGCTATGCCAATATCTCTAGTTTCAGCCCATGCTCAAACTTGTGGAGTCTTTCCTCCAATTCATTGAAATTCTAGCATCCTATTCACTATCTTTCCATTGGTATTTTTTTAATGATTCCTCAAATTGTTTTATCCTCTGCATTTCTTCTTACAATATTTATTAGTATTTCTTTCTTCAATGAAAAGTTCATCATCATTTTCTAAAAACTATTCCTCTCCCATTTCACCTATATATTCACACCCCTTTGAAATAGGGCTTTTTGGAGATCTTCTCATCTTTTTAGCTACAAAAATATCTTTTGAATCTGATTCAAAAGTGGTGTAAAATATATGGTTGTATAATTGGTATTTTTACATCTTCACCAGGGGAATTCCCCTCTGAGTTTGAATGTGTCTCTATCATAACAACATCATGTTTTTTCTTTTTACTTGTGCCTCTCATTGGCCCATTATTCTTGAGATGATGTGATTGCATCCTAGATTGTGGGGGCTTCTTCTACCCCCTTGCAAGTGCAGAAGAATCTCCACTATTTCTCTTTTTACCTTTTGGCGACATCTTAGAAACAGGGGTTTCCTGATTGCTTTCTATTGCAGGCTACTCAACAAAGGTTGTAGGTTGTGTTTCCTGCAAACCCTACTATTTTGGTTCTCCTGTGTTGCATGTAGGTATTGTAGTAGGGGAACCAAAGAAAATTTCTCCCTCAAGAGTAGCCACAACAGGCTCTCATATTCCTTGTTCCTAGCCCCTATTTTTTCATTAGGCAATTCAAGAATATTTTTGATATTATTGCAATTGAGAAAATCTTCCCATGACACATTTGGGAATTGAACCCTAAGGATCCTCTTTACCAATAATGTGACTAAACAAAAATGAGATAATGTTGACTAGTTTATTTTTCTTTTATACTCAAAAGACATTATTTCCAACAAGTTATATAAAAATTTAGGAACATTCACATGCCTTCCATGGCATAAATGACTTAACAATTTCAAATGGATTGTATATAGTAATGAATGTATTCCATCATATTTCAAGTATCCAATTATGTGAGAAGTTATAGCCCAAAGTCAAGGCAAAGACAAGTGTTTGATACCTTGTGAGGAAGAGTCTATATTTTCTCCTGGCAAGGAGAATTCATTCCTTGCTACAATTGTGTCTGCTCTTACTGGAAACTCCTCTCCTACTCTTGGAAGACTGGATACTTCAGCTACAACTGCTTCTAATGCATCTACCCTCAAACCCCTGACAATTGCCTCCTTGTTTTTTAGTGTGCTAGCAAATTGTTGGGTCATCACTTTGTTAAATTCTATAAGCCTTAAGAATTAATCCAACCAGCTAGCTTGTTGGAAGATAGGCAAGAATTTCTTGTCTTCCAATAGCAAATTGTGTGTTGTAGGTTTCTTTCTCACAATGTCACCACCCATTGCAATGCTTTGACGATCCGTAGTCACTCACTATGCTTTGTTCTACTCTATTTTTTTCTCTGCCACCCTAATTATATTGCTTTTGCTAAGTTGTTTGTTATATCATTCAAATGCACTTCTTAATTTTCTTGCTTAGTGCTTCTTTCTCTCATTTAAATTCTCTGTCTATTGAAAATGGTGGAAAATGAAACGACATAAAGTTTTGAATTAAAAAAAAAACTAAGGAATAATCTTGACTACCCCTCCCCCCAATTAAAGTTGCTAAGTGTCCTCACTTAGTATGTACAAACTGGGTGGAGTCATAAATTAGAAGTAGTGGAAAATTAAACATGATATTTGGCATGCATGAATGAACAATAAATATGCATAAAATTAGTAATCTTCAATGATAATTATAATAGTTAATGCAAAGTGTACCTGAAGGCATTGTTTGAAATGAAATGCAACTCATGTGAAGGAGTTAAATGTCACTTGCAACTTGATTTGAAATGGCATGCCACAATTGCTATGAACTTCATGCAGTGATGTATTGAAATTGAAGGTAGTTTATGTGTGACACATGGAAATGACATTGGACTGATGGATGAAAAAGGCTACAAAAAGTACGCGATGGGGGAGGTGAAAATTATTGCATGGTGTATCGTGGAATAAAAAAGGTGGTATGATAGATATGTGCTAATGAAAGAAGTAAGTTGCATGCAATAAAGTGTAAGGTGTATGATTGCATGTGCGGATGGATATGAAATTAATATGGGTGTATAGGAAATGATTGACAAGCAAGTGTTATGGGATCATGTAGTAATAGGTCCCTTCTATATTTTTGTCGCCTAGGGGCATAATGTTGCAGGCCCCTATTCCTTTTGCTACTAGTGTAGAAAATGAAGATTGTTGAATGTCACCTATGTTATGTGTGCATGTGAGATGTGTGATAGAATTATACAGGTGTCACTAGTATAGAAACAACAATATATGACTGAAAAACTACTAAAAACTACTTATAAATGACTAAACATGGTCACGTGACCATTAGTAGTTTATTTCCAGTCATTTATAACACAGCCAGATTGATGACTAAACCATTTTTAGTCATTTATTGGTTGTTTTGATTGATCGATTTGGTAGTATATTTAGTCATTGATTGATGTAATCTGGTCACTTATTTAGTCATTTTTTATTCACTAATATATTTAGTTATTGATTTAGTCATTGATTGTTGTAATCTAGTCACTTATTTAGTCATTTTTTATTCATTGATATATTTAACCGGTTACTTATTTAGTTGTTGATTTAGTCATTGATTGTTGTAATCTGGTCCCTTATTTAGTCATTTTTTTATTCACTGATATAATTAGTCATTGATTATTGTTAACTGGTCACTTATTTAGTCATTTTTATTCACTGATTTTTGTGCATTGGTAGTGTATTTAGTCAATAAATTTTAATCATCATTTTGATCAATTTCGTAGTATATTTAGTCATTTTTATTCACTAGTTTCATTGGTCATATATGTAGTCATATTTATTCATTGTTCACTGATTTCTATCAATTGGTAGTATATTTAGTCAATTTAATTATTAATTAACATCAATTAGCAGTATCTTTAGTCATTTTAATTGATTGATATTTGAGGATTTAAATATAAAACATAGAAATACACATCAATCATCAATTGCACACAATAAGACAGTCATTGAGAAGGAAAAATAAGTGAACTTTATTAATAAAAAAAAGGTGTTCTAGTTATAGCTTAGAAATAGAGAATTACAATTTTTATTTTCAGTCACAAGACTAAAAATCTAAGTTACAATATTGCATAGAAATGACTACAAGAAAGAAACTTCTCCAAAAAACTTCTGCAATGATGAAAACGCATACTTGCAGCCCTTCAATGTGAGCACATGCCCCTTTCATCTCTTAAAACTTCTACAACATGGGAAATCTTCCTGGAGCAAGCTATAACATGTAGAATCCAAGAAGGAGAGAGTTGATCGTGTCCCATATATGAAGCTCTCTCCTTCAATGCAATCAACAATAACCCAACTAGAATCTTTCCTCCTTTATATGCAACATTCAATCTATATGAACAATAGGGTGCTACCTTTTCTGCCATGAATGAAGTTGTACCTCAATACAACCAAAAAAATTACTATTAGTCTCAATTCAAAAAGAATAAAAGTGCATTGTATATTGCAAGTTTACAAAAGTAAGTCTAAACATAGCAGAAAGATAAATCAATTAAAAATTTGTAGCCTTGTCAACAAATGCCTTAAATAGAGTGTTCAACCTAGGCCTCAAATATGCATATTGAACCCTTGATTTCAGAACCTTGTTCAAAATTTAAGAAAGGTGATATGATCAAATTATAGAATGAAGTTGACATTATAGAATGAAGGCTATCAACGCTAACCAGATTGGAACAACATTATCAACAGAAATTTCCTGGAAACCAAGCCCAAGAATTCCATCAGACTTATACAACAAAAATGTCAACCCTGGTTCATGTGTGTTGTAACAAAAATGTCAACCCTGGTTCATGTGTGTTGTCTTAGTAAAGGATTGCAACATGAAAGAATCCATTTATACATAAATTCCAAATTAAGTTGATAAGAAAAGATCTTTGATATCCAACTAGGAAGCCTCAACATCCAAAAATTACTAACCTGATGTTTCACAACAAGTATCCCAACTGTGACATCATCTTTACTTAAGAAATTGGATATTGATCCACTACCATATTAGATCTCACATGATTCTCCTTCCCAAACAACAAATGATATATATTAATTTTTTAGCAACTTCCTTAATATCCCCATGTAATTAGTAGACTAAACTGAGTGAGGTTGAGGGTTTGAAGTAGAACTTACCATCTTCTTGGTATGTGCTTGACTTTGATCATGACTTGTATCTTGAATGAAAATAGCAAGCTAGTTGCACTGTAAAATCATTGTTAATCATTGTTAGAAAAATAATCACAAAATCCTCTTTAATTAAAATAGTCTTTCTAGATATTTCAAGACAAGATATTTTAGTTAATTTCTAAGAGTGCTAATTTCACTATCCAAACATCCATCAATCTATTTACTGTATATAATTTCCCAAAATTCACAATTTGAATGTAATGAAACTAACCATAATTACCAAAGATTTGACACCAAAATGTAGTACAAAATGAATTGTTTGACAACAAATGTGTTTTGGTAAACCAGATATACCCTTGATATATTGATTTAAATAACAAGGAAAGATCAAACTAGAGACAACAAGATAGCATTCATTAATTCACTTCAACAAACAATTGAAACAAGAATTCGGCCACCAATTATAACTTCATTCTATTGATCTTCAAAAAGATTTTACAATACGTTTCAAAATTTTGTCTTGACTAGCATGTCAAAAAGTTTCTTTTCAGTTGCCCACTTTTAACATAAATCAAAAAATCTTAATTATCGTTGTTTACATAGGATTACATAAAAGCAATGAAAGAGAAATGATCAAATGTTGAAGTCCAGAGCACTCGCAAGATACAAAAGTTCGTTACTCATTGTAAGGTACCCATGATCATTTATATCTAGCAAGGTCCTCTCTCCATGATAGTATCTGCAAGGCTTGGTACTTCACTGCAAGGCCTATTCTTTTGGGGGAGCTAGATATGTCTACTCCCATTAGTACACTGTGTAATCATGAGGCCATTTGTACTCCTAGATTTTTTGTGTGTTGGCTAAGTGACTCTTCCATCTGTTGTCTAATAACGTTTTTCCATTGTGATGAATTTTGAGTATCCAACATCTAGTGCAATTATTTCATCCAAGGTTAAATTGAGGCAGTGAAGATTTATCTCACCATCCTTTTGTCTATTAGTGAGGCAGTTGGGGACAATTTTGTTAAAATCATCTATCCAATCCTTGGAGCCTTTTATTTGATCATCATCCCTTAGTATCTTAGGCACGAACCACTGCTTTAGTGTGTGAAATGAATCCATTCTTGTCTTGATCTTTTTCTCTTCTACATATATGTATTGAAATTCATCTGTGACCATTCAGACCATTTGCTTAGTAGGCCTTAAAGCTACAGGGGCCTCAACACTCCTTTGTAAAATTTTGCACAAAGTCATTAAGGTGTGATGTACAGGTTGTCATTTCTTGAATAAGGGGTCCAATATAGGTACATGGGCCTTTATTTGATCAACTATTTGTGACAAGGAGACATAACATTTATACACATTTTCCAATTTGTCCACAATTATTTTAACCCTATGCTCCAAGATCTGTTCCAATACCTCAAGGGTTTCTCTCTTTTCTTTTTACTTTGTTTCTTCATTAGTCTTTTTCAACTTCTCAATTTCTTGTTTTAGCACATTTACTTGTTCAACAGTGATTGCACTTGTATCAGTCTGGATGGTAGGGAGCTGGTATACTATTAATATGTGCTTTCGAAAGGACCTGCTCCCTTCAACTGCTCTTTCAATTTCACATTTTCTGTGAATAACCTATTCACTTCATCATTCAAATCAATTTATGCTTTCCCATATTCTGCCAATCTAAGCTCCATAGCTTTAACCACATCCATAGTAAACATTGTTGAGTGCATTGTCATAGTAGCTACCTCCAATTTTGATGTGTCTTGAAGTGTCTTTACCATGGAAGTCCCTCTCATTTCTTTTACAACATCAAGAAATCTTGGTTTTTCTTTTTTTTTGCTTTGTCCAAAAGGCTAGGGTTTCAATTCTTGGATTGTAACCTGTGCCACTCATTCCCTCATCTGAATTGAATTCAAAAACCAATGTGGGAGATTCTTCACTTCTTACTTGATCCAATAAGAATATCTTTTTTAACTCCATCCCATGAATAATTAGTATATTGCTTTCTAAGACCAATTTTCTTGCTTCTTGGGGGCTAACAGTAATTTCATCAATCCCGAGTTCTTCAAAATTTTGGGCAATAATCTGGTCATGTTGTGACTCCTCGATGCCCATCTTATTAATTTGAAGTCTCTCCTCAAATTCTTTCATTTTCATCTTAAACCAAAAATCCTTAAACTCAAGAGTTTGAATAAATTCATCATCTTCAATAAATCTAAGGCAACAATCACCCTTTCATCATCATGCACTTCTTGATCATTATTCCCATGTACATCCACTCTTTCTTCTAGTTTGTGAGCATCGGTTACAAGCTTAGGTGGTGGCTGATCAACTTCATCATCTTTAAAATTCAAAAGTACATCAACTACCTCTTTAGTATCCCCTACTCCTTCACTTATTTCATATGCTACTAAGGGGGCCACTCCATGTGTCTTCTGCCTTTTAGAACTTGGTTTCTTAGGAGATGCTTTTGATTGTATTGTGGCAGTGTCTGGTAGGGGCTCTATGATTACAATTCCACTTGGTTTGATGGGAAGCTTGGAGGGTTTTGAAGATTGACCCTTAAGTTTCTTTTCTGGTTCAACATATAATCTTTCAAAGTTGTCAATCATTAAGTTCATCCTTTTGATAGGATCCCCTTCTTCAACATGGAATCCTTGGAATCCAATGTCCCTTTTCTTCTCCTCCTCCTCAAGCCTCTTGATGATTTCTCACTTCCTCTTCCTCTGAAAAACTTCATCAAGTGCAAAGCAATTTCTTATTACATCTTCTTCATAATCCATTACATGGGTAATCCCAGCTTTAGTGAGAAGTGTCTACTTTATAAAATTAATATGGCCTTTAGGATCAAAGACCCTTTCTCCTCGTGACTTCAATGAATATCTCATCTTAAAATAGTTCTATAGTTATTCAAGAGTGCCATACCCTATGGATAGCTCCTCACATTTAGTTAGGTCAGGGAGGAATGTCCCCTTTTTCTATCTTTTCATAACATCTTGCTCCATCCATAACATTTTCCACATGAATTCTAAAAATGCAATTCGAATAGAAACAAATTTAGGTAAAACATGTGGGGCTTGAGGACACCCATAGACCCTTATTACTATTTGGTCTGCTAAGAAGAACCAGTCACCAAAATTGTGAGTGTGTCCCTACTCTGTCTTCAATGCTAAAGGTCTTAATACTTGCATGATTTTAATAGGAAATTTTGGTGAAATATGACCAAGACTGGCCATGACCTTTATTACTAAATCATCATTAAATATTACATAATCACTATTTTTACATCTATTATCCCAAATGTAACATTAGTTTTGTACAGGCAACCTATTCCCTTCATCATCAACCATTCCCAAACACATTCTTTTAGTCCATCTATTTCTATTTTGGTACAATATTAAATGACACAACATAGAGTATTTCCTAAAAGTGATTTGAGCTAAGTCCTCTCTTGCAAAAATCCCTCATGTAGCCCTTTCTCAATTTTAGTAGCAAAGTCATACTCAATGTTGACTTCATGATTTTGTATCTTCATTGCCATCATCATGAGATAGGTTAGCATCCTCTCTTCAACATCTATTCCAAGCACTTGGCACAAAGAAAAATAAGTTCTTTTGAAATATACTTGGAAGTCTTCTATGGAAAATGGCTCAATTTGGGAGGGGGAGATAGCTATCCTCCTATTGTTTACACCCCTTTTCATGTGTAAAGGAAGTTCATCACTCCTATAGGTTTTTCTCAATCTCCTATAATCCTCCTCACTTTTTTCCAATTTGATCTTAGTGATAGCTTGCTTGTTTAACATAAATAGTCTATAATTGCTTCTTTAGTCAGCACCACTAATGGTGAACCATCTGGCATTCTTATAGTCTTGGTAGCCAGGTGATAATATTGTGCCAACACTTTAATAAACTCAACATCTACGAAGACATTTGGGACTATCAATTTGACCAAATCTAAGGTCCAAGGATTCAAAATTGGAATCTTTTCATCCCTTTTTTCATAGAAGTACCAAAACAAATCCCACCCTGAGATAGGGATAATTGGGTCTCTACATCCATGAGTTGTATCTCTAAACACCTTTTTGAATCCTTTGTTTAAAAAATTAGATAACACTTCTAAAATGGATTGTTGTAGGGACCTCTTCTCTCTTTTAGGATATGTGGATTTTTCCTTTTTACTCACAAGTTGACTTCTTTTGGGTGGCATGATGAATAATTTACTCTTACTTAATTTCTTTATGTGTCTACTTGTAGAAGTAAATTAAGTTCTTATACACTTGCTATAGAGGGTTTCTGTGAACATACCCAGTGAAATAATAGTTGTCGAGTCTTCCCACTTGAACTCCCTTGCCTTTGGTACATTGAGTTGTGTGAATGATTGCCAAAATGTTGTCAAGTCCCAAGTAATATTTGTTGTTGAGCTCGTTCACCTCACTATTAATGTCAATTTGAGCAAAATATTTTAGAATATTCCCATATTTCGAGTTTGAATACATGCCTTTGATCTTGGGAAATTGAATGGTGTAATCATTAAATTCTTTGGCAACTTGTACCATAGTACCACTCTATCATTTCAAGACCACTGCGGGGTTGAATGACTGTTCACCACCATACCGCTCTGTCATATCAAGAACGTTATGGGGTAGCGATATGGTAGGGTTAGGAGTACCGCCACTCCATGCACACCCCTTTGGACTCCCATGGGACAACAGATTAATTCTACTAGTTGAGTGATTGTTCACTACCATATCATAGTGCCACTATTTACCCCTTGCGGGGCTGCAATTTACTTTAGTTTTTAACATGCTCTCATCGCCACCCCGCAATATTCATATTTGGTTGTAATGGTATTGCGGTAAGCATTTGCACATTGACCTATATGTTCCACCATCTCGTGCATACCTCTATGACTGTTGTGGTAGTGCAGTATTGGATTTTATTATGAATGCAATATTTTAGATATCATTTTATTGAAAAGATTGAAAAACTTTATAATTTTGCAGTCTCTCAGATTTAGTTTTTAGTGTTAGTCAGACCTAAGAGATCATTTCTTTGTTTTTAATGAGGAGGCTTAGTTCACCAAATTTTAAGTTATCTATATGTATTATTAAATCATAGATGTTCATTATATGTTTGCATCTAGAAAACATATAGGACATACAAGAGATTATATTCTAACTAAACAAAATTAATTTCAAATTTTCAACCAAAGTAAGAAAACTAAGAAGAATGATTGAACCTAACTTTAAATGCACTTCAAATCAGCAGTGAACATCTCAGGTTTTGTATACAATGTACCAGCAGAATAATAATGATTAAATTCATAAATGTATCAATAATACAATAGTGAATAAGAATACCTATACTCGTATCTTTATACATTCAACAATAAATCACACCATACATATAACTAAAGTTTAGGTGACAAGCTAACCTCTTAAGGTGAAAAAACATCATCATAATCATCTACATTGCCAACAAGATCAGAATCTTGATCACTCGTGTCTACATCTGCTTTATTTTCTTCCTTATCCTCATCTGTGACATGCAATGCATTCTCTCTCCCAATCTCTTTATTGGTAATCAAAATGTCTTCTTCAAATACTCCATCATCATCTTCATCCACTTCTTCGAATGTTTCTTGTAAATTAACATATTTCCCATCAATCATTATATCAACAACTTCCATAATTTTTTATGTTTTGAATGAGACTTTGTTTGAATGACATACAATCATCCCAAGCTTCTTACATCATCAATTAGAAATGATTGGTTAATTTGAAGAGGGGAAACATACGGCTCATCTGTCTTTGATAAAAAAATTCTTTTATTTGCACATACAAATCCATACTCATCAAATTGTATTGTGGATGGTCATAGCCACTTACATTGTAATAATATATGACTATTTTCATCATGGTCCACTAGAATAATTTCTTGGATGAATCCAACATAAAATTTCTTCTCAGTTTCGTGAAGAAATTCAACACTAACAACACAATCACAATTTTTCTTTCCTTTGTCTTTTTCTTCCACTCCTAAATGACTACCATAGGCCCACATTCCACTGAAATGTGGCCATAAATGTGAATATTTTGAAAGATCCCTTTCCTTCGTTGTTATATCTTGACCTTCTTCTTTTGCATTTCTGACTGCATTATCAATCCATTCTTCAAATTTTGGAAAAGAATCACCTTGAATCAAATCAACATGAGATGTTTCTCTGTTGGTCACCTAGCCTCTAGCTGCCCTCTTGCTCACCGCAAGGGTGCTGCTACTTGGTGGAAGAATGCTCTCCCAGACCATCTCACGGTTGATTCTCCCTCTTTAGATGATTCAGAGCCTTTCTAGGCTCCCCTTCCGACCTGCCCTTCTGCAGAACCTTTTGTTGTCGCTGTGCCATTGGTTCATGCCTGTCACTCATCACCTAATTTTGTTGGTCCTTTGATCTCCTAACTTCTCTTCTTTTCTGTCGGCTCCCTCGCCACGTGATGTTTCCTCACTTAGGGTGGCTATTGTGGATCCGCTCCCCTCGCCTCGCTTGGTGGATTTTGATTCTAAGCCTTCCTGGTCAATTGTGCTGAGGAAGAAGGGTCTTCCCAAATCTATTGCCTCTTCATGGCCATGGGTTCTGGGTTTTAGATTGGTCCCCTTTAGTTCTAGGGTTGTCCAATATTTTTCTATTGTTTTGCAGCTGTCAGTTAGCTACCTCTGTTTGTTTCTCCTCTAGTTCAATTGGTTTGAACTATGCTTCCTTTGGCCCTCTGGGATCTCTGTGTAAAGGGTACAACACCTTATAAATGTTGCTTATCTTATTAAAAACATGACGTCTACGCTTTTGAGGTTGATGTTGCATCCAACCTTGATTGCCTTCTTCATATTTTTTACATAGAATATTACTGTAAAAATAGTAAGATTAATAATATAAGTGTGTACAAATGCAATTAAGTAAATAAATTATTGTGTAATTTTTTTTTACTGCACCACTTATCGAATGAAGATGTGTTTTGAGGAATATAGGCATGTATCACACTTCTTTCTTGATGTGATAGCTTGAAGTGACATCCATTGCCTTCTAATACTTCACCTACAACTGTCTCTTCTTCTTCATCATCCCATACATGCCAATTGGAATTTTTAAAATCCTTCATATATTTTGTGCAAAATCACATGGCCTCTTGCATTGAATATCCCTCAGACATGCTGTCTTCCAGTTTTTCCCTAGTACGAACAATTTTTTTCAAAACCTTCATATATCATTCTATAGGATACATCCATCTTGTTCTTATCAAGCCACAATGCTTTAGTTCATATTGTAGATGTATCAAAAGATGCATAGAAATGTTAAAGATTGTTGGTGGAAATTCCCATTCCAATAGATCAACAACCGCCTCCCTCAAACTATCAAAGTTTCAAGGATCTAATACATGTAAACTCATTCTCTTTAATATTAGGCCCAACCTTATAACTACCAATCTTGGCCCCTTTGACAAACTTAATGTATTTACCACAATAGGTAAAATATTATTTATTATGACATGATAGTCATGGGTGTTGAGGCCTCTTAAGCCATTAATGTTAGTTTGGCTTCTAATACTACTAACATATCTAGTGGGAAAGCGAGTCTGAGACATCAACTGTAAGAATTATGCACGTTGTTCCTTTGTCCAGACATAAGGAGCACTAGGTTTTCAATATTTTTCATCATCATATTTTTCAACCCAAAGATTTCAACAAATCTTTAGTTGTCGAAATTATTCACGTGATGAAATAGTAACAAAAGCACCAAAAAGAGTTTCTATAATAGTATAGGCTATATTTTCCCAGTATGCATAAAGTCAACAATATGCCTAATGATTATATCCTTAAAGTATGACAACTTATAGAATATGCACAACCTTTTTACACTAATTTCATTACATGGATCATATCTACTACCAGCAATCCAAAAAATTTCAATAAATGACATTCTTTTTTGTCCATTCTCAACAATGTAATCACCTGTTATTAGCAATGGTGCTTCACAATTTTCTTCTTGACCATTGAACCATGATTTTTTTTTATGATATGGATGATTCATTTTAAGGTAAGCACAATTTCCATAATAAATACATTTATGAAAACTTCTTGAGTGCCTCACAAAATCCTTAAAGTTGCAAGCAGGACATCCATGGTATCCATGAACACTAAGACTAGACAATGTGCCATATGCAGGAAGATCATGAATCGTAAATAATAAGGAAGCTCTTAAAGTGAATTTGATTGAATGGCCATCCCTTGAAGATTGAATTACTTCAATTCCTTTCCACAATTCCATTAGCTCATCATATAACCGCTCTAGATAAGCATCAATTATTTTTGAAGTCACACTTTTCTTTCCTGGTATAATCAATGATAGCATTAAGAAAAATGGTTTAGTTGCTAACCATGGAGGCAAGTTATAATTTATTAAAAACATTGGCCATCTTGACCACTTATTACTTTGATATCAGAATGGGTTCACCCCATCTAGAGCCAAACCCAACCTTATATTATGAGGATCTTGAGAAAAATCAGGTCATTTATTATCAAATTCCATCCACATCTTAGAAGCAGGCACATATCATTGTTTTCCATCAGTGCTCTTATTTTGGGCATGCCATTGCATAAGCTAAACAATGTCTTTGCACCTATACATTCAAAGTAATCGTGGGATTACCAAAAAGTGGCGAAGAACCTTTATGGGAACCACAACTGATTTCAACCGTTGTTTATACCTTGCTTCATGACATTTCAGACATTCAATCTCACTTGCAAGATTCTTGCAAAATAATACACAACCATTCACACATGTGTGGATGTTTTCATACCCTAAGCCTAGCTTAGTGATTTCCTTTCTACATTGACTTTGTTTTGTTGGCAATGTGGAGTCAAGTGGTAACATCAAACTTAATAATGCCAGTAACTAATCTACACTCTCATTTGTCCAACAAAACACCACTTGCAAGTTAAGAATTTGAAGGATTGTTTATCAAATGACTTAACTTGCAATTAGTATACACAGGCTTTAAAGCATCCTCCATCAACTTGGCCCAATCATCATTTAAACCCTCATTCAACATTCTATCAAATTCAAACCCTTCATCTAACATTGTTGCCTCTTCATCTATGTTTGGTGCCACTTCATCTATGTTTTTTGCCTCTTCATATCTCACACTCTACCATTCTATCATATCTTCATAATAATTGGCATTCTAAGGGCTTATACCATGCTATGCCCATATCTTATCATATGTTGATAAATCAGAATTCTTTTTTTCACCTTCCACCAAGATAGTCATTACATGGACATGGCTATTTTTCCATGTCCCTCTCATCAACTATTCTCTCATCAAATGCATGGTATGTTAAAAGGTGTAGGACAACTGAGAGGGGGGTCAATCAATTGTCACCAAATTTAAACTCAAAACTTCAACACTTATAACTTCACAAGCTCACTAATCTGTTATTAAGTATGAACATGAAATGCAGATAACATAAAGTAAAATCAACACACAAAACACCAGATTTTACGTGGAAAACCCAATGAGGGAAAAATCATGGTGAGGATTAACTCACAATATAAAGTAGTTCCAAAACTGAATATATAAGGCTCACTGCCAATGGCTCACTACCTTGAAAAGGACTCACTGTCTGGATACAAAAGCTCACTGCCTACAAAAGGATTTACAAAAAAAAATTGGGCTTCACAACCAAAATGAACTAAAAAGAGTGCACCTAACAAGTGTTTATGTAGTTCCGGTGATGCTCAATAGATAGAATTAACACACTTCATCATTTTTGCTCTTCTTCACCTTCGCATTCACAACTACCTCATCAAAATCTCATGATCTTCAAAAACTATTCAACATATATATATATACTCGATTTATCTATAAGCATCAATTAGGTCGGCCTAATTCGATGCATTTCCTTTTTTACCAAAATTACCAACTGTCAGCTACAAGCTTTCACAAAATCTTCCCAAAAAAAAAAATTCAAAGCACTCAACACGCTACATCATGTTGGCATAGACCTAAGATATGTTACACATATACCCGCATATCAAAATTGATTCACCATATCACAACTTATTCATGAAGTCAACCAAAAATAGACTTAATTGCAAAAAGTAATCAACAAAATAATGCCAATATGCCATATGAGCACCGAAGCACAAGAGATTTTGAACATACATGCTTTTAGCAATCATAAACAGTTTCCCAAAACCACAAGTATTAACTATCAACCACTGAGGATTGCAGACTAAAATACCAGAGGGTGTAGCTTTAATACCGGTTCAGATACCAGACCAAAATACTGGATCAGGTACTAACTTATACTTGTAATCACAATCATGGTAACATCAATGACAACCCAAAACCGTAGAGATAGTCATTCTTCTTCATTCTTCCAACAATCTCCCCCTTTGTCGTTGATGGCAACATGTGCCAAAATTTACAACATTCTCTTTTCCTATCACCTTAGTTGCTTTCCACATAACTCTCTTCTATTCACATGACTCTCTCCCCTTTTAACATCAATGGAAAAGGGCAACCAAAAAGGTAGGATGTAAACATATGTAAATGATGAATTTGTATATACACAAGAATTCCAACTTCCCATTTCAAGAATTCAAGATGGTGCAAGATGGTGTGTCCCTTGGTCTTCCTTGTACAACATGACACTTGGGGGTTTATGACATGGTCTAACCACCTCCTATGGATCTTAACTGACACTTGTATCAGGCATTGATAGGTCAATCTTCTGGTGCAACAACAAGGCCAACAATTGGTATCAGAGCTGGTCACAGGTTCAAACCCCTTGCTTGTGCTAGGGGGGATTGTTGCAAGATGGTGTGTCCCTTGGTCTTCCTTGTCCAACACGACCCTTGGGTTTGTGACATGGTCTAACCGCCTCCTGTGGATCTTAACTAACACTTGTATTAGGCATTGGCAGGTTGACCTTTTGGTGCAACGACAAGGCCAACATGGTATTGATTCATAGTCAACCTTCAACGTTGATCCATTTGTAATGTTCCACACATAGCAACAAAAAATTGAAGACTAAGAGACAAAAACTATTTTTTTTAATTGAAAGACATTTCCATAGCAATAGAGTTATAGAGAGCAAATAAAATTTAGAGAGTTTAACTAATGAATTATAAAAAATAGATTTGTGTAGTTTATATTCAAATTACTGACTACATTGCATTGCACATCTTTCAAACTCAAAGCATTATTTCACATTGCATAACTAATAACTTGATGTTGATAGATGACAAAATGTAAAAAATTGGAGAATAAGAGAAAAAATATTTTTTTAATTGAAAGGAATTTACATAGCAATAGAGTTATAGATAGCAAATAAAATAGAGAGTTTAACTAATGAATTGTAAAAAATAGATTTTTTAAATTTTATATTGAAATTGTTGATTACACTGCATTGCACATCTTTCAAACTCAAAGCATTACTTCACATTGCATAACCAATAACTAGATGGTGGTAGATGATAAAATTTCAATTACAATATAGTTTCTACAAAGTCAACCTAAGTAGCTATGCAATTAATTCACATTGCATAACTAATAACTAGGAGCAGCTGCCAATTACATTTGCTTGTCATGGCATTCCATGAGACCACATTTCTTTGAGGCATTTTTTCAAAAAGTTCGCTATCTTGTCTATGTTGCCACATTTTTCATACATGTCTACCAAATAATTTTATCAAACAATTCATTTCCTTGTTGCTATGGCTAAAATCCTAAAACAAATGCTTTCAAACAAGCTATGGATGCTTGGAAAAAAATCTATCAAGGCATAATAGTAAGCAATAGCATAGACAAGACAGTGAATTGATTGAAAAAATGCATCAAAGAAATGTGGTCTCATGGTGATGGAATGCCATGACAATCCATAAAAATTTGCTTGTCATGGAATTCCATCACCATGAGACCACATTTCTTTGAAGCATTTTTTCCAAATTTCATTGCCTTGTCTATGCTACCACATTTTTCATACATGTCTACCAAAGCATTTTATCAAATAGTTCACTGCCTTGTTGCTATGGATAAAATCCTAAAATAGGTGATTTCAAAAAAGATATGGATGCTTGGAAAAAATCTATCAAAGCATAATAGTAAGAAACAAGCTATGGTCTCATGGTTTTTGTTTTTGGCCCAAAAATCAACATGATTTTATTTTCATTTTTTTGCAGGTTTTATGGCAATTTTATTGTTTGAAATGGGGAAAAATCTTTGTGGTCAATTTTGTGCATTTTTTAATTGTAGGATTCTCACAATTCGTGAAAAAGGTGGTGTTCATGAAGGAATGGAAAATATGCATAGAGCCTTTGATTTATACCCGTACTGTGCAATAACATTGAATCATTTAGCAAACCATTTTTCTTCACAAGGTAACATTTTATTGTGGAACAATTGACTGAGATAGCTCTTGTTTCAATTTACCACCCTCTCATGAAATATAATTCATATTATAATCTTGCATGATCTTATCATAGTATTTAGGTGATTATGACACAACTGGCCACTACTACATGGCATTAGTCAAGGAAAGCTAGAGGCCACAGGAATTTGTGGATAGGTTCAATCGAAGCTGGGAGATCTTAAGAGTTCTCTCTCAAATTTTGAAAAGGTTCTAGAGGTCCACCCTAAGAACTGTGAGAGCTTAAAATTTGTAGGCCATATATATGCTCAACAAGGGCAGGTAGAGAAGGCTTTGGAATTTAAGAAAGGCAACTCGCATAGATCCACGTGATGCCCATGCATTTATCAAGATGGGTGAGTTATTAATATTGTCACACCCTAGTGCAACCTTAGATTCTCTTAAGGCAACAAAGTATCTTCTGAAGAAGAGCATAGAAGAAGTACCCATTCAATTGTTGAACAACATTTGGGTTCTTCATTTTGAGCGTGATGAACTAGAGTTGGCTCAAAAAAATTTTATGGAGGCATTAGGAAATGGAATTTGGGTTGAATTCATAAATAAAAGCCCTAGTGCCAATTCTACATTTTTCATGTGCTCTTTAAGGATATGAAATTCTTCCATCAACTAGAAGAAGGTGGTGTTTCACTTGAGTTACCATGGGATAAAGTCACAACACTATTTAATCTTGCTAGCTTGTTTGAACAACTACATGATACTGAAAAAGAAAATCTTTTATATAGGCTAATATTGATCAAGTTTCCTGATTATGTGGATGCATATCTACGTCTTGCAGTCATGGCTTAGGCTTGGAATGAGATCCAAATAATCCTAGAATTGATTGGGGATGCACTTAAGGTGGATAAAAACTTATCAAATGCTTTATCTATGCTTGGAAAAATGGAACTGAAAACAGATTACTAGCTTCAAGCAAAAGAAATAATTAAAGCTGAACAAACTGAATCAAATGCAGAGAATTCTTATGTTGACATTTCACTTGGAAATTGGAATTATTTTGCAGCTTTTCACAATGAGAGGAGGGATCACAATGTGGAAGCACAACATGATGAGGTAAAAATACCCTCATCAATATAATGGACTAAATACTTGACCTCACATCTTTCAGCCATCCTTACCCTTCCAAATAATTGTCTTTAGGATAAGTAATTGCTTTCTTTTTGTGAATAAGCGTACAATCTTTATTTCTTAAAATTAGTCAAAATAAGCTAATTTTCATTGACTTAATGGTTTAGTTTTTGAGAATTCCATAGGTCAAGTCCCACAATCAATCACCATCCCAATCAAAGAGGTTTTAACATAGACTTCAACACCATTGAAGACAAGTGAATGGGCGTCAAAACTTTAAGAGCATACATAATGAACCAAGTTTTTGTAGTTTCTGTTATTTTCAGTTTTAAAGACTTTATGGCTCGTGTCGAGCCTCTTTAATATTTCATGTTATGGGATTTAAATTCTATTAGTTTTTGAAAATAAAATGAAGACTTTACCAACTGGAAAGTATGATTTTGTTAGCTGCTCTTATATAAATATGTAACTGTTGAAAATGATAATATACAGAAGAATATCGTTATGTTGTCACTATGTTTTCTAAGTTACACTTTTCATATGAATAAAATGATTTTTTCCTACCACTTTTGGAGTTACTGAATAATGTGAATGAAGTTATTTGAATGAAGTAATTTGGAGTTACTAGTGTATGTGATCTGAGCTAGGCGTAGGAGCACCTGAGAGCTGGCCACTCGAGGGGATGTAGATTAGATAAATAAGTATTTTAATTTTAATTTTGTACTTTAATTTTGTAGATAGCAATTGGAATTGAAGTTTATTTTCATGTGTGTAATTTTGTTAAGACTAATCATGTAGGTTGTAGTTGAGTCTGTAGTCTTTGAGTTTAGTGTTTGAAGTTCCGGAGCACCTTCTTTCAGTTGTTTTAGATTGTTAAATCATTTTCTGCTAGTTGTTTAAATTGTTATCTTTTGAGTAGATCAATGTTTCCTAGTTTCTTTACAAGCTTTACTTCTTCAACAATTTATACATTTCTTAGTTTAATCATTTCCATGATGCTTTCTAGTTTAGTTGTTATGCTTTTTAGATTTATAGTTTTTTGCTTTCTAGTTTAGTTACTTCAAGCTTTCTAGATAAAGGATTTCCTACTTTCTAAGTTTAATGGATTCTTAGTTTAGAGTTTTATTTTAGTTGTCCAACATCTAGGGAACCCTAGAGAGATAGTCAAGATGTCTTCTATTGCATATAGCCTTCGAACACTACTCAGTCGATATATGAATGTATTTATCAACTAAAGTGTTAAGACTTAACAACAGCCTATCACTTTTTAGTGCTGTTGTCGGAGACCTTCTTTCTCTAGGGTTAGTAGGAGATACCTTGAATACAAAAATAGTCCTTTGGCTTCTTTTTCTTCATGGTCAAGAAACAAGCCCCCCACGGAAGATTTATACCAAAACCACCCCAATCCATGTACCAACCACAAGCAGGGAGGAAGGAAACTTAGATCAAGAACTTATTGAGGAATTGACTAAGCAAGGTCAACCTAAGACCTTCCCACATACCCCCGAAAGAGGACACATAGTTGTAGAGGAGCATATTCCTTTGCATAGTCTAGAACCTCACCCAACAAAGTGAATTTTTGAAGAGGACCACATTCCCTTCAACATCATGGGTGATCGTAGAAATGTTGCCAATAATAATAACCCTCCACCACCATGCACATTCACTTATCCTATTGCTATTGATGTAGATGACAATACGGTGATGAAAAATATCTCACCAGCCTTCTTGCCAACCTTTCGAGGTTTGTTTACTGAGGACCCTGACCAGTTTCTATTTGAGTTTAAAGTCTTGTGTCAGACATATGACTGCAAGAGTGATAACCAGAAACTAAAGCTTTTTCCCTCCACTCTAAAAGACTTATCCATGCGCTGGTTTATGGGATTAGCTTCCCAATTGATAACCTCCTAGGATGAAATAGAGTCTGCATTTTTGGAGAAATACCAAAGTTACTATAGGATCAGCGATATGAAAGAAGAATTGTTCAAAATAAGGAAAATTGAGGACGAAAGTCTAGAGGATTACCTAGATAGGTTTATCTTCTTATCTAAATGATGTGGTGGAGAAGTCATAAGTCTTGATATTCTGAAGACCCTATTCCTTAAGGGTCTTGACGATGAAGCTCGAAGGAGCTTGGATTTAATGGGAAGAGGAGACATGTCCCAACTGGGGCTCAATGATATTATTGAATTGTGCTGGAATTTCTCTCGTACTCAAGAAGGTATCTGAAGTACACCTTCTTTAAAGGTTCCAATGAAATAGGAAAACTACATGAGGAGCTAGCCAACTTCAAGATTGATATCCTTGTTCAACTAAACACCACGTTAGATGGCATACAGGCTAAAATGCGAAATCCTGAGACTTTTTCCATTTACTACCCCAGGTGCCAAAACAAACATTTGCTAAGGGAATGCTCTTTGGACAAAGTTGACAAAATTGACGTTTGTCAAGTTTGTGACAAGAATCACCCCACTGATTAGTGTGAGATTTTGAATGCCATCAAGAATTCTAAGAAAAGAACACCCCTGGTTGAGGAAGAAGTCAACGTTGTAAATCAAAGAACTGGAGGGAATTTTTCCTATGGCCAAAATTCAAGCTCTAATTGGAGACCTCAACCTAACTAGAATAATAATCAATGGGAAGCACCTTGGCCTTAGGCACCACCTCCAGTACTACCTAATTGGGGAACTTACTCTTGGGGACCACCTGAATGGGAAAATCAATCTTGGGGCAATCCTCAGTGGTCTAACCAACCTCAACACCAATAGTACCCTCATAATCCTATTCCTTAATGGAATCAACCTTAGCATCAGTTTTATATGTGGTCCCAGAAGGATCCCTATTCAATAGTAGAATCTTTTACCCCCTCCCCATAATACTCAACAAAACGAACAAGTTAACCAACCACAACTTCCGATGCAACTTGTTCCCAATCCAAAGAACAATCGCCCGAACACTCTAGTGTATTCTACCGAACAAGACAATGTTACTGGTCTTAATGCGATACACTATGGAAATTTGCAGTTGAGGTATGGAAAAGAATTTTCGTAGCTAACTATTGAAGAAATTCCAGATGAACCTATTAAGAAGTCTGCTGAGACAACTAAAAAAATGCTCACATCTATAGAAAAAACCCCAGAAGCTACTCAAGATGAGCTTGATCCACCATCTTTAGTTGCAGCTTTTGACCTACCTTAGGAGGAGGGGGGTTAGTCTTCAACTGATCTTTCAAAGGATTCCAATCCTAAAGACAAGATTAAAGCACCTTTTTTGGAGTGTTTGAAACCAATCACCATGAAAGATACTCCAGAAATGACCACATCTACCGAAACTACATTGATACAAGAAATTAAATAGTTGCAGATTGAAGTCCCTTTGCTGCAAGTGATCAAGGAGATTCTTGAGTTGAACCAACTGATCAAACTATGTATCAAAACTCTAGGGAGGAAACCAAAATGAATAAATACTATCCACATAAACAGTTATCTAGTTGAATTGTTGGTTGGAACAACCACGACTTTGAAATATGATGATCCAGGTAGTCCACTTATAACATTAACAGTTAATGAGGTAGCAATACCTAATTCTTTGGTGGACCTTGGAGCAGCCATTAACGTAATGACTGTTGATGTGATGGAAAAGTTGAGACTTACTAATTTACGTCCGACGACTACAATCTTGCAGATGGAAAACCAATCTATAGCTATTCCCAAGGGCGTCATTGAAAATGTTCTTGTTAAGGTGGATGGATTGGAATATCCAGTAGATTTTCAAATAATTGAGTCCCTTACACCTAGAGATAGTTATCCAATAATTCTCAGAAGACCATGGTTGGCTACTGTTGTAGCCAAAATTGACTGTAGAGAGGGAGGAATGACCATTTCACATGGACCTAATAGTAAACTTTTATTTTTGTATCCTCCTGCCAAGCCTATCGAAGACAATAAAGTATGGGTTGATGAACCATAAAGTCCCAACGAATACAAAAATTTGGCTTCACTAGCCATGGTAGTAATCAAACAACATGGTGAAGAATTAGAGCATGAATTGGAAAACAACGTGGAAAGTCTTACTATGGATTCGAGTGGTGAGGAGATGACAGATGTAGAAGAGATCCTAGGACACCCAATCAACATAGATCACATAGAATTTGATAATGTTAGTTTCATGGGATTGTCTTGTCCTTTGACAAAATTAGTTCCAAAAATGCATCATTTCTTTGTAGACATTGTCAGACTTCGTAAAACCATAACTCATAACTGTCCTCTTAACACTTTGACAAGGCCCCTGTATACTATCACATCCAACCATATGGGAGTTAAAACCATTATGTTGCTACTAGGAAAAACTTTGAACATTAACAATTGGTTGACTAAGCCAAAAAAACACAAATTGTTTGACACCTTGGTGAATAGATGTAAAGCTTTCGCTTGAGACTATACATATATGAGAGGAATACACCCAAGTGTATGTACTCATCATATCTATACTAAGGATATTTGACCTATTCACTAACCACAACAAATACTCAATCCTACCTTGAAAGACATCGTTAAAACTAAAATTGAGAAACTCCTACAAGTAGGTTTTATTTATCTAATTTTTGACAGCAAATGGGTGTCACCTTTGGTTGTGGTTTCGAAGAAAAATGAGAAGTGGAGAGTCTGTGTAGACTATAGGGAACTTAACAAAGCAACACGCACAGATTATTTCCCTCTACCATTTGTAGACCAGGTGTTGGATAACTTGGTTGGGAGGAAATATTTTTCATTTTTGGACAGATTTAGTGGTTACAACCAGATACATGTAGCAACAAAAGACCAAGATAAGATGACCTTTACTTTCCCTTGGGGGACATTTGCATATCGAGTTCTTCCTTTTGGGCTATGTAATGCTCCTGCAACGTTCCAGAGAGCTATCCTACCTATATTTGTTGCATTGGTGAATGAATGTGTGGAAGTTTATATGGATGAATTCACTATATATGGTTCAACCTTTGATGAGGCCCTCCAAAATATGGATAAGGTGTTGAAGCGATGTGAGGATCATCGTTTGTCCTTAAGCCATGCGAAATGTTTGATAATGGTAGAACAAGGAATAGTGTTGGGACACCATATTTCAACTGAAGGGATTAAGGTTGATCCTAAGAAAATCAAAGTAATACAACTCAAGACCCCAAAAACCTAGATTGATGTCAAAATTTTCTTAGGGCATGTTGGATACTATTGAAGATTCATAAAAAATCTCAGCAAAATTGTAGCCCCTATGTTTTCCCTTCTTCACAAGAATGTAGAGTTCATCTGGACACCTAAGTGTCAGTCATCATTTGAAATCATCAAGGAGAAAATAATCTCTGCTCCTGTCCTTTGTGGATCTAATTGGAAATTTTCGTTCCATATCTATGTTGACACATCTGATGATTCCATTGGAGTGGTTTTAGGACAAGAAGATGAGAATGGGAGGAAACATGCCATATATTCATCACTAAGAATCTGACTCCAACAGAAGGGAATTATACCACAATGGAGAAAGAATTCTTGGTTGTAGTTCATGCAATTAAGAAATTTTGACATTACATCACGGGATACAAAGTCATAGTATACACAGATCACTTAGCCATCAAGTACCTCATGAATAAACCTATTGTAAATGCAAGGATAATTAGGTGGTTGCTTCTTCTTCAAGAATTCAACGTAACAATTATTGAAAAACTAGGGAAGTCCAATGTAGTTGTGTATTTCTTATCCCAGATGAAACATGATGGTGATTGTGCTTTGGTACAAGATGAGTTCCCAGATGAAAATTTGTTCACCATCTCTACAAAAACCCCTTGGTTTGCCAATATTGCAAACTAATTGGCCACTACATAAGTACCACCTCATTTTTTATCAAAACAAAAGAAAAGACTTGTTAGAGAAAGAGCCCCTTTCAAATGGATTAATGAAATCCTATTTTGATGTGGATATGATATGGTTCTACAAAATTGTGTTAGGGCAGATGAGACCTATAGTATCCTTAGAGCCTATCATGATGATCCTTCTGGAGGGCATTATTCTACTAAGAGGACAACCCACAAGATTTTGGGAGCAGAATACTACTGGCCTTCTATGCATAAGGATATCAAGAAATATGTTCACAGATGTGATGAATGTCAAAGGGTGGGAAGACCAACTGCATCTAATGAAATTCCCTTGTAACCTCTGGTAGTCCTTGAACCATTTGAAAAATGGGGATTGGATTTTATCAACCCTATAGACCCTCCTTCACAAGGAAAAGAGTACATTTTGGTTTGTACCAACTACCTGACTAAGTGGGTTGAAGTGCAAGCCCTACACATTGCTAGGGAGGAACAAGTAGTTGATTTCCTTTACAACAAAATTTTCCTCAGCTTTGAAGCTCCTAGGATAATTGTCACAGATCAGGGCCCCCAGTTTATGTCTAAGGTTCTGTTAGCCTTCATAGATCATTTCCAGGTGAGTCACAAGAAGTCCTCATCCTACCACCCTTAGGCGAATAGACAGGTCAAAGTCACTAATAGGGAATTGGAAAACATTTTAACAAAAACCGTTTCATCAAGAAGGAAAGACTAGGCTCAGAAACTACCTAAATCCGTTTGGACTTATAACACCACCTAGAAATCAACTATTGGGTATAGTCCATACGAGTTAGTTTTTGGGAAGAAACCCCTCTTGCCCATTGAATTTGAAGTCCAAACCCTTAGGACAACCATGGAGTTGGGTATAGATCTTAAACCAGCCCAGATAGAGAGAGTTTTACAACTTAGCGAGTTGGATGAACTTTGTTTGGATGTCATCCATCAAACTGAGCTAGTACAACAACAACGTAATGTCTCCAGCATGATAAACATATCAAGGAGAGAGAATTTAATAATGGGGATTGAGCATTATTGTTTGATTCTAGATACAAGGATCACCAAGGAAAACTCATAACACATTGGCTCAGACCATATGAAATTTCTGAGGTATTTCCAAATGGTTCAGTTCAATTGAAACCCATTGATGGTGATACCCAAATTCTCCTAGTTAATGGACATCGATTACACATCTACCATAAGCCCATTAATAGAGAAGAATTTACAAAATTGGTAGAAATGAAGGGAGAAATCCAGTGCATTGACTCTGCTATGGTAGAATCAATATAGTTTTTCCCATAATAAATGTAAAAAAAAAGTGTGTGAATTTACTTCATTTCAAAATGTTTCTTTCAAATTCTTCATCAACTTCATCATTTGGATTTGGCTAAAAATTTTCTATATTTTGCAGGACTTAATTTCTTTGGTAAACAAAAATTCTAGCGCACTTTGTTGCAATGCTCTGAAACTTGTTGACTCAGTTGCTGCGATGCTTTGGAACTTGTTGCTGCTATGCTCTGGAACTTGTATAACTGACTTGTGTCGTTCCTCATTGTGATCCTGCATTCTGATGCATCACTCAACAATGCTTCGGGAAGTCAAAGGCCAAAATGTCACATTCTTCTTCCTCCTTCTAGTTGTATCTTCCAACAATGCTCTAGAATTATGTTGTTCCTTCTTCTGGATGCACCTTCCAACAATGCTCCAAAATCTTGTTGTTTCTTCCTTCTTTCCGACATTTGTCGGCGATGCTCCAGAACTTGTTCAGTTGCTTTGGAACTTGTTTGGATGCTCCAAAATTTTTGGCTGTTGCTCCAGCTGCATCTTTCAGTGATGCTCCAAAAATTTTTGGTTGCTGCTTCGGCTACATCTTTCGACAATGCTCCAGAAATGTTTGGTTGCTGCTCCGGTTGCATCTTTTGGGGATGCTCCAAAAAATTTTGGTTGTTGCGCTGGCTACATCTTTCGACGATGCTCTAAAATCTTCAATCTTGTTGCTGCATTCCAATGACATCTCTCAACGATGCTCCAAAACTTTTTCTCCTTCCACCTTGGCTACATTTTTCAACAATGCCCTGGATTTTTGTAAACTCTTTCCTTTTCTAGTATTTTAATTTTTCCTAAGTTCTGTGCATGCCCATCATTTAATTTTCCTGTTGCCTCGAGATCCACTCCCTAATTATCATCTTGCTATATCATATCAAATATTTCTGTAATAAATGAAATTATTATGACAACCCTCTTTGTCATAATAATTTTTGCCACCATTTAAACCATCCCATCCATGTCATAATTATTCGTCGCCACCCTCGCCAAATCATGTAACTATTTGATTATGTCAGCAAAGGTGAGTGATGTTCGATTTAATGACAAGACGTAAGGTGCATACAGATTTATTTACTTAAAGTTAGTAATAATTTTGAATAGTGAATAATTAATTGGCATGAACCATTCCCTCTCTCAATTTTGAAAATTGTGCCATCACACGATTGCTAAAAGTATGACAATTGTTTTGTAATTTCTCATGTAGAATTGTCATGATTACTTAGTAAGGACTCAAGTAAGGTGATTAATTCCTCTTCCATTGGTTATATCAAAATTGTGTCCCTTTTCATTTGCAATTCAGTTAATTGAAGCAAGGAAAATATTACAGAGTTCCGCAAAATTTGGCAGAGCGGCAAGGGAAGGTAAAATGGATGGAGTAGAGAAAAATTCTTAACCAACCTCAGTAGCTCAATTGTTGGCATTGAGTAATGTTGTAGGTCTATTTCAAAAAGTTGGGTGGCTGGAATTTATGAAAAAGTTTAAGGGATATACTGAGCAGCTAGTAAGAGAATTCACAGAGAATTTTGTAGATGGACAAATCATGGTGCGTGGCAAGCGTTTTCGGGTAAGTCTAAAAATTATTGCTCATCTTTCAGGTCTTGAGAATAAAGGCGTTGATTTGAATGAAACTACCAATATTACCTATCAAAGAATGGTATAATTGTTTCATAGGGAGGGGGAGCCTCAACCTATAATCACCATAAGTACCAGGGGATAGAACAAAGGTTTCCATAGAATGTATATCCTAGAACCCTGGAGAATTGTTGTAGCTTGGATAATAAAATATTTCACCTGTGAAGGAAAAATAACTATGGTAGTGGAACCCCCTTTCCGTCTGCTAATTCATTTGCACCATGGCATTGAGGACCCTTCTCTTAGGGTTAATTTACCAGCCTTTTTGCGTCATTCAGTTACCACCATGATGGAAAAATATAAACTTGGGACAGGGCCCCTCAAACACCATGACCTTATATAGTTGATATGCAAGTATCATTTTCACAAAAAGCCAAAAAAGAAGTGGCAAAAATTTCTACAAAAATTTGAAAAAGTGGAGTCTGAAAGACCGCTTGAGGAGGGCGAGTCCTTTAAACAAAAAGAATATTCTTTGGAAGAACCCTCCTCTGAGGCCTTAGGTGCTATTGAATCCCAACAGACTTCAATGGCTTCCAGCGGCAATGCACCAATTTTTTTTCGAATGTGTTAGAAACCCCAAGATAGTTAGGGGATGTGGAAATTGTGCACTATGGAGAAGAAGAAGAGCCTCCTCGCAAGAGGAAGAAGTGGACTAAAGTCACTTTTCAAACAATGCCTCCTCTACAGAGAAGCAAGAGGTTGTCTACAGAGTCTAGTGAAATTGTGCCCTATGACATAGGAAGTACTTCTAAAAAGAAAAAGGCCAGGACTCGAACAAGAGTAATGGAAATTGAAAGTTAGCCTAGTAGTGAGGAAATAAGTGAAATAGAAAAGCAGGATGATCAATCCCCCAAGGATGAAGGGAAGAGAACGCCATCTCCAAAGGAGTAGGAAGAGGAAAAAGTACATTCACCACATTATGTGGAGATTGAAGATGAACCTGTGCGAGGACTCTCCCCTTTTCTTGACAAAATTGGAAATGTACCTAGTACCAAGGAAAATGCACCTCATATTGGCATGGAAATTCCCAATCCATCTTTCTTTGTGGAAACAAGGGATGAAAAATCTGGTAAGAAAGAGGAGGAATTAGAGAAATTGAAAACAAAAATTACTTAATTAAAATCCAAGTTATAGAGTAATGTAGAATAGATCACCCAACAACAAGAAGAAATTGAGGCACATGCTGCAATTGTAAATAAAAGGGATTAAGAGATTACAAAATTGACAATGTAGATGGAGAAAAAGGATAGGGTCATTGAATAGTTGCAGTACCAAATTCAACAATGGAATCAACAAAGCAAGCAACATATGGTTGATCTATCTAAGAAAGATAAGCATATTCAAGGTTTGAAAAATAATTTTATGCAAATTTTTAATGCTTTTGAAGAAGAAAGAAATAGGAAGGAAGTTGAAATTAATGCTTTTGTAAGTAGAATTGTGGAGTTAGAGTAGGATTTGCAGGAAAGTGACACTAAGCCAATAATGGAATCCAAGGGGACACAAACTGAACCAACTATTTTAGAATGGTTCTAGGTACGTATCCCTCCGTTATTGATGAAATGGATGAAGAGATGTTATTTCCTAAGGGATGTGGAATTTGAAAATAATAGGTTGAAAAAGGAGTTAGTACTATTAAAAGAATCATTTCACAAAGCATATAAAGCTAAACATGATACTTGTGAAATTGGTGAGTTATTGTTGGCTTGTAGAAGACCATCTAGGTTGTATTCCATGTTCCTCAATGAACAAATACTAAGATGGAAGTTACTTAGAATTTTCCATAACCAACCACATGACCCTAATGATTGTTGGATGTTGTGGTTGTGTTGCTGATATGTGGTTGTCATTGATGTCAACACTATTGGCATTAATGTCTTAGAAGTTGTATATGTCGAGGATATTGAGAAAATTGTAATGAAATAAGTTGCAAGTTGTCAGTGGTGAAGTGTAGTTCAGTCAGTTGGTTAGCTTAGTATATTGATGATCGGTGGTTGTCGATTAAAGGGTTTGTTGTTGAGTATATCTAGTTTATCCACATTAAGTTTCAGAGATTTGCATGAAGATTTGATCGAATTATGAGCAGTTGTGTTCTGATAGTCATTATGTTGCTTCAGTTGGTGTTCCTAAATGAAGATGATGTGATTTTAGTAATTCCAGTTGTTGTGGATGATTCTCTAGTGATTCATGATGTTTGTGGATGTTTCTAGATCATTCTCTATCTTTGTTGCACACCTGCATTGATCATTGTGCTCGTGATTAGAGATTTTCTCTTGTGTGTTCATGTTTTTCATGTTCTTGGCCGACAGGTATTGTGGCATGTTGTGGATCCTCAAACCGAAATTGTTTGAAGTGTTTTCATGTTTGAGTATTTTATTTTGGGTCTTCATTATGTTGTGGCCAATATTGGTCGATTCACATTGAAAATTATTTATTGTTTTGGGCCGACAATTTTCATATGTTTTATTATTTTGTTGATGTTGACATGTAGCGATGTAATCTCTTGTTGCAGATATATATAAGAAATTGTTTATTCCATTTGAAGATATGCGTGTGTATGAGATGTGAAAATAATGTTCTAATAATTTGAAGGAAAAAGCAGAGTCTGAAAAACAGTGAGCAGAGTGTGAAGAAGTGTTCATGTGCTTAACTAGAACTATAATCAAGCATTAGCAGATGCTATTTTCTCAGTTCAAAATCTTGTGGATGTAATATGAATATCTTTTTAAGATAGTGTGTCTTCTTTTGGGTAGTAAGCCTTTTTGTATTTGAGCAATGAGCTCTAGGTAGTGTTCCTGAATGCAAGTGCATTCCCCATTTATTTTTCTTTACAATTTTAACAGGGTATAATCTTGTGGACTAACCTCCATCGTGGTTTTTCCCCTAACAGGGTTTCCACATAAAAATCTTGGTGTTATGTGTATATCTGATGTACTGATGGTTTATGCTTTCATGGTTATTTATCAAATCTGAGAATAAGGTTAATAATTTTGATAAGTTTAAATTTCTGGACAACTGATTCACCCCCCTTCTCAGTTGTCTACCCTTGTGTTGCCAACAATTGGTATAAGAGTAGGTTCCTTGGAAGAATTTTAACAACTTGAGGTGATCCAGGATGGCAACATACAAGAAGGATAGTCTGAGATTTGATGGAACAAATTATTCTCTGTGGAAGGCTTGAATGGAGTGTCATCTGAGATGCATTGGTGAACCCTACTAGAACATTACAAAGTATTGGTATGTTATCCTACAGAATGGTCCTTCTACTACTGTTGAGATTAAGGATGCAAAATATAGTATCAGGGCTAAGGAAGCTTTGTCGAGTGCTTTGACTGATTCTAAGATGGCAACTGTTATGGATCTGATGACTGCTTATGAGATTTGGAAAAAGTTGGAGACTTTGTATGAAGGTGATGCTAATGTCAAGATCACTAAGTTGCAAAGTCTGAAAGGGATATATGAAATTTTGAGAATGGGTGATGATGAGAACATTACTTCTTTCATGCAAAGAGTGAATGAACTTGTGTGCGATATCAGATGTGCTGGTGGACGATTGGAAGAATTGGATATTGTTGCTAAAGTGCTTAGATCCTTGCCTACTGCATACAAAGTCAATGCTATTGCTATTGAGGAGCTCTAGACTGTAACAAATGTAACCAGAGACATGTTGATTGGTAAGCTTATTGTTTTGAGTTGAGTGAATTTGGTGATGCTCTTCCTAAGATAGAATTTGCATTCAAGGCTACTACCTTTGAAAAAGATAAGCAGAGATATGATCTAGGAGAAAGTTCTTCTAGAAAGGTATTCAAGTATGAGGAGGAAATGAGAGAGATTGAAGAAGAGGAGAGAAAACTAGAGGAGCTTGAAGCACTTATTGTCAAAAGGGAAGCCAGAGGAGAAGGTAAGCATAAAGAAAAATTTCTTATTAAATACTTTTCTTGCAATAAGATAGGTCATTTTGCATCAAGGTGTCCGGAAAGAGTTCCTAAGCCAAGACCTAACAAGCCTAGATTTTAAAGAAAGTGCTATTATGCTATTGTTGAAGGTGTGATAGATGATGAATCTGATAAAGGGAATGTAAGTGAGGATGAATGGGTATTTATTGCTATCAAGGAAAATGATCTTGCCCCTACTGAATTTGTTAGTTACTCAAATGTGGAGAAATCTCTAGTGGCTAGTGTTGAAGAAAAAGATGAATGGGTGATTGATAGTGGATGCTCTCATCACATGATAGGTGATAAAAGCAAATTTGTGAGCTTGGAAAAGTATGATGGTGGTGTTGTAAGATTTGGTGATGACAAAGCTGGTGTAATATGTGGTATATGATCCATTTCTCTTGATGGTAAGAATAATACTAATGATGTCCTTTATGTGGAAGGTTTGAAGCATAATCTCTTGAGTGTTGGAAAAATGGTTGACAAGGATACAATCCTTAATTCAAGAATGGAAAGTGTAGAATATTGGGAAGTTCCGGAAATGTGATTGCCTCAGGTATAAAAACAAAAGGTAACATCTTTCACCTGAATCCTACTGGTAAAAGTTGTCTGATTGCTCAAGTTGATGAAAGTTGGTTGTGGCATAGGAGAATGTATCATGTAAACTTTGATAATATTATCAAGATAAGTTCTCGAGCTATGAGAGATCTTCCTAAGTTGGTAAAACCTACTAATGCTATATGCAAGGAATGTCAGTTAGGGAAGCAAACTAGAGTTTAATTTCAGAGCAAACAACATTGTTCAAATAAAGTGTTGGAGCTTGTTCATACTGATTTGTGTGGTCCTTCTAGAGTTAGAAGTTTACAAGGAGACATGTACTTCATGTTACGTATTGATGATAGTTTGTACATGAAATTTGCTGATGAGATGCAAAATGAGTTTGATATGACTATGATTGGTGAGATGAAATTCTTTTTGGGATTGCAAATTACTCAGCTAGATAAAGGGATCTTCATATCTTAGTCCAAGTATGTGAAAGAATTGCTAAAGAAGTTTGGTATGGAAGATTCAAAGCCAGTTGGTACACCTATGGTGACCGGATGCAAGTTGACACAAGATGATGATTCTCTGAAAGCAAATCAAACTAGATACAAATCAATGATTGGTGGATTGCTCTATTTAACTCAAACTAGACCTGATATCATGAATTTTGTATGAATTTTTGAAAGATTTCAAGTTGATTCTAAGGAATCTCATGTGACTGTTGTGAAGAGGATTTTCAAATACTTGAAGGGGGCAATTGATTTTAGGCTGTGGTATCCTAAAGATGATGATCTTACTTTAAGTGCCTTTATTGATGTTGATTGGGCAGGAGATGTGAATGACAAAAAGAGTACTAGTGGTGGTGCATTTTTCTTGGGTAAGAAGCTGATTTCATGGTTAACTAAGAAGCATAATGCAATTTATTTATCTACTACAAAGGAATAATACATTGTTGTTGCTAATAATTGTACTCAAGTATTGTGGATGAAGTAGATGTTGAAAGATATCAAAGTTGTGTATGATGAACCTATTACTATATTGTATGATAATTCAAGTGCAATTGACATTTCTAAGAATCAAGTGTTGCATTCAAAGACCAAGCATATATCTATCAAGTTTCACTTTTTGAGAGAGAAGGTGAGTGAAAAGGAAGTCAAACTGGAGTATGTGCCTACTAAGGAACAAATTGCGATCATCTTTACAAAGCCTTTGCCTAAGGATATAATTGATTATCTCAAAGGGAAGCTAGGGGTGATTAACCCTCCTAATAAGAACTAAGATGCATTGAATTGCATCAATCTGTGCATTTCATAGCCATGTCTTGGCCCAGATTGATGTTGTGGTGGCTGCTACTTAGGGGGAGTAGTCAAATGTTCATATATGTGGTTCAGAGCTTGTGTGGATAAAAGATATCTTTGTCATTGATGTCAAAGGGGGAGAAGAGTCATGTGAAAAAATATGAATTATCTAGGGAGAAGATTCATGTGAAGGAGTTTAGGAGAAAAGAGTCAGAACCTAAGGGGGAGTAAGTGCTAAAGATAGTTGCATTGATGGTGTTTTTCACATCATGTGTTTCCATCAATGACAAAGGGGGATATTGTTGGATGTTGTGGTTGTGTTTCTGATATGTGGTTGTCATTGATGTCAACACTGTTGGCATTAATGTCTTAGAAGTTGTATATGTCGAGGATATTGAGAAAATTGTAATGAAATAAGTTGCAGGTTGTCAGTGGTGAAGTGTAGTTCAGTCTGTTGCTTAGCTCAATACATTGATGATCAGTGGTTGTGGATTAAAGGGTTTGTTTTCAAGTATATCTAGTTTATCCATGTTAAGTTTCAGAGATCCGCATGATGATTTGATCAAATTATGAGCAGTTGTGTTTTGACAATCATTATGTTGCTTCAGTTGGTGTTCCTGAATGAAGATGATGTGATTTTAGTAAGTTCAGTTGTTGTGGATTCTTCTCTGGTGATTCATGATGTTTGTGGATGTTTCTAGATCATGCTTTATCTATGTTGCACATCTGTATTGATCGTTGTGCTCGCGATTAGAGATTTTCTCTTATGTGTTCATGTTTTTCATGTTCTTGGCCGACAGGGTGTTGTAGCATGTTGTGGATCCTCGAACCAAAATTGTTTGAAGTTTTTTCATGTTTGAGTATTTATTTTGGGTCTTCATTATGTTGTGGCCAACATTGGTCGATTCACATTGAAAATTATTTATTGTTTTGGGCCGACAGTTTGCATATGTTTTATTATTTTGTTGAGGCCGACATGTAGCAATGTAATCTCTTGTTACAGATATATATATAAGTGATTTTCTATTCAATTTGAAGATATGTGTGTATAAGATGTGAAAATAATATTCTAATCATTCGAAGGTAGAAGCAAAGTGTGAAGAAGAGTGAGCAGAGTGTGAAGAAGTGTTCATGTGCTTAACCGAAATTGTAATCAAGCACTAGTAGATGCTATTTTCTCATTTCAAAATCTTGTGGATGTAATCCAAATATCTTTGTAAGACAGTGTGTCTTCTTTTGGGTAGTAAGCCTTTCTGTATTTGAGCAGCGAGCTCTAGGCAATGTGCCTGAATGCAAGTGCATTCCCCATTTATTTTTCTTTTTACTTTTAACAAGGTATAATCTTGTGGACTAACCTCCATTGTGGTTTTTCCCCTAATAGGGTTTCCACGTAAAAAATCTTGGTGTTATGTGTATTTTTGATGTACTGCTGGTTTATGCTTTCATGGTTATTTATCAGATCTGAGAATAAGGTTAATAAGTTTGATAAGTTTAAATTTCTGGACAACTGATTCACCCCCCTCTCAGTTGTTTTCCCTTCTGTTGCCAACAATGATAAAGATATTTTTTGAGTCAACTCCTGATCAACAAGATTTATTATGTGAATTCTTTGTCCATAATTTTCTCTTAGAAGAATATACTAACTTTTATGTTAATTTCTTTGTGGGAGAAGTTCAATTGAGATCATTCCTGTCCACAATACGTAATCAGCTTCACTGGCAGGATCGGTTAAGGGAGTATGCACATGCAAAGAAAATTGTCAGATTACAAATGAGATGCCCCTATAGGAAGCCCTTCTATTTCAAGGCATAGTTCTTGGGTGTTAAACTTAGAGAGAATGTATAGAAAAATTATAATAATAACCTTTGGTTGTGTCATAATCACTTTCTAGATCAAGGACCAAAGTTGATAGGGAAAGCTTGGCATGCATGTGAAGAAAGGTATACCCCTCTTCCTATGTATCTCAAGAAAAGAGAGGTAGTCTCACCTCTTAATATTAAATGGTCCTATAGAAGGGTAGTAGCCTTGGCCAATATCCTTGAGCAATTAAAGGTTAACTGGATTGTCACGAGATATAGACCACCTCTACTTCTTTCACCACCCCTTGCAACATGCATCAATATAGATCAAAGTAATGACAGTTTTGAAAGATGGGTACAAAGGGTCACTTTTCATCAGGGATTTATGAAGGAACTAGAGGAACTAGATATAGAGGCAGATGATCTGTATGATCTCAGTGCTAAATATGAGGAGATGAATAAGAATTGGGGAAATGAAGGGTAGGGGGCACAACAAAGAGCAGGCGGACTTGCTCAGGCTTAGGAAGGGGATGAAATGATGAGGTAAAAATAACCTCATCAATATAATGGACTAAATACTTGACCTCACATATTTCAGCCATCCTTACCTTGCCAATTAATTGTCCTTAAGATAAGTAATTGCTTTCTTTTTGTGAATAAGCGTACAATCTTTATTTTTTAAAATTAGTTGAAATAAGCTAATTTGCACTGACTTAATGGTTTAGTTTTTGAGCATTCCACAGGTCAACTCCCACAATTGGTTACCATCCCAATCAAAGAGGTTTTAACATAAACTTCAACACCATTGAAGACAAGTGAATGGGCGCAAGAACTTTAGGAGCATCCATAATGGACTGAGTTTTTGTGGCTTCTGTTATTTTCAATTTTAAAGACTTTATGGTTCATGTCCAACCTCTTTAATATTTCATGTTATGGGATTTAAAGTCTATTAGTTGTTGACAATCGGTTGAATACTTTACCAACTAGAAAGTAGGATTTTTTTAGCTACTCTTATATAAATATGAAACTGTTGAAAATGATAATATACAGAAGAATATTGCTATGTTGTCACTATGTTTGCTAAGTCACACTTTTCGTATGAATAAAATGAGTTTTTCCCACCACTTTTAGAGTTATTGAATAATGTGAATGGAGTTCTTTGAATTAAGTAATTTGGAGTTACCAGTGTATGTGATCTAAGCTAGGCGTAGGAGCACCCGAGAGCTGGCCACTCGAGGGGATGTAGATTAGATAGATAAGTATTTTACTTTTAATTCTATACTTTCATTTAGTAGATAACAATTGGAATTGATGTTTATTTTCATGTGTGTAATTCTATTAAGACTAATCTTGTAGGTTGTAGTTGAGTCTGTAGTCTTTGAGTTTAGTGTTTGAAGTTTTGAAGCACCTTCTTTCAGTTGTTTCGGATTGTTAAATTGTTTTCTGCTAGTTGTTTAGATTGTTATCTTTTGAGTAGATCAATGTTTCCTAGTTTCTTTACAAGCTTTACTTCTTTAGCAATTTATACATTTCTTAGTTTAATAATTTCCATGCTTTCTAGTTTAGTTGTTATGCTTTTTAGATTTATAGTTTTTTGCTTTCTAGTTTAGTTACTTCAAGCTTTCTAGATAAACGATTTCCTACTTTCTAAGTTTAGTGGCTTCTTAGTTTAGAGTTTAGAGTTTTATTTCAGCTATCCAACATCTAGGGAACCCGAGAGAGATAGTCAAGATGCCTTCTATTTCATATAGCCTTCAAACACTACTCAATCGATATATGAATGTATTTATCAACTAAAGTGTTAGGACCTAACGACAACCTATCACAACACCTTGAGAAGGCTAGAGAATTGTATTGTAAAGTGTTGGAACAGAGACCAAAAAATCTTTATGCTGCAAAGGGGGAAACCATTGTGCTAGATGAAAGGGGTCAATTTGATATTGCAAAGGAAATTTTAACACAGGTATAAGAAGTTGCAACACGAAACATCTTTGTTTAGATGCCTGATGTGTGAGTAAATCTAGCACATGTTTACTTTGCACGAGGATAGTTTGTGCCTGTAGTGAAAATGTATCAAAATTGTTTGAGAAAATTCTATTTTGGCACTGACACCCAAATTTTATTATATTTAGCTCAAACACATTATGAAGCAGAACAATGGAAAGATTGTAAAGGAACATTATTAAGAGCAGTAGATTGTAACTACATTAAGTTGCCAATCAGAAAACTATAGATTTTGTGTTTAATGTAATGACGGTTTTTAATTACCTCTAAATTCATTGTAGAGGGCATCCCCAAATCTGACTTCGCTATAGAGGGCCTCGCTGACTTCAAATTCGTTGCAACAAATTTCAAATTCCTTGCCCTTGCCCGCCTTTTCAAAAGTCTCTAGGTCCTCTCTAAATCTTTATAGCCCATGCAAGTAGCTTCTATAACTGATCAAAATGCCTCAATGGTAAGCTAACCTACAACTAACGAATGAAGCGAGGAATATTTTTGCAATGAACGCAAATAAACGCGAATAAGTGCTAATACATTGACGCATGCAATACATCACACCAATAATTGGCCAAAATGTGTTTTTAAAATTTTATCTAATTTGTATTTGGTGACTAACTACTTAGTCATTTTTTATTTATGTGACTAAATAATTTTGTATTCAATGACCAAATTAGTCATTTATTTACTCATTTATAGTTGAGTTGCAAAAAAAGGTTGAATTTAGTAATTTTTAGTTGTTGTGGCTAAAATTTTGTCACCTAGTCATTTATTTGGTAAATTCTACTAGTGTGTGAAACGTCAGTGGGCGAGTTGTGTTGCTGGTCTACTAATATTTTTGAAGAATTGATTGTTGTTGTTAATGAATTTTGTATATGTGGCTCAAATTGATTTTGTAGTGATAAAATGAAGTCATCCTTTTGTAATGCTCATTTTTAGAGTTTCAACCTATGGCCATTAACTAGAAATGAAAATTGTACATCATTAATTGTTTGTAATTGAACTGTTCCATTTGGAAAGACTATTTTTTCTCATATGAACAAAGTCATCTAGTTTGTAGTTTCCCTTTATAATCTTTGTACCTTAATCATAGCAACACATCCTTTATTTCTAAATGATTTCAATATGGTGTATGTAACCTTTGCTTTTGTGTTGTTGATAATCCCATGCCCAATTTGATCTCTATCCTTAGAGTCTTGTATTAAAATTCTATTGGAAGTACTTCCTTTTTACCATACACCATTTCATATGGTGTAAAACTTCTTGTTGTCTTCTAGGTTGTCTTGTAAGCCCAAACTTCTTCAAGTAACCTGGCTGCCCAGTCCCTCATGTGGAGTTGCATTGTATTTGTGAGGATGTTGTCAATTTCTCTGTTAGTGACCTCCACTTGACCATTTTCTTGAGGGTGGTAGGGTGTAGAATTTTTATGTCTGATCTCATATTCTTGCACTAGTTTTGTGATTAGATCTGATGTAAACTATGGCCCTTGGTTTGTGATAATTTCTCTAGGAACACCATATCTTGTGAATATATCTTCATAGACAAATTTTTCCATGTTCCCATCCCTTACAAACTATAAAGCTTTGAACTCCACCCATTTGGTAAGGTAATCTATGCAAACGGGTATGTATTCTTTGTTATTTGATGTTGGAGAGATGGGTCCAATAAAATCTAGTCCCCATTTATCAAATGGTGCTATTAATAGTTGTGGTTGTAATTGAATCTCATTTTTCTTTGTTGTCCTTCCCATTCTCTGACATCTATCATATCTCCTAGTGTAATTGACTGCATCCTTATGAAGTGTTGGCCAATAATACTCAGTGTTCAAAATCTTAAGAGTTGTCCTCTTTGATGCAAAGTGTCCACCACAAGGTTCATAATGGAATGCTTTGAGGATATCATATACTTCGTCTTCTCTGATGCATCTTCTCATTATTTTGTCAGGCCTTGTGTAGAATAAATAAATAACTATCCACAAGTAAGGAAAAATATTCTAAACTAATTGCCTCTTCTCCCTTGGTGAGAGATGTGGTGGCGTTTTCCCTACTACAAGATAGTTGGCTATGTTTGCATACCAAGGTGTATGCAAAGAAAGAGAAAATAGGTGCTCATATGGGAATGAATTATCTACAACATATTCTTCTAATTTGGTTGGAATTCTAGAGAGGAAATATGCTACTATATTGGATTTCCCTGGCTTGTCCATAATAGTAATATCAAATTTTTGTAGCAATAACCACCTCACAAGCCTACCATCAACTATTGGTTTTTTCATTAGATACCTTATTGTTGTATGGTTAGTATGTATGAATACATAATACCCTATAATGTAGTGTATGAATTGGTTGATTGCATGAACCACTGCTAACATCTCCTTCTCAGTTATTGTATAGTTGATTTCTACCCCTTTGAGATTTTTTACTAATATAATAAATGGCATACTCAAGATTTCCATCCTTTTGTCCTAGCACAACTCCTATTGCAAAATCAAAAGCATCTGTATGGATATGGAAAGGTAAATTCTAGTTTGGTCCTCTTAAGATAGGGGTCTCAAGGTTAGTGCTACCTTGAGAGATTAAAAGGAATATTGACAAGCAGGTGTCCATTCAAACTCTACATCTTTAGACAATAAGATGAACAGTGGTGCTAAAAGTTTACCAAAATCTTGTATTAATCTCTTAGAGTACCCAACATGGCCAAGGAAGCTTCAAACGTCCTTTTGTCTCTAGGGTACAAGAAGTGTTGATAGTATCTAAATTTTGCTGGGGTCTACTTGGATTCCTTTATTGGACACAAAATATCCCAAAACTACTCCCACAGTCATCATCATGAAGTATTTCTCATGACTCAGGGACATGTGATGATCTTGACATCTTTGTAGTACTTTCTCCAAATTGGAAAGTACTTCTTCATAGGTATTCTCATAAGTTGTAAAATAATCCATATAAACCTCCATGGAATCATACGAAAAGTCTGAGAATATGCTCAGTACTACCCTTTGGAAGGTGGCAGGTGCATTACATAGCCCAATGTCACGATTCAAATTTTGCTTACATTTAATAATGTTAAGTTATTCAAATATTTAAAAAAAATTAAAATTTATCAATCTTTGACTTGTAATAAATTAATATTTCAACATCATTTGAAATGTTTATCATATAGACCTTATGATTGAATATGAAGGATAAATGTTACGATGTAGTAATGAAATCATTTCATTTTGAGCATTGGTTACTAATAGAACTTTGCAAGTGCAAGTGTGTGAATGCAGGAAGAGGTTGAAGAACAAGAACATGGTTGAGATAAGAGTACTTAGCCGGATGATGATCGTTAAGCAAGAATGAAATCTGGATCACACACACCACTAAAAACTCAAAGTGTTTGCATTTAAAATATGAGTTTGATGTGAATGTATTGTGTTTTCTTAAAAGACAAGGACATATGATTTGATGATCAAATAGGTAGACTAGTGGAAAATGAATTATTATTTCATTAGCCTTACCTTGCATATTTAATATTTCTTTGAAATTTGAAAAGATGTATATAGGTGCATAAGTACGCATAAGCATTTTTGTTGAGTTGGAAATACAAGTTATAAAAAAAAGATGATTCTAAGGGTAACATGAATAAAAGAATTCGATGATTTTTCTTATATCTAAATTATATAGATCATTTATTTTAATATAAAAAAACACGAATATTGTGTTTGAGAATATATATATATATATAATGTATATTTATATATGTGTGAATGGATATATATCTATTATATGTATATGAATGTGTAATTTAAATTGAAAATATATATGTATATATATACATATCTATATATAAATAGATTATATAATAAAAAATATATATAAATGGATGATTCAATTAAAATCATTGATTACGAATTGAATGCAAGAATACCACGATATGTAATCTCAGACTTCTCTATTTTTCAAAATTAGAAAGAAGGAGTTTGAATGAGCAATGGGCCACCCATCACCCCTGCAAAATATATTTTATTACAAAAAATAGGGGGTGGCTCATTATGAAATATATATATATATATATTAATGTAATGCATTCATAATTAAAAAAAGAAGGAAGATTACAAATTAAGGGGATTCTTTTTGGAGGAAAAAGTTAGTGAAGGAGCCAGGTAATTAGAAGGAGGAAAAGCCGATTTGGTTAAGAACTCATGGATTCTATTGTTGTATCAACCTACAGTTGGTCATTGGAAAAAAGAGAAGTATGGACAGAATAGAAACATTCTATTTTTTGCATAATCGATAGCTTTTCTTTTGATCAAATCCTCTGAATATCTTGCTTTGAATGAAAAATCAATTCATTGTTAATGTTTTAACTAGGTGACCTTATACTTTCTGTCAATGATGTAGGATGGGCTTGGACCCTCCCATTTTCCCTTTTCTTTTACATTGAGCTAACACTATTTAAGAATTTGTATATTGCGAAGGTATTTGCTATGCAATCTTATTGCATTCACCAATTTAGCAGGGTTGACTCTTAGCCAACTGTTGTTGCTACTAGAATTGGCTTGAATCCAAACAAGATATCATTTGTATTCGACTTATAGCCTATTATGTTGTAAGGGGGGAAATAAGCATAGGAAAAACATCAATTCATTGATCAAACCAAATCAAAGAAAATATCAAATTCCAACCATACTCATGAAATGAAGTTGTAAATGATGAATTCAATCAATAAAGATAAGCATAAGCAAGAAACAATACATGAATTCATGAAATAAAACTATACCATCCCATGTTGAAGTGTAATTTGTATTGATGTTGAATTATGTTTGAATCCATATAAAGCCTCCATTGTTGTTGGAAAAGCTTCAAAGCGTGTGTTAATGGTGATTGAAGATGTGTATGTATTTGCTCTCAAGAATTTAAATGTCAATTCAGCATGACCTCTTTACATAAATTATCTAGATTCTTCAATTGATTTTGAGAATGAAGAGGGTAGTTATATATATTTCATGTTTTTAGATGAACAATCGAGATTCAGTAGTAAAAGATCTTGATCAATGGTTGAGAACCATTGAGAGGAAATAGAATGGAATGATTAATGGAATTAGATTAGAATGATTGGGGGGATTGAAGAAATGAGGTTGAGTGGTTAGTGGCATTGAGTAATAGATTGAGTGGTTAGTGGGATTGAGCAATAGATGGGTTAGTTAACCATTTAGAGTGAGAAATAAGTGCTAATGATTTGCTCAATCAAAAGAGGGGTGAGGATAATTAATTAATTGAATAATTAATTAACATTTGGAGATGAACATGCAAGCCATGTTTGACTTTAACAAATAAGGATGTATTCTTTTGGCTATGTTGAATGATTTCAAATAATTGATTTAATTATTTAGGTTTAGAAAGGGGAAAGTGATTTAATTAAATTATTAATGATAACAATTTAATTGATTTAGATGAATAGGGTATATTTGTGACTTAATTAAATAGTTGATGTTTATTTAATTAATCAAGAGGAATAAAGTTAGATTAGGTGACGATATAGTGAATTAATTAAATAATTAAAGATTGTTCAATTAATAGAGGAAAACAAGGTTTAATGATATAAATGATGTGAAATGCAATTAGATTAATGATAATGATGTAGATGATGAAAGAATGTCACCCAAGGTGTGTGATATGTGTTAGGTCATTTTTACATGTCTACATTTTTCCCCTTGTTGAGACAAAGTGTTGGTTTCTTTGTTTCAAAGAATTTGACGTTCAAATGAAGATTTGAAAAAAAATATATGCTCCACTATGCCCTAGTGGTTAGCAGAAAGATAATACGATGCTGGGTTTCCCCCTCAAGAGGTTGACCAAAAAAAATACTTTTCAGGTCAAGCTCGTGACAAGGTTTTGTTGTAGTTCAAATGCATAAAGGAAAAAAAATTAGGCTATAGGGCCATCGTTTATGGTTTTAGATGTTCTAGGGTGCTCCTAATTTTAACCTAGGATGGTTTCCAATGTATAAAATTAGGGTTTGGGGGGTTAAAATAGGAAACTAGGGTTCATTTTTCCTCATTTTGTACCGTTAGCCTTAGCAAATTCTTGCCTCTGGAGATCTTGTTTTGATAATTGTCGATTTGTGATGGAAAGGATTCTGAGTGCCCCACACCATGTAACCACTTTTGTAAAATTTGTTCGCTATCGTTTATTTTGTTTGCTTTTTGTGAAATCTAGCGGCTATCGTGGAAAGTAGCCGCTATCATACAAAATAGAACTGCTATCACAAAATCTTGATGTTATTTTCCAAAAAGGGCTCGCTATTGTCAACATTGAATGATTTGGCTAGTTTGTCTACAATTTTAGGTTTTGTGATTTGATTTTCTAGCAAATTCTTGATGTTGTGGGTTTAATGTTTGCAGATGGTTCTTAAATTGTTGTATTCTAGGGAGTGATAACCATGACAGCTGTTTGACTTGATTGTTGGTTTTTAGGAGGTTGAGCAAGACTTCCTCGATGTTGTGGGACTACATCACATATGTTACATGCTCGAGATTCGATGTCATAGGGCTATGATGACTGCACTTGTAGAGAGATGGCATTCAAAGACGTTGTCCTTCCACCTGCCGACTGACAAGATGACCATTACATTAGAGGATGTTTGGAGGATTCTCCGGATCCCCATTCATGATGAGCTAGTAACATATGATGTTAGGAAGGGTACCCTTTCCATGCAACGAGTACTCAATGTATAATGACTACATGTGGTGGATTCAGACATAGACCTTTCTCCCTTCATCGATGATGTTGATCCTTTGTTGATGGTACTTGTAGGTTTGATTATGGGGCTTGTGGTGCCCGATCATGGAGGTTGATTATTTCCTCTTAGTTGGGGAATTTGCATTGAGTAGATGATGGAGTACGGTATGAGATATGCGTGGGGCCTATGTGTTTTGGAACACTTGTACAAAAACATGCATGAGGCTACTTATCGTGGCAACAATACTATCTCTGTTGGGATGACACTTTTATATGTATGGGCCTGGGAGAGGATCTTAGTGATGAGGCTAGATGGCATTATGGACTGAGATGAGGATGATCCATATTCCTACCATTATTCAAATTTTCTGCATTACACTTGGCCCAACATATTACACTACTGGTGAAGGATTTTCGATGATATGGTTGATTTTTTTTGGAGGCCTTGGCTATGTTGTGAGGCTTGGCATGATGACATGGACTAAATCCCTTTTTACAGACATACATAGTGGCTTATAGGCTGTGTGGATACCATTTTGGAGTGATATTTTCCTGATTGGGTTCTCTATCAATTTGGAGAGTGACAAACACATTTCACAAATAATTACCATGCATGGTTTGGGCAGACAACCCAAGAGGTCAAGGTGTAGGGGTTAACAGTCTCCTCTATCGATGTTGTTGCAGATTTTAGGCAACTTTCCCCATTTGGATGGGGATGGGTAGTAGGTCTAGCAGATCCTAACACTACTTGAGATTTTGATCAATGGTGGGCACTCCACGTTCCATTATGGTTTACAGATCTAACTGGTGCTAGGCCAGTCATGGGGCATGTTCAAAGGATGGTGGGTATCATAGGTAGGATGGGTGATAAGTAGAGGCTCCAAATCAGAGTGAAGCAGTTGGATAGGGCTCAAGGGTAGGATATGGGCAACATCAACAGTATCAAGATCAGCCTCATTAGGATTAGCAACATTAAGACAAAAAGGTGTCACAGGGTCCTCCCCCACAGGAGATGTAGTAGTAGCAGCTCAAATAGCACAATTGACTACGAACAAGGATGCCCACATTATAGAGCGGTATGTCGAGATTTTTTGGAGGTAGGATGCAGAGGGACATGTGACCATTATTACTGCAGAGTGAGATGGTCTCTGGTAGGAGCAAGATGGTTTGAGACAGGAGCTGGCCAAAAAGAGGCAACAAAGATTAGCTACTGAGATTTCACTAGCCTCTTACATTCACATGGCTCAATATTAGGCTGAGCAGGATCGGCTTATGCAGTAGAGTACCTACTATCATAATTTGTATGAGGCCTTTATTTTGAGGGCTCAAATATGGCCTCGTTTTAGAGAGTCGAGTGTATAGACAAGTGTAGAGTCTGGTGGACAGTTGGTGAGAGCCACAACAGTCTCTTGTTATCCCACATCCATCTCCTCATCATAACCAACAACCACATGGATCCCCACTGTGAGACAACGAGCAGGGTAGATTTTTACTTTATTTGATATGATGTTTATTGCTTTCAAGACTTGTGTAGACATTTTATTTTGTATATACATTCATTGGCCTAGTTGAGGCCTTGTATATATATCTATATATTTATATATTTTGATATCACATATGATCCTGGATGAAGTATATGACATTTGATGATGTACATGACATTCTCATTTTTTGATGATATATGAGATATACCATGTTTCGATGCGGCTTATTTTGTGTTATGAGATGCTTATGGATGATTATGGATGCTTATATTTATTGATGATTTATACGTTCTCATGTTTTTGTACTTTTTCGATGCATTTATATGATATGGATGGATGTATGATTCATATATGTATGTGAGGATGATATATGATTTATGCAATGGATGATGATATATGATATATATATGGATAACGATATATGATGTATGTGATGGATGAAGATATATGATATATGTATGGATGATGATATATGATGTATGTGATGGATGATTATATATGATGGTCATGATATGCACTGACTAGTTTTTGGATGTAGGATGCATGTGGTACTAATGATATTGTGATGTAGGATGGAGCTATTAGTTATAAGAAGTGTTAATATGATTTAGATATGGATAGAAATTTGATGTTGTTATTCTTTGATGAGTTTACTGTTTCTTTCATAGAGACTTCGTATTTTTAGCAATTCTTATTGATGTAGCAAACAAACACGGTGCACTAGGGTATTGATGACCAAGGTGGCATTGTATCCATTGTGTGGACTTTGAATCTACAAACAAAGAATATTCTTTCTCATACCAGACATACGAAAACCCTATTAGAGTGTATGGGTGAGTTCTCTCAAAACCTTTCAAACCATACGCAAAGAGGTATGGAGTACCTAACATGTAACTGCTACACGAATTACCCTAAAATGACTTCCATACACAGAACAAAGAAAGTATTCACTGTGGCAGTATCACAAAAACATCTAACAAACAAAACAAACAAAAATCGACGATCATTATCTCCATTCCTTCCTCTCTAAATCCTTATGGATATCCTTGAGAGATCCTGGGAATGTGATATTAAGATAAATCAAAAAGATAAGATCATAAAAAGATAATCAATGTTGTAGTATCACTTGCCATAGTTGTTTGATGTTTTAGGATGTTATCCATTAGTAATGTCTATTGTAGGAATGTTTTATCTCTTAAGACATACATTAGGATGTTGATGATGAATTATTGGTAGTTAGGTAGTTAATACTTAGGAATTGTTATAGTTTGATAGTGATCTAATTGTTTCAATCTTTACTTTGAAAGTTTTGATTTTGATGTTTGTTTTTCCTGTTGATTGCTTTGTCAAAGGTTGAAGGTGATGATTTGTTTATTATGAAACGAAAGTTTATTGCGAATAGGTGACAATGGAGATATGACTCTTTTGTGATTTTTTGATTTATTTGATGTTGTTTTTTTTTGTTTTTGGGAGATTTAGAGACAATTAGGGGGACCTAAAGGGACTATTCTAGTGCCTTGGGGGTTGATAAAAGATTATCCTTGTCTACATGACGAACACAGAGACATCGTAGTTCGATTGTATTGAGTGACTATTTTTGGAGTTTTTCTAACTTTTTAGGAATGTTTTTGGATTTTGATGAGATATTTGAATGTTTTTGTTTTGGGGGACTAACCTAGGGCCTTGGGGGCTCATCAATGATGGCTTTGCCTATGATATACATGCAGAGGCTTGTAGTTTGCTTATTTTGTGACTCAATTGCAACTCGTCCATAGACGACCTACAATATTTTTGGGATTTGTGATGTTTTTGCTTTTTTTTTGTTTATTTTCTAGATGTTTTTTTTATTTTTGATATTTTTTGATAGTGATGGGATTAACAAGGATCCAATCTACTAGAACAGTCTTAGGAAGTTCACCTAGTTTGGATCAAGCTTACATTTATTAGGGTAGATCGATGAAGATGGTGTAATAGGGTTCAATACTTGATCAATTATCAAGCCAAGGTTGAATACAAGTTTTATTATGGGACAGATGGGGTGGATGCCTGAGATAGTATTGATAGGTAGAGATGTAAGTCTTATTCAAATGTAGTTCCTGTTTACCAGGTTTTCACTATGCTACTAGTCCTAGAAGCGCTACAAGGTGGTTTTCACTTAAAAGACGTTTTATTTATGTTTACTATTTATCTTGATTTTTTTTTTGCTTTTTTAGCTTTTAGGATATTTTGATGCATTCAAGTGTAAAATCTTTTGAGATGGTTGTTATTCATAGTTTCGACTAAAGGTTCTCCTTTAGGAGTAACCAACTGATATGATCCCAAGCCATAGCTTATTGTTGTGATGAAAGGAACTAACCAATTTGGTTCAAACTTCCCCTTCCCATCCTGATTTAGTGATGTAGGGGCATCCAGAAGCATTCAGAAGCATTCAGAACAATTGAGGCAGTTGTCAATGATGCAGTGGAGTTCGGTATGTTGGACAACTCAGTATGTTGGTAATCAGAGGCTATGGATTAAAGGGTTTGTTGTTGAGAATATCTAGCGTTCCATTTTAAGTTTCAGAGGTCTACATGAAGATTTGATAGAGATATGAATATATGTGTTTTGACAGTTGTTCATTCATTCTAGTTGGTGAATCTGAAAGAAGATGATGTGATTCTAGTGATCTGAGTTGTTGCAGATGTTTCTGTGGTGATTCGTGATGCTTGTGGATATTTCTAGATTGTGTGTTGTTGGTCCACATTGATCATTGTGCTCATGATTGGTGATTTTCCTTTGTGAGTTCATGTTTTCTTGTTCTTGGCCGACAGGGTGTTGGGGCATGTTGTGGATCTTCGAGGAATAAATTTTGAAGGTGTTTCATGTTTGAGGATGTTGTTTTGGGTCCTTGCTTTATTGTGGCTGACATTGGCTGGTTTGCATTGTAAATTTTTTATTGTTTAAGGCCGACTTATTTGAGTTTGTAAGTTATCTTACTAACCATTGTATTTAGGCCGACATGTTAAGGGTTAGATGATTGGCAGATGATATAAATGGAAGATAGAGGATTTGTTACAAAGGACAAGAGGGGAGATGGATCAATAAGGTGCTCGATAGTGCGAAGTATGAAGCATGAGGATGAAGTATTCTGATCCGGAAGAAAGGGAGTGTGGAGCAAGAATTGGAGTCAATGGTAGATTGTTGTGAAGATTGTTATTATTTGAGTTATTTGTAATCCTTGGGCTATGAACTAGAATCTGTTAAGCCCGAGAGGCATATGTAATGTGTTTTGAGATTTAATATAATGAGGAATGAGCTTTGAAGGCTGGGTTTTTTCTTGTTAGGGTTTTACTATGATATATCTTGTGTCTGATGTTCATGCATGTCTTTATCTATTTGTGGATCAACTATTAATTTATGTTGCATATTTGTTGTGATCACAGAGTTAATAATTTAGGCTGCAAGGCTGGAAAGTCCTTAATTGGATCCTCCTACCTTGACTGCATCATTTAGTTAGACCTTCTCATTTTCTTTCAGTACCAAGTCACCAACTTGAAAGCTTTTATTCTTGATCTTGTTATAGCTTCACTTGAGCCGATTCTGATAAACTTGGAGATGGTTTAATGTGCTCAAACGTGTTTCATCTAGAAGCTCTAGCTCATTAAGCGTGGACACTTGATATTCCTCATTGTTGATCATGCCTTTAAGGGATACTCACAGTAAAGGGATATCAAATTCGATAAGTAGGATTGCTTCAGATCCATAGACCAATGAAAAAGGTGAGGCACCCATGGATGTGTGAATGTTGGTTTAGTAAGCCCATAAGGCTAGATTTAGCTAAAAATTTCAATCATGTCTGACATCATTAACAATTTTTTTTCAAAATTTTCAAAATGGTTTTATTGGATGCTTTAACCTGATTGTTTCCTTAGGGGTGGTATGGGGTTGAGAATCAGTGTTGGATAGAGAACTTTGAACAAATTTCATAGACATCTAGGTTCTTGAATGGGGTTCCATTATCCGTTATGATAGTTTGTGGAATTCCATATCGACAGATCAAATAATTCAAGGTAAACTTGGATATTTGCTTCTTTGTGATATAAGTCAATGTAATGGCTTCTATCCACTTTGTAAAGTATTTTGTTGCAATTATGATCAATTTATGCTCATTGGATGAAGTGAGAGATATCTTAGCTATCAAGTCAAGTCCCCACTACAAGAAATACCATGGTGTAGTTATAGGTCGTAGCTCCTGTGCTGGTGCATGAACAAGATCATTGTGCTATTGACATTGGTGACATTTCCTTAAGTAATGAATGAATTATTGCTCCATTGAGGGCCAACAATACCCTATTCTCAAAAACTTATGTACTAGATTAGGTCCACTAGTGTGAGACCCGCAAACACCTTCATACACTTCTTGTAAAGCGGTTTGTGCTTCATCCACGTTGAGACATCGAAGTAATGTACCATCTAGACTTTGTCTGTATAGGGTATCTCCTAAGATGGTGAATCAGAATGTTCCATGGAAAAAGGTTTTCTTTTGGTTTATCGTTAAGTTAGTGGGTATGATCCCATGCTAGATATAGGAAAATGTATCTTGGTACCAAGGTGAGTTAAGACCAACAACATCACATAAAAGTTCTGATTCTGGGATATCGAATGTTGGTATAAGTAGTTGATCCATGAGGAATTCATATTTGGGGATGTTTTGGGGAATGTCAAGGAGTGAACTTATTGTTGCCATAACATTAGTTGCTTTGCTATTGATTCTAGGAACTTGTTCAAAGGTGATGACTATAAAGTACTGCTTGAAACTTTCCACCATTATTTTGTATAGAATTAGCTTGTCATCCTTCATTTGGTACTCATCATTTACCTACCTTATAACTATTTGGGAGTCACCAAAGACCTGTAACTCCTTTATCTTCCATTCTACGACCATCTTTAGTCCAGTGATGAGTACACTTCATATTCAAAAATGTTGTTAGTAAATGGAAAGGCGATCCTGTAAGCTTTGGGTATGATATCTCCATGAGGTGTGAGAAATAGGATACCAACCCCTAAGTTGTGTTGAGTATGGGACTCATCAAATTACAAGGTCCAACGACTTGACTGATCAGTTAGAAGTATGCTTTCATCTAGAAATTTTGATACTAGAGGTTGATGATCTTCCATTGGTGCATCAGCTAATTGATCTTCTATTACTTGTCCCTTTATGGATTTTATGTCAATGTATTCTATATCAAATTCACTAACATTACCCACTTAACGATCCTCGCTAATAGTTTCCTTTTCCAATAGATACTTTAAGAGATCCATGTTTGATATTAGCTTTACTTTCCTATTTAATATGTAGTGCTTAAGCTTCTATGTTGCAAAGACGATAGATAGACATGCTCTTTCTATGGGTGAATAGTTTAATTCTGTATAGTCGTAAAATTGCACCCCTTGCAATTTCACATACATTCTTGCACCTGCTTTGGTGTCCACTCCCATATAACTTGTGTAGGCTTATTTTAGCCCTTGCATTAGCCTTTTTCCCTCTCAGGATGCTCCAACAACCCTTTTCAACAACTATCTTTCGTGCATCAACTTTGCATCGAACCTTGTGCTTTTCCTGTTTGTTTTGTTTTGTAGCATGATGTGTCTGGACACTAGTGTGCCACGTGGAAGTCTGCGCACTGCACTAGAGTCCTACGACATTTCAATGCTCAAACAACTATCTCTGAGCATGCTTTCCACTTGTCCTCACCTTTTGTTAGTGGTAACGGCCCGAGACGCCTTGTAACAGTTGGAGAAGCTTATTTTCCCTCATTAAAAGCTATCCTTTCAATTCATTTTGCTCTCTAACTTCTTCTAGATCCTCTCTTTTGCTTCTAACTTCTTCCTCTCCTTCTTAGCTTCTCTTTCAAGTATTCTACCATCTTGCTCTTGCTTGCACAACTCCCTTATTTGTCACAACAGCTCCAAGCTCTCACATTCTCACAACATTCTTTGCACTCTTGGCTCTTGCAACTATCTTGCTCTCCCTCTTTGCAACTCCTTTGGCTCTTGCAACTTTATCCCCTTCACTTCATGCTTGTGAGCATCTTGGGATTTCACACATCCCCTATCTACTGCATTTTTACTTTGTGATACGAGTTCTCCTCCTTGAGTGAGGATTACTTTTATCACCTCTTTTATGATATGGGTTCTCCTCCTTGAGCGGGGATTCCTTTTATCACTTATACTTAGTGGTGCGGGTTCTACTCTTGAGTGGATTTTTCTTTCACCACATGCTTTATCCATGTCGGTTCATTTCTCTCTATCTATCTAGCTGCCTGTGGAGGTGGGAACACCAAAACGGGGGTTTGACTGAGGAAAACCCCTATACAACCCCAACATTCTCTCCAGATATTGTGCATGTAGGTTTTGAAGACATTCAAGTGCTGGAGGCTTCATCACTTGTGTGGTTGTAAGCACTTCATTTCTCCTCTTTAACTTTATAATTTATACTTATTTATTTTAGTTATGTCATATTTTGCCACTTTCTTGTATTGTAAGGTTCTTAGCAATTAGAGTAGTATTCATTTAACCATTTTCTGTGATAAACTTTCTCTCTGGTCTGTACGAGATGCCAGCGTGCCGCGCTGCTGTTTGTATTCTGCACTATCATTTTTTGGTCGAGAGCTTATTAGTTTATCCAGAAAATCTCTGAGATCTACTATTTATGATTTTGGAACTCTCGTTGTTGTTCCTTGAGGTAGTTTAGGGTAGTTCACCCCATGAAGATCTTTGAATGAAGAGAACTCGTGAGTAGCGAATCCCCCTTCTCTAAAAATTCATAGCCCACTAGGGTTCGACTGATATAATATTCTACTCTTTCCTTATTTTGATCATTAAGTTGTACTAACAAAGCTCCTAAAGTTGGTGTTGTAGATACATATAGGATCATTGCCTTATCCTGAATTGGAGGCATTAGCATTGGAGGAGTGAGAAAATAATTCTTGACCTGTTAGAAATCCTGATCACATCTGCCATCCCATTTGAATGTTATGTACTTATGTAACAAATGGGTGAATGGATGACACTTTTTTTCTAACTATGCGATGAATCTTCTGATGGACTATAGCTTACCTTGTAGACTTCAGAGTTATTTCAATGTTTTTGGAGGAGGAATTTCTAATATAGCTTTTACCTTGGTAGGATCTACCTTGATGCCTCTTCTTGATACTATGTAACCCAACAGTTTTCTAGAAGTCACGCCAAATAGACACTTCTTTGGGTTGAGGCGTAGGTTGTATTCTTCTAGCCTATCAAATACCTTAGCTAGGTTAGCCAGATGATCTTTCCTTTTGATTGATTTTCCTAATATGTTGTCCACATAATCGTCCATGGTGATGTGTAACATATCATAAAAAATGGTGGTCATTGCTCATTGGTAGGTTTCCCTTGCATTCTTCAAACCAAATGGCATGATGTTACAACAAAAGGTTCCCCATTCACAGGTGAAAGCTATTTTATGCTAGTCTTCACATGATATCTTTATTTGATTGTATTCAAAGAAGTTGTCCATCAATGAGAGAATTTCATGCCTCACAATTACATCCACAATCATGTTGATATTGGGTAGAGGAAATTCATCCTTCGGGCATGCTTTGTTGAGATCCCTAAAGTATATACAAATCCTTATACCCCTAGTGGGCATTAACACTAGTACAAGATTAGATACCTGTTAACAATCCAAAATTGCACCTCTGCGAAGTTGTGGAAACTCAAAAAATTTGGAGCAACGTGGGGCTACTTTTAGGCTGTGCGTATCCTAATATGAAAGTAGACCTCCAGATTATCGGCTGGATCCTCCTTTTGATGTCACCTAAACTACTGCTAAACTAATGATTTCCTAAGGAAAGAGTAAGAGGGTTGCATAAACTGAATTTGACTAAAAAAACTTTAAAAAGGTGATTCACCAAACTAACTAAGACCTACAAACAACTTGCACACAATTCAAATAATGACAAATCTTGGTTTACACAACTCATTTTGTATGCATTCTTGCATAAGTATTTTATAAGGAGGTTTTAAAGCTAAACTCCTAGAAGGAAAATATTTCACAACTAAAAGTATTTGCATTCACTAACACAACTTATAACCCACAACAATACACTTTTTTGCAAAACAGGTGCTTAACAATGAGACAAAATTATAAGGAAAAGCTAAATTTCACAAGTAATTTGATCAACCACTAGATGCACACAATAAAGCATGAAGTGAGAAGGAAGATATTCAATATCATTGATCCAAGGTACTCATTGGTATACAAATCTATCCATGAGTTACAATACTGCTCCTACTGAAAAGATAACTCTAGAAAATAAGCTATCACTCTGTTGGAAAGAAAGAACTCACTTCAACAACACAGTTTGAAGTTACTTAAGCAAAAATCAAAGCAACTGCATCACACAAGTCCATCTAGAAGATTCTGGTCGGATGCAATAGAAAAGGCCAAAAAGAACCAACTAAAATCACTCCAAAATGTCCTCCACATGAAGCAAGGTCAAGCCAAGACCTTAGTCACACTAAAAGCGTGACAAAAATGCCTCCTAATGGCTCATTCCCTTGAAAATCAGACAAAGACAAAACTCACAAACCTTTCCTATGTTGCTTAGTCATCATTATGTCTCCAAAAGTTTTGACTCATGCTCCTTGTGTGTTTGCAGAAGCCTAAGACCTTAATTTTCATTTAAGATAACAATTTTATTGACTTATATTAACATCACTTAATCAAATTATTTTACATTTCAAAAACAAATGCAAAATAAGAGGCCCCACCATTCCTTGAAATAAATACATCAAAAATTTTCATTATGGATAACATCAAAATAAAGTGATTTATAGACACATCACTTTAAATAATGTTTCACAATTTTAGAATAAATGCAAACTAACAGTAATTACCTCAATCACCTCTAAATGCTTGTAAGAGCATTAAAGCCAACTCAAACTCCCCTAAGGAATTGATAAAACCTAACACACCCTTATTTCTGCATTTAAAAGCAATACTTGACAAAAGTGATTTATAACTATCACTTGGTTAAACAATTTACATTTCAAATACATGCAAAAAATAATCAATTTATGGCTCAACCTATGTGAGAGGTCTAGGTCAAAGTGCAAACTCTAAGTATTGAAAGGATTACATACAAAGTGATGAGAGGCTGAAAATAAATTCTTAAGTCTTGAAAGACTTGCAATTTCAAGGAGACATGAAAAACACTAAGGCATGTATGACAAAGGTCATAAAAACACCACTAAGGCATAGGTCTTCAAAATGGCAACAAGGAAAAATCACAAGACATAAGACTTTATTTCCCAACCCATGGTATACATTAGTTTGTGTTTGCAAGATTTTAAAACAAAGGTAAAAAATACCTTTGTGGTCGGCCTTCAATAGGGTTTCAAACCCTAACACAAAACAATGAAACTTTAGCAAAATAAATTCATTTTTCATCAAACCTTATGCAGAGTTTGCTCTGCCACCATGGGGTTTCAATGAGGGAATTTTATGAGCTCGTTCATAGCGATTTTATGACAGATTTAGAGTGATTTCTTGTGCAAAATACTGGGAAAATGAGGTAAATGCTATTCTTTAACAAAAATCTAGCTTTTTTCTCCATTCTGAAAGCCATTTAAGTTGTCAATGCTGCAACCATACACATTTTTTGATGCAAATATTTTGTTCCTTTTATCTGTGAAATATTTACTTGTATTTGGCCGCCATGATTAAGGTTCTTAAAGCTCTAATGGAGGTTTTTCATAGTGAAAAAATTGCATATTTAATGAAAAGCAAGCAACTTGAGCTCAGGTAAGTTCTCTTCTAATAAATACCTTACTTTTCTCTCTTGCTTTCTGCAAAAAAAAGCTCATTTTGAGCTCTCTAGTGTTGTAAACTCGAGGGTATTTGTTGCTTCCTGCGTATATACTTGTAGAAATTTGACATTCTCTATCTAAACATCAAAATCCTTGTAAATAAATGTGGATTCTCTGGTTGTGTATTCATTTTCATAAATAAAGAAAAACCTTCTTTGTATGGCAGGCTGCGACCTCCCTTAATACCATTTGGGTAATTCCATTTGAACTTCTAGAAAGAGGGTTTGAAACCCATTATGCACTGTTTGAAGAAAAATAGAGAAATCTCCCCATATTATTCCGCATTTGTGACTTTTGGACAAACCCTAGATGGGTTTTTGTTCTTTGTGAAGAATATTGCTTCTTCAGGCCGTAGCCATGAAGAAATAAACTCTTATACCCCTGAAATTTACCCTTGTTTCATTTTCAGCAAAAGGCTATGGCTCGACCCAGGGTTTCATGCATTTCATATATTAAGGATTCAAAACCTATTCTGGGTTTTTGCAAAACAATACAATACCATGGTTCCCTTAAAACCCCTAACTCTATCTTGTCAAATCTAAATGTGACAAGCCTTTACCTGGCAGTGATATTATAAAAATGTTTTTCACTTGGACTTCTGGGCTGATTTGCAACATAATCCAGTTATGAGTTTGATAGCTCTTTTGGCAATGTATTGTTGTCATTCTGTATTCTAAACTGTAAATTTTGTATCCTTCTATGCAAATCTTCTTTTGAAGAGCACAAACCCTAACTTCTCTCTTTTGATGCAACATTTGCATTCCTGAATTTACCCAAAGCTGTCTGGAAGGCTCCAATTCATTTTCCTTCTCCTCGAGTGATTTCCTATAAGCCTTTTCTGTAGAATGTCAAAAGCTTCAATTTCTCAATAATCCCAGCCCTCTCACTCATTTTAGCTCTTCACTCAGTTGACAAGGAGTCCTATGCAAAATTTGCTTTATCACTGTTCTACAATTTGGATTACACTTTTCTTGAGATTGTTCTCACACAACACTCTTGTGTTTTCTTGAATTCCTTTAAACAATATTTATGTTTGCTTGCATTTCTTCTGTCCTTTAATCATCATCATGCTTAAAGTAATTTTTCTTTTATTACAAACAAGCCCCCTTATAAGTTTGTTTAGATTTTACTTATAAGTTTCATGAGTTGTGATAAACACAATTGGAAATCTTAATTTCTTAAAATAGTAATAGATATTGTAGAATATAATTATTGTAGAAAATGATCACCACAAAAATAGCATACCAGTGTATTCTTATGTTGTAGTGAAACACATTTTGCTTAATTCAATAGCATAGTATTTTGTCTTTGCTCTCATGATGTTGATTTTTGTTGTGTTGGCACACCTTTGATCATCATGAAATTCACATCTTGATTTAACATATCTCTTTATGCATTACATTAGGACTGTCATAGTTGAGGATTATTTCCTTCTTCTAGCAGACCGATAGGCTGTTTGATAATTGTTTTTACTAGTTTCTCATGAAATTCTGCCCCATGTTGGCTTAAATCCTTGTGCAACAAAATTAAACCTCATATTCACCTCACTATACTTTGACAACTCTATGATCTATTGTTAATCTCCCCTTGTCTAGTTGCTTAATGGATCACAGTGAAATTCTAAACTGTCTGTTTGAACCTTGTCTTAGATTGTTCTTTCTCTATTTCACTGTCACTTTGTCATCAACATGGAAATCCTACTCCATTGTGTTTCTTTCTTCATGATTTGCACTAGCACTGTGACATGTCCTTACCTGTGAATTCCCTGGTGATATTCATAAGCATACTTTTCTATAAAGGATCCCAAAGATCTTTTTAGAGCAAACATTGACAAGTGAAACTTCTATTGTGATTGCTATCCTCATGTATGCAAATGACTTTTCCATAGTTTATCATTCACAAAAAAAGTAAAACATGATTCACTTGTTCCTCCAATGAATGTAATGACTACCCTTTGTAGCTTCATGGCCTACTGACTATGCTTGGAAAGTGCTTGATAGTTGTTTGAAATCGAGAAAGGCCTCCCTTGATGTCCTGTAGCATATATACATTCATTGTGGACTATCCTTATCATGAAATCATGACTCAGTTTTGAGGATGCTTAGCTCCTCCATGCCATGTTTTCCTCTTTATTCACTTAGGATTGCCTATGCCAACTCTTAAAGGTCACTGTCAATAAAGAATCATGCACTTCAAAATCCACCATGGCCTCATTGTTATTACTTGCAATCAACCCTTTTGATCCCATGTTACTTTGCACCTCTTGAAGCCAGTCTTTGCTCTTCATATTGTGAGATAGTCCCCTATGACTATGGCATGCTTATCCTTACCACCATTTACAAGTCCTAACATCACTGTCCTCCTTGGAGTCTCCTTCATAGTGTCTATCCCCCTTTTGTTTTCATAAACTTTTTGTGTTATTCTTGTATAGGTTTCCACTATTTTTTTTTAAATGGTTGTCTTCCATACATGGATGTGAACTATGTTATGAGTTGACTACACTCTATCATGATGCCAAATGGCCACTGTTATTAAGGTTTTGAGTTTTCTTTTGCATGGCATTGACTGCCCTTGACATGGTTACCAACAAAGCCTGTTCTTTGAAAATGATGGCAATGAAATCCAACACATATCATTATTAAAATAGACTTTGGATCCACTTAAGAAGATTGAAAGACATATCTGACAGAGTACTGCCCCTTTTTGGTATGATGGTAGCCTATTGTTTGATTCATCGTGAAAAAATGAAGAGTAACTTTCTTGATAGTTCACATTGTTTGTTGTATCTTTTGAATTTGATAATGAAAGTTGATCAACTATTATGATTCCATATTGATTTAATGCATCACGAATATGTTTATCATTGATTTGATCAAGTTGTTCAATTTCCTATCCCTTCTAAAACACAAGAGGGCAACATGTTGGGTTCAACCCTCATGGGAGCCACATTTTACTCATGTTGTAATCAGCTGAATCAAAATAGTAACAAGGATTTTTACTATATCTACAGAAGGAGAAAACATGTTAAATAAACAAAGCATATGATAGGTGTGTTTGATAACTCTTTTGTTTTCCCTGAAACCTATGGTAAGCTGTCTATTTTAATGCTTATGGACATCAGGTTATATGTTTATGGATGTTTTGCAGATATTCTGATTGGTGACCTTTCATTGCTCTAACAACACTCTTCTTACAGATGCAAAGAATTTGGGAGCAGTAGGGAGAGCATCAACTAGAAGCAGGAAAAGTGGGAGAGACTGAAGATGATGCAAGACGAGGCTACTGGGATTCGTCATTCAGGCAATGACGGCCCCCCTTCATTTTATGTGCATTTCTTTTTTTTGTATCTATAAATGTATAGTCTTTTCTTCATATGCATTAGAATAGTCATTCCCTCATCTTGTGAGGGACATATACACTTATGATCATCAATAAACATTACATCTACAATAAATGTTGACTCTCTTTCTTATTGTATGCAATTTCACAACTGTAATAATGAAATCTTTTGATAATCTCTTTTATGCACATGGATGAAATTTAGTAGAAAGTGATATGTATCTTTTATTGTTTAAATGCAAAAATAATCATAAGTTTACCTGATTTAGCTGGAAGAAAAATCAGGTAACATTTATGGTTTCATCTGTTATATGTTTGCTTGCTAAACATCTTGACCAGTTGCTTGAAGCTTATCCATTGGATACCGAGTCACCTAAAAGCTGACAAAACTTAAAGAAAACCTTGTGTGTTGCTTTAACTCACTAGATCAGTAGATGATACCTTGGAAACTTATTCAAATCACACCAGAACACCAAAACAAACTACCTAACTATGCAAAACAACACTTAGGGAAAAAAAATTGCATTTAAACTAATGTGCAACAACACTTAGAGGAAATAAAAACCTAATCTAACTTGTACAAGGTAGATCATACCTCAAAACAAAGTTTGAGGTGTATCCCATTGATTGGGATAGGTAGAGCTTCTCCATCCATTGTTGAAAATTGAAAAACATTGTGTTCCTTGCACTTGGTAATGACAAACGAGCCACTCCACATACTATCAAACTTAGTGTGCTTTCCTAGCCTGCTCTTTAACTCATCCCACTTAAGTACAACATCTCCTTCTCTAAACACCCTGGGTGTTGCTCTTTTGTCAAATTTTTGTTTTTTTTGGAGTTGATGCAACTCCATTGTTTTCATGGCTCTATCTCTTATTTCATCTAGCTCCATGAGATGTGCATATCTGATAGCCATTGGATCTTATTCCTGAAACATTTCAAGCTGATTCATAATATCAAGAGCAGGAAGCTCAATAGATAAAGGAAGCCTTGCCTCTTTACCATACACCAACATATAAGGGGAATTTCCAATGGATATTTTTGGAGTTATTCTATCTGCCCACAAGGAAAATTCCAACTTGTTGTGCCAGGTTCTCTAGTTATCCTCCAAAATCCTTTTGATGATTCTGATCAAATTATTGTTAGTTGATTCTGCCAAACCATTACCTTGAGGGTAATAGTTTGTTAATGTATTCAAATGAATGTCATCCTTGATAGCCCAATCACTTAATATTAATCCAACAAATGCTAAAGCATTATCTGAAATTATTGATTCAGGTACCCCAAATCTAGTTACCAAATTATCATAAAAATTTAAAACACTTTCGTTGGTTTCTTTCAAGGCCATCGTTGTAGTCCATCTTGTAAAGTAATTAGTTGCAGGGAGTACCCACTTGTGACCTGCACTTTGAGGTAATGGAACCTATGAAATCAATGTTGCAGCTCATGAAGGGTTGTTCCACTTGAATGGGCTGCAATGGTAAAGTTGGCAGCCTCCTTTTGCCTACCAAAATGACACATTTTCTAGCCCAAGCATGGGCATCTTTAAACAAGCTTGGCCAATAATAGCCATCTCTCATTATTTTCCATGCAGTTGTTCTTGGGGTGAAATGACCCCCAACAGTTCCATCATGGAACTCATGAAGCACTTTATCTACTTGGTGATGATCAATACATCTTAAAAGCACACCATTAAGGTCTTTTATGAAAATAATATTACCAACCAGTACATAAGGGATGGATTGCAATCTGAAATATCTCCATTTATCTTTTTCTAAACCTACTAGACACTCACCAACTTGCAAGAAATGAGTCATATCTTGCATCCAACCTGCACTTGTTGTTGGGGCATTAGCTGTAAGTTCATCAACAACAACTAGAACTACCTCTGTTTCTGCCTTTTCCTCATTTCCAAACCATATAGCTAGTTGTTCACACAACCCTTTACCCCTTACAAGCTTTGTTACCTTAATATCAATGTCATATTCCATGACCTTTGTAATCCACCCAACCCTCTTTTCATTCAGGTCACTACTTAACAAGAACTCTTTCACACGAGGGTGAGCAACCATTAAATGCATTTTCTGTTAGAAATCAGAGGCTTAAACTTTTTTAGACTTTTGATAGTAGCAAGTACATTATTTTCCACAAAGGTATACCTTTGTTCGTAATCCTCTAAATGTTGACTGGGAAAAGCAATAGGTTGTTCTAAACCAACATCATTCTATTGTACCAACATTGCAGAAATGATGTCTATGCTACCAAAGACATACAAAATGAAGTCTTTTGAAAAGTTTGGGTTTACCAATGTAGGAGCTATTGATAAGGCCTCCTTTAAAACTCCGAAACTGTGCTTGGCCTCCCTGGTCTAGCTAAAACTTGTATTTTTCTTCAATATGGTAGTTAGTGGTTTCAAAAGATTAGCAACATCAAGAATAAACAACGAAGTTAGTTCTGCCAATAACACTTTGCAACCCCTTTTTATGGCTGGGTAAAGACAGATCCAAAATGACACTTACTCTTTCTGGATCAATGGTGATCCCTTGTTTTGACACTATATGTCCTAGAAGCTTGCCTTCATGGACAACAAAGATGCATTTTTTGGGGTTGAGGGATATACCAAACTCCCTACACCTCTCAAATACTTGCCTAAGATGTGAAAGATGCTCATCCGCCTTCTTGGAAAACACTGTTATATCATCAAGGTAGACGAGCACAAGTTTATACATTAGACCTTGAAATGTCATGTCCATTGCCCTTTGAAAAGTGGCACCAACATTGGACAGGCCAAATCACATCCTTTTATAAGCCATGGTGCCCCATTTCATGGTGAAAGCAGTTTTATACTGGTCTTCTTCTTTAACTAAGACTTGGTTATAGCCTAAATAGCCATCAAGTAATGAGAATGTTTTTGAACCAACTACTACTTGCATAATTTGCTCCATTGAGGGCAATAGATAATGATCCTTTAATGAGGCTCTATTGAGGTCTCTATTTAATCTACACAGAGCCTAATCTCTCCATTTTTATTTCTAACTGAGACAAGGCTAGAGACCCATGAGGTATGTTTGATTGGGAAAATGACGCCTCCTTCAACTAGCTTGGTCAATTTTTTTACTATAAGAGGCTCAAGTTTGGGGTTTAAAGGCCTCTGTTTCTGCCTAATAGGTTTTGCATTTGGCTCTAGTTCTATGGTATGTTGGGTAATTTGGGGGTCAAAACCCTTTAAATTAGAATATTCCCATGCAAATACATCTTGAAATTCTTGAAAAAGAGCAATAAAAGCTTACCTATTTGTATGCGAATAGATTTTACCAACTTTAAGGAGCTTACCCTTGAAAATATCAAGCTCTTCATAATGTTCTTATTTGACCTGCATGCTAGTATTATTATTTTTTAGTTGATCATCCATGCTAAAGATGGATTCCAAGGTGACCAGACCCTTGGGTAGCTTGTTAGTCCTCAACTAGATGATCTGATCATCATTTTGCTACTTGATCTTGTCTTGGTTTACTACTGAAAATTCATCCTCTTATAGCATAAAACTCAAAACTTGTTCATCACTCTCAAAAAATTTCCAGTGAACATTATTATCAGGAATGGAAAGCCTAATGACTATCTTGACATACTACTGCACTTTTTCCTTCCTAATCTCATTTGGGATATCAAACTGAGCCCCTATTGCAGCTAGTCTATCTGCATGTTTATTCTGATCCCTAGGAATAGAAGCCAGATTAAAAGCATTGAATTCCTCTCTCATGTCCCACACTCTATGTTTGTAGGACTTCAAAACATCTTTTTTAGTAACATGCAAACCACTTACCTGATTTACAATCAGCTCGTTGTCACCATATACTTGTAAGCAACCAATCATTCTTTTCCTTTCCCATTCCAAGCCCTAAATCAAGCCTTCATACTCAATAGTATTATTAGTATAAGAGAAAGAAAATATGAAAGAAAAATAATATTTGTCACATTGTGGGGATATAAGCATTTCACCCCCACTAGCTCCGTTCTTGCTTCTAGAACCATCAAAGAACATTTTCCATACTTCATCTTGTTGTTCTAACTGTTGTTCCACCTTCTTTTCGAGGTTTGGGATCACTACATCAAGTTCATGCAATACATACAAACCCAAACCAGTCTCTTCAATGTTATTTAGGTTATCAATGATATTTTTTGTTTCCCACTCATTTAAGAGTATATTTGGTACACTTTCAACTTGCAATTCTTGAGCAGCATCAAGCTCACTATCATCAAAAACAACACAATTGACATTAACAACACTTGGAATATAAGGCTCAATGTGATCTTTGGCAAGTGATTTGGATTTAATGATCACTTTTGTTCCATATCTAGTCCTAAATATCATGTGGGACCAATCTGATGACAAGTAACCTCCTATTTTGGCAGTGAAATCTCTTGACAAACATAAGGCAAAATGGGGTGGTAAATCAATGACAGAGATATCTTGAGAGATGGAAAAATTGGGGTAGGAATGTAAAGTAAGGCTTAAACCATTAATGACACCTACGATGTTGATGGTTGTCCCATCAAGTTGGACCACTCCCTTTTCAAGAGGCTGATATTTTAGTCCTAACCTATCAACAATCTATTTGTGCATGACAAAACTACTTGCTCTCGAATCTACCATGCAATTATGAACCAACTTATCCCCTATTATTAGAGAAACATAAAATGGGGGAGGTTCGACATCTTTACCTTTCTGTTTACTATTGTCTTGAGGTGTATTTGTAAGGACAACCTTGGCTTGACCTACTAGAACATCACTTGAAACACTTAAATTAGTTAAGGTAGATTGTAATAAATCCTTTTGACCTGGGATGGATAAAGAATCCCACATTGTCATATTTACATTCATTTTATTCATGGATTCAATAATGTTAAAGGGTGCAACAATGTTTACCTTTTGATGGGTCCTTGCAACAACAAGATCTATCTATAAGTGGGCTGATTGGGGTTGGTTCCCAAGCTGCCCACTACCAATTCCTTATGAATTTCTTTGTAAGATGTGTGTTACTTGAGGATTGGATGTGCCAAAAAATTCCTCATCTTTATTGTTGCTTGCCCAATCTCAAAATCCCTCTTCTTGGCTCGGTTATTGGTTGCTATTAGAGAACTATCACTATTTACTCAACAAAATTCCTCTCCTTGCCAATTTATGAGAGTTGTGTCACTTGCAGGGAGACCCTACTGTTGTGAAGATTCACCATTAGACATGTTTTGCACACTTGACACATTTTGAACCATCAATTCTTGATTGATGACCCCATTTGAACATGTAGCTTGATTATGAGCCTGGTTGCAGGGAAAGTACCACTCATATTCTACTGCAAAGTTATTTTGGATAGGTACAAGGTCTCTAACTGCACTGATTGGAACTAGATTGTATGGTTGAAAAGGCCTTTGATTCAAATTTTTCCTTACACGGTAATTTCCTTGATATGGTTGCTTGTTAGCTTTATATGGCTAGATTTGACCTTGGTTTTGAGGCTGGTAAGGCTTAAAACCTTGGAATTGTTGCTTTTTTATGCTCACAAGTTCATTTCCAAAAGTCTGAAGTAGTCTCTCAATTTTTTGTTGACTGCTCTTTATCTCTTGTAATTCCTAAGATGGACTTTGGACAACAATTTCTTGGCTAACAATAGCTGGTAAAGGGGCTATTTGAGGTGTGGGAAAAGTCATAGGAGACTATATATCAGGGAAAAATGGCATAGGAGGCCTAAGACTAATTCTTCCAGCTTGTATGAGGCTATTTTCAACCCTTACAACTATATCATAAGACAATGGTAATGTGGTTCCACCCATTCACTATATCAGAACAACAAATTCACTATTTAAGGCTCTTAAAAAATAAAGAAATGCATACTCAGCTGGAGGCCTTGTGGTTTCTAGAATTTTGTCCCACGTTCTTTGGAAACGGAAGTTGAAGACCATCATCCATTCATAGGGAGCTCTCTTGATATGGGCTAGCTGCTCCACTAATGACAAGTTTTCATACTTTTCTTCAAACTACTTGCATAACGCTTCAGCCAGTTCATCCCATGTTCTAATGGAGTTAACTTCCAAACCCCTGCACCATTGAAGTGCCTTCCCATTAAACGATGTTGCTAGCAGCCTCAAAGCAACATTCTCTTGTGTTATATGATGCACTTAACACATATTTAATACATCTTTGATGTGCTCAACTGGTGTGGTCTAATCCTCACTTGAAAAATATGGAACACTCTTAAGAGAAGCAATGGGAATATCATCATGTTGAGCTAATTGTAGTGGGATGCCTCCATTAAAAGTAACAAAAACTTGATTCCTTGGAACTGCCATTAGTGGCACCAAGGTTTGCTGCCTCACAGGAGGAATTGAAACTCTTACTGTAGCTGGAGTTGAAACTATTTTTCTTGATGAAACAACAACTCTCTTTTCTGGTATGCCTCTTCTCCTAAGTGGTGACAGTTGTAGGTAATCAAAAGGAACATAACTTCCTCTTGTCTAAATCTATTTAATAAGCTGTTACAACACTGGTTTTCTGCTACTTTCCCACTCAGAGTCACTAGATATGCTGATTTAACCTCTCAAAGGTTTCAAAAAAATGTTGATTGCATATCAAAACTAGTAAAATCTATGTATTTCTTGATCTGTTCTGATTAGAACAGTCCCATAGGGCGTTCCAAAACTGTTAACCATCCAAATTTACACCCTTTCCAAGTTGTGGAAACTCAACAAATTTGGAGTAACATGGGACTACTTTCAGGCTGTGGGTATCCTATTGTGAAAGTAGACCTCCAAATTATGCGCTGACTCCCCATTTTGATGTCACCTAAACTACTGCTAAACTAATGATTTCCTAAGGAAAGAGTAAGAGGGTTGCATAAACTGAATTTGACTAAAAAAAACTTTTAAAAGGTGATTCACCAAACTAACTAAGACCTACAAACAACTTGCACACAGTTCAAATAATGACAAATCCTGGTTTACATAGCTCATTCTATATGCATTCTTGCATAAGTATTTTATAAGGAGGTTTTAGAGCTAAACTCCTAGCAGGAAAATATTTCACAACCAAAAGCATTTGCATTCATTAACACAACTTATAACCTACAACAATACACTTTTCTACAAAAAAGATGCTAACAATGAGACAAAATTACAATGAAAAGCTAAATTTCACTTGTAATTTGATCAACCACTAGATGCACACAATAAAGCATGAAATGAGAAGGAAAATATTCAATATCATTGATCCAAGGTACTCATTGGTATACAAATCTATCCCTGAGTTACAATACTATTGCTGAAAAGATAACTCTAGAAAATAAGCTATCACTCTGTTGGAAAGATAAAACTCACTTCAACAACACAATTTGAAGTTACTTAAGCAAAAATCAAAGCAACTGCATCACACAAGTTCATCTAGAAGTTTTTGGTCAAATGCAGTAGAAAAGGCCAAAAAGAACCTTCTAAAATCACTCCAAAATGTCCTCCACATGAAGCAAGGTCAAGCCAAGACCTTAGTCACACTAAAAGTGTGACAAAATTGCCCCCTAATGGCTCATTCCCTCCAAAATTAGTCAAAGAAAAAACTCACACACCTTTCTCATGTTGCTCAGTCATCATTATGTCTCCAAAAGTTTTGACTCATGCTCCTTATGTGTTTGTAGAAGCCGAAGACCTTAATTTGCATTTGAGATAACAATTTGATTAAGTGACTTATAATAACATCACTTAATTAGATTATTTTACATTTAAAAAACAAATGCAAAATAAGAGGCCCCACCATTCCTTGAAATACACATATCAAAATTTTACATTATGGATAACTTCAAAATAAAGTAATTTATAGACACATCACTTTAAATAATATTTTACAATTTTAGAATAAATGCAAAATAACAGTAATTACCTCAATCATCTCTAAATTATTGTACGAGCATTAAAGCCAACTCAAACTCCCCTAAGGAATTGATAAAGCCTAACTCACCCTTATTTCTGCATTTAAAAGCAATACTTGACAAAGGTGATTTATAACTATCACCTGGTCAAACAATTTACATTTCAAATACATGCAAAAAATAATCAATTTATGGCTCGACCTATGTGAGAGGTCTAGGTCAAAGTACAAACTCTAAGTATTGAAAGGCTTACATACAAAGTGATGAGAGGCTGAAAATAAAGTCTTAAGCCTTGAAAGACTTGCAATTTCAAGGAGACATGAAAAACACTAAGGCATGTATGACAAAGGTCATAAAAACACCACTAAGGCATAGGTATTCAGAATGGAAACAAGGAAAAATAACAAGACATAAGACTTTATTTCCCAACCCATGGTATGCATTAGTTTGTGTTTGCAAGATTTTAAAACAAAGGTAAAAAAAACCTTTGTGGTCGACCTTCAATAGGGTTTCAAACCCTAACACAAAACAATGAAACTTTAGCAAAAGCAATTCATTTTTCATCAAACCTTATGGAGAGTTTGCTCTACCACCATGGGGTTTTAATGAGGGCATTTTCTGGGCTCGTTCATGGTGATTTCATGATAGATTTAGAGTTATTTCTTGTGCAAAACACTAGGAAAATGAGGTAAATGCTATTCTTTAACAAAAATCTGGCTTTTTTCTTCACTTTGAAAGCCATTTAAGCTGTCAATGTCACGGCCATATACATTTTTTGATGCAAATATTTTGTGCCTTTTATTTGTGAAAGCTTTACTTACATTTGGCCACCATGATTGAGGTTCTTAAAGCTCTAATGGAAGTTTTTCCATGGTGAAATACTTGCATATTTAATGAAAAGCAAGCAACTCGAGCTCAGGTAAGCTCTCTTCTGATAAATACGTTACTTTTCTCTCTTGCTTTCTGCAAAAAAAAGCTCATTTCAAGCTCTCTAGTGTTGTAAACTTGTGGGTATTTGTCGCTTCATGTGTATATACTTGTAGAAATTTGACATTCTCTATGTAAACATCAAGCTCCTTGTAAACAGATGTGGATTCTATGGTTGTGTGTTCACTTTTAGAAATAAAGAAAAACCTTCTTTGTATGGTAGGCCGCAACCTCCCTTAATACCATATGGGTATTTCCATTTGAACTTCTAGAAAGATGGTTTGAAACCCATTATACATTTGTTGAAGAAAAATAGAGAAATCTCCCCATATTATTCTATATTTGTGACTTTTGGACAAACCCCAAATGAATTTTTGTTCTTTGTGAATAAAATTGCTTCTTCAGGTCATGGCCATGAAGAAATAAACTCTTATACCCCTGAAATTTACCCTTGTTTCATTTTTAGCAAAAGGCTATGGCTCGGCCTAGGGTTTCATGCATTTCATATGTTAAGGATTCAAAACTCATTCTGTGTTTTTGCAAAACAACACAATACCATGGTTCCCTTAAAACCCCTAACTCCATCTTGTCAAATCTAAATGTGATAAGCCTTTACCTGGCAATGATATTATAAAAATGCTTTTCACTTGGACTTCTGGGCTGATTTGCAACATAATCCATTTATGAGTTTGGTAGCTCTTCTGGCAATGTATTGTTGTCATTCTCTATTCTAAATTGTAAATTTTGTATCCTTCTATGCAACTCTTCTTTTGAAGAGCACAAACCCTGAATTCTCTCTTTTGATGCAACATTTGCATTCCTAAATTTACCCAAAGCTATCTGGAAGGCTCTAATTCATTTTCCTTCTCCTCGAGTGATTTCCTATAAGCCTTTTTTGTAGAATGTCAAAAGCTTCAATTTCTCAATGATCTCAACCCTCTCACTCCTTTTAGCTCTTCACTCAGTTGAAAAGGATTCCTATGTAGAATTTTCTTTATCACTGTTCTATAGTCTGGATTACACTTTTCTCGAGATAGTTCTCACACAAAACTTTTGTGCTTTCTTGAATGTCTTTAAACAATATTTATTTTTTCTTGCATTTCTTTTGTCCTTTAATCATCATCATGCTTAAAGTGATTTTTCTTTTATTATAGACAAGCCCCCTTATAAGTTATTTCAAATGTTACTTATAAGTTTCATGAGTTGTGATAGACACAATTGGAAAGCTTAATTTCTTAAAACAATAATAGACATTGTAGAATATAATTATTGTAGAAAATTATCACCACAAAATAACATACCAGTGTATTCTTATGTTGTAGTGAAACACATTTTGCTCAGTTCAATAGCATAGTCTTCTGTCTCTACACTCATGATGTTGGTTTCTATTGTGTTGGCACATCTTTGATCATCATGAAAGTCACACCTTGATTTAACATATCTCTTTATGCATTACATTAGGACTATCATAGTTGAGGATTACTACCGTCTAGTAGAATGATAGGCTGTTTGATAATTGTTTTTCCTAGTTTCTCATGAAATTACGCCCCATGTTGGCTTAAATCCTTGTGCAACAAAATGAAACCTTATATTCACCTCACCGTCCTTTGAAAACTCTATGATCTATTGATAATCTCCCTCTGTCTAGTTGCTTAATGGATCACAATGAACTTCTAAACTGCCTTTCTTAACCTTGTCTTAGATTTTTCTTTCCTTATTTCACTGTCACTTTGTCATCAACATGGCAATCCTACTCCATTGTGTTTCTTTCTTCATGATCTGCACTAAAACTATGACACGTCCTTACCTGTGAATGCCCTGTTGATATTCATAAGCATACTTTTCTTTGAAACCGAGAAAGGCCTCCCTTGCTATCCTATAGCATACATTCATTGTGGACTATCCTTGTTATGAGATCATGAATTAGTTTGGAGGATGCTTAAACCTCTTCCATGCTATGCTATCATCTTTATTCACTTAGGATTGCCTATGCCAACTCTTAAAGGTCACTGTCAATAGGGAATCAAGCACTTTGCAATCCACCATGGCCTCACTTTTATTACTTTAAATAAACCCTTTTGATCCCATGTTACTTTGCACCTCCTAAAGCTGGTCTCTGCTCTTCATATTGTGAGATAGTCCCCTATGACTATGGCATGCTTATCCTTACCACCATTTACAAGTCCTTCCTAACATCACTATCCTCCTTGGAGTCTCCTTCATAGTGACTGTCCCCCTTTGTTTTCATAAAATGTCTGTGTTATTCTTGTATAGGCTACCACTAAAACAAAATTTAAATGGTTTTCTTCCATATATGGCCGTGAACTATGTTATGAGTTCACTACACTCTATCATGATGCCAAATGGCCACTATCATTAAGGTTTTGAGTTTTATTTTGCATGGCATTGACTACCCCTGACATGGTTACCAACAAAGCCTGTTCTTTGAAAATGATGACAATAAAATCCAACACATATCATTATTAAAATGGACTTTGGATCCACTTAAGAAGATTGAAAGACATACGACAGAGTACTGCCCCTTTTTGGCATGATGGCAGCCTATTGTTTGATTCATCGTGAAAAGAAGAAGAGTAACTTTCTTGATAGTTCACACTGTTTGTTGCATCTTTTGAATCTAATAATGAAATTTGATCAACTGGTATGATTCCATATTGATTTAATGCATCAAAAATATGTTTATCATTGATTTGATCAAGTTGCTCAATTTCCTGTCCCTCCTAAAACACAAGGGGGTAGCATGCTGGGCTCAACCCTCATGGGAGCCACATTTTACTCCACATGTTGTAATCAGCTGAATCAAAATAGTAACAAGGATTTGTCCTATATCCGCACAAGGAGAAAATATGTTAGATAAACAAAGCATAGGATAGGTGTGTTTGATAGCTCTTTTGTTTTCTTGGACACCTATGGTATGATGTCTATTTTAATGCTTATGGACATTAGATTATATGTTTATGGATGTTTTGCACATATTCTGATTGGTGACCTTTCATTGCTCTAGCAACACTCTTCTTAGAGATGCAGGGAATCTGGGAGCAATAGGGAGAGCATCAACTGGAAGCAGGAAAAGTGGGAGAGACTGAAGACAATGTAGGACGAGGCAATCGAGATTTGTCATTCAGGCAATGATAGGCCCCCCTTCATTTTATGTGCATTTGTTTTTTTTTAATCTATAAATGTATAGTCTTTTCTTCATATGCATTTGAATATTTAGTCCCTTAGCTTGTGAGGGACATTATACACTTATGATCATCAAAAAAGATTACAGCTGTAATAAATGTTGAATCTCTTTCTTATTGTATGCAATTGCACAACTGTAATAATGCAATCTTTTGATAATATCTTTTATGCACATGGATGGGATTTAGCAGAAAGTGATGTATCTTTTATTGTTTAAATGCAAACACAATCATTAGTCTACCTAATTTAGCTAGAAGCAAAATCAGGTAAGAATACCCATTGAGGATAGTCGATGAGTTTGATGAACCCCACATCTAGCAGTTTCTAAATTTCTACTTTGACCAAGAGTGTAATTTGTGGATGCATCTTGCGTAGCTTTTGTTTGATGGGTTTAGCTCTAGGGAACACTGCTAGGTGGTGTACTACTAATGTTGGATCCATCCCTGACATGTCTGCATATGTCCATGCAAAGTTAATTTTTTTGTTCCTTAATGAATGTCGTGAAGTTGAACTTCTCCTCGAGATCTAAGGAAGTTGCCTAATATGTGATTTGTGGTGCCTCCATTGTGCCGACATTGATAGGTTTCAAATCTTCAACAAAGAGTGTTGTTTTTTCTTGATATTTTGTAATAGGGAGATTGAATCCTCCATCTTTGGGTGCCTTAGAGAGGTTTTCACCCTCATATGCATCCTTTATTTTTCTTTTTGCTTGATTTGATAAATCCACATGGTGGTTTTCTTTAGGGCACCTCTTTTTTATTTTTGAAAATTTTAGTTCATTTTTGTGACTAGAAGACACAATCTCCCCTCCAAAATATGCTCCTTGATCAAGCTCCATTACAAAACCCGCTTCATGATCTCCTTGTGGTATATTAGTTTGAAGTCTCATGAACTCTACAATAGCCTCATCGTTCTAGAATGAGTCTAAAACAGGTGTATGATGTTTTCGGTCCCAGTCTATTAATTGTGGATAAAGCAAAGGTATCTTGTCATTGGTATCGACAAAGCTTATGGAGGTTGTAGCTATGGTAGGGACGTTTGTTTTATCAAGGCTCCATGTAGGGCATCTTGGTTATAATCAGTAGAGGTAGATGAATCCTATTCATATTCATTGGAATTTGTTTCAATGTGGTCGTCATCAGATGTAGGTTCAATAGTGATGGAATTTATGTTGAGGTTTTCAAACATGTTTTAGATATACAAGTAGTTGTCTAGACATTCACAATTATCCGATGTCTCAACAGAGGTAGAAGGAGCTCCTTCCTCATAAGAGGTGCTTTCGGTACTTGGGGTAATCATGTCTAATGAACCATAACCTAGTCCAAGATTCTCTGGGCGCTTTTCCATGATTACTAGTTCTCTTCTACCTTGTTCATGTAAACCAAGGCCACCTTTTCCAATGAACCCCATGCTTTTTGCTATTTGATATCCTTTATTGTTTTGATCAATAGGAAGGGGAGGTAGTGGTTTCTCTCATCCTTATTCTTTGTAAATCCATGAAGATAAGTCTTCTTCACATACTTACTCATCTTGCATGTCTCCCCACTTGGTGAAAATGGTGGGTTTGACTACCATTGTAACGACTTGACATGCTTGATCTCTCTTGGTCGTCCATAAGTTTTTGGTGTTGGGGGAAGCATTCCAATGTAAAAGGATTGGTTGAAATGGTATTCTCCACAACCCTTGTCAAGTACTTGGATCTTGAGATTGGCTTTTGGTTGCTCAGTTGATGAAGGTGTAGTGGAGGATGAAGGTAGTAATAATGGGTTAACATATGAAAAAGAGTGGAAAGATATATCATTGTTGGGTATTTGAAGAATCTTTTTGTACTTCTCCTCCAATTTGGTGTAGTAATGAAAAGGTTCAAGGTTGGCATATATGGTAACTTCCTTATCATTATAAGGGAATTTCAAGCACAGATGGAATGTTGAAGGCCCAAATTTTAAGCATGTATCCATGGTCATCCCAAGAGAAGGTTGTATGGAAGCTTGAGATCCAATACTTGACATGTTGTCTCTACTATTACTAGTCCTAACTGAATGAGAAGTATGATTGTTACTTTTGAATTTCTTTTAATATCATCATAAGCTCTGATAGTGATACTTTTATTTTTATCTATTATGTCATCAAAATATCCTATTTGTTTCACTAATTTTAGGGTACAAATGTTTAAACCTACACCATTATCTATCAATACTCTCTTGACTTTATGTTTATGGACACAAACTTCTAGATAGAGAGCTTGATTATGGAAAGATTTTTGTGGAAGGTTTTTCTCAAAAAATACTAAGTGATGGGTGGAGGTGATGTTTCCAACCATGGCTTGAAATTGATTAGCATTAAGGTCGTTAGAGACTGATGTTTCAACAAGAGCTTTTTCCAAGATTTATTTATGTGCTAGCGATAATTTCAAAAGCTCAAGGATGGAGATTAAGGTAGGAGTTTTCTTTAGTTGTTCCACAATGTTGTAGCCATTTGATGGCTTACTTGTAGCTTTTTCCTGGGGTGGGGCTCCTTAGATTATAACTCTCCCCCTTTGTGTAGTTACATTACACTTGGGATCTCCACCTAGTATGGTTACAACATGGATGGTATGATCATCGTGAGAGATGTTTCCTATGAGTTCATCATAAGTGAAGTTGGCTTTACAATAATCTTTCCCTTTACCCTTATCATTTCCCCTAGAATGGTCGAGGATTAGATCCTTGTAGATTTTTAAGTCTTTATTTCCAAGAAGAGGTTCTATGTCGACCTCTCTTTTTTTGATTAAGTCTTGCACGATGTTTTTGAGCCTCATGCAATTGTTGGTGGTATGTCCCTTGCTCTTGTGAAATTCACATTTTTCATTCTCATTATACAATGAGGTTTGAAGTTTGGCTCCTCATAGTTTGTTCTGTCATTAATCTTGATGAGGTTTGTTTGTACCAATTTACGCATGATTACCTCAAGGGGTTCTCCCAATGGGGTGTATTTCCTTCAAGGTTGGTCATATTGTCTTGGTGGCCTCCTTTCATTATCATGTCCTTGATTTTGCTGTTGGTTATTGGGTTGGTTGTTCTGAGGATAATTGAGTTGATTGTTTGGTGCGTTGTTTGAAGTATAGATTTTTTGTGTAGTTTGAACAGTATTTTGTGGGCCATTGGAAGGTTGTATGTTTCATACAACTTTAGCATCAACTACTTCGTCATTGGTTAGATTTTTTTTTCCCCATATATTTGGTTTGTCATTTGAAGTAGAAGGTTGATCCTTAGGGTTGTAGAGTTTAATTACTCCTCTTGCGATGAGAGCTCTTTCGATTAACAAACCCTTTTCAATAGTCTCCTCAAAGTTGCTAGGGCACAATACAGTGAGTTGGTAGTTGATATCCACGTGTACATTTGAGATAAATATTTCTACAAGATGTTTCTTGGGAATGGGCCATTTACATTTGCAGGTTTTTTATCTCGATCTCTGTAGATACAAAGCAAATGATTTTCCTTGACTTTGTTTGATTTTGTAGAGATTGGTGATCATTATATCTCGTTCTATGTTGTACAAGAAATGGTTGACAAATTTATTTGATAACTCATCAAATGTTCTGATACCAAGTGGTAGATGAGAGAACCACTCAATAGCAGTCCCACCGAGACTTCACAAAAAAAGCCTCATTAAGTAGGTTTCATTGCATTATACATCCATGCAAGATACTAAAAAATTCATGCACGTGCTCTATTGGATCCCCTCTTCCCCTATATTTGTCAAATTTTGGTATTTCAAAGCCTTTGGGGAAAGGTATTGTGGATAAGTTTTGATCAAAAGGATATGGACAAATATCTTGTAGAGCATAGCTTTTCTTTGGATTTCCAATTTGGATGTCTAATATTCTTTGGTTGATGGTTTGTAGTTGCATGTTTATGTCATTAGTTGGTGTGCTTGCTTGAGGATTTTGTGCATTGTAGCCTTGTTGTCCTATGACATTTGTTTAGTCATAAATATGATATTGTGTAGGTATGGGACCTTGATGACCATGTTTTGTGTAAGGAGGATTGAGTCCTTGTTATGTGTTGTAGGTATGTTGAGTTTGCGGTACACCTTGATATTGATTTTGAGGTACTCCTTGTTATTGATTGTGTTGAACTCCTCAATATTGATTTTGAGGGATACCTTGGTATTGTGTTTGAGGTAAACCTTGTTGTTGTGGAATAGGAGTTTGAGTTTGGTTTTGTGGAATACCATGATGTTGTGTTTGAGGTGTACCTTGGTAATTCATTTGTGGTATCCCTTGATGTTGTGGATTTTGTTGAGGAGTACTGTGGTAGTGCATTTGTGGTACACCTTGATGATGTGTTTGGGGTATACCTTGATGTTGTGTACCTTGGCAGTTCATTTGGGGTACACTATGTTGTTGTGGATTTTGTTGAGTACCTTAGTAGTTCATTTTGGGTACACCTTATTTTTGTGGATTTTGTTGAGGAGTACCTTGGTAGTGCATTTGGGGTACACCTTGTGGATTTTGTTGAGTACATGTTGAAATACTATTCCACTCAGCTCCCTTCGGGTCCCCCTTTTTTTTTTGCATGTTCATGGTGTGCATTCCTCGCTTCGCAACTTTGGCAAGCGGCTCCCCTTTTGGCTCTTGAGATGCTGCGCTGAGCGCCCACGTGTCACGCCTGCGGGGTTTTTCATTTTCTGTTGCTTTATGTTTCCTACGGGTTGCGAAACGGGGCCCACATCTCTATACATGGCGGTGTTGCGCAATCTTTCCCTAGCAGGAGTAGAGTATGCTGCGGCGGGCTGCGAAGGATTTCTATTGGCCTTCTTTATTTCCTGGCGGGGCCCACCCTCGCTCACGTGTCAGCGGTTCGCGGCTTTTAAAACAACAGCAGGGACGAGAGCACCACGGGCTGCGAAACGCGGCCACGCGTCTTTCGCCCCCTTTTCATGCGGCCTTTCCCCGTTTTCAAAGTAGCCTCCGTCCCCTGAACACGTGTCACTTCTCTGCAAGCTCCCGGTCAATGGAGAAGGAGTTTTCATTCGGGCCGCGGTTTGCTGCCACGTGCCTTACATCGATTATCAAAGCAAGCTGTGGGATGGCCGAG
>VDFB02000017.1:526793063-526891910 GCA_007258455.2 Sequoia sempervirens
TAGTCCACCTCTATATGTAAATGAAATTCTGCATATAACTGTTTGACAAAATACAATGGCAGCTCATCATTGTGAGGCCATCTATGATGTGTTGCCAACCATCTAGGGTATATGAATGGCGCAACAAGAGGATCTTCACACCTTGTAACCACATATCCTCTAATTTTATTTTTTCCTCTATAAAATGGGAACATGGATAACACATTTTCACTTGAAACTAATTTGGCAACTTCTCTATGTTTCACTGTGCCAGTAACACTCCTGGCAAGAGAAAAATAAAACTGCTCAATGTTGATTTCATCATAAGGATTGTATGATCGAATTGTCTCGATCATCTTAATAATCTCTTGTCTAATAGTGACTAATCTATCTCGATTAGCCAAATTGGGGGAGTTGTCAATTGTTTTCTCTAAACATTTTAGAGCATTGTCCAATCTAGCAATACTATCCTGAAATATATTTGATCTAGTTTGAGCTTCTCACTCAAAACGAGGGGAATGATGAGATCCCTCATCGGCCATGATATATATAAATAGATAGAGATATGCATACCAATAAAACAAAATTACATGATGAACTAAACAAATTTAAATTGAAATTTTTTCAAAACTAAAAATATATATATATTTAAATTAAAGGTAAAATTTTCAAGTTTCAAAACTAGAAAACATTTTTAAATTTAAATGTATCTAATGAGATCTAGTTCAAAATTTATATCTATCTCTATGTGAACCTATTAAATCATAGATGCATGTAATATTCGACCAAGAATAAATATGGAAAAAATATATTTATCCTTTCAACCACTCTATACTAAAAATCTAATCAAAATAAAAAAATACTCTTCATTACAATTGGTCACATATATATCTAGCCTTTCTTTGTAATCAATTATTTTTTAAATCAAACACTAAATAAAAAGGTTAAAACATTTCCTTAATTTTTCGATCTAACTTAAAACATATTAAAGTAATAAAGTTAAAATTCTTTGAAATAAATTCCTTAGGAATAAAATATAAACATTGTATGTACATGTTTTGTAGGCACAATATCTCCTTTGATATCATCTTTTTCTTTCATGAAAGATAAATTTAGGCCTCGGGAATGCTATGTTTGATTAGAAACCTTGGCCTTGTAAGCATGGAATGACCTTTATTTCATCATATAATTTATTTTCTTCTTCAATGAACTTAACTCAATAGTTCACCTTTTGCAACAACTTAGATAACATAATCTAAATTTGACAACTCCAAATCTGAGACTTTCAATACATTTTTGTATGTACATATATATACATTTATGTGTATGTATGTATGTGCACATGTATGTATGTGGGAGTGCATGTGTACATGTATATACATGCATATATATGTGTATGTGTGTATACATACATATGTACATGTGCATATATCTATATGTATGTATGTACACATGTATGTATGTGGGAGTGCATGTGTGTACATGTATATATATATATATGTGTGTGTGTGTGTGTGTGTGTGTGTGTATGTGTGTATGTACATGCATATATATATATATGTATGTATGTATGTGTGTATGTACACATGTATATATACATGTATGTATATGTATGTATGTCTATATACATACATGTACACACAAGTACATATATGTATATATATGCATGCACGTGTGTACATATACATACATATATTTATGTACATGTACATACTCAAGTACATACATACATACACACATACATATATATATATATGCATACATACATGCATACACAAATACACATACATATATAATACATACACACATACACATATATGTGCATGTACATATATATATATGCATATACATACATACATACATACACACATGTACACGTATGTATATATAATACATACATGCATACGCACATACACATACATATATAATACATACATACATACACACATACACATATATATGCATGTACATGTACATACACACATACATGTATTTATATATATATATATATATGCATACACACATACACATACATACATAATTTACATACATACACACATACACATATGTATATAATACATGCACATATACACATGTACACATGTACATGTATGTATATGTACACATACATGTACATAGAATATGTACACATGAATGTATACATGTACACACATACACATATATATGTACACGTGCATGTGCATACATATATGTATACATACATATGGTGAACTAAAAATTTGGGGTTTTCAATTTTGAATTTATAGAAATGTAAATTTAGGAAAAATGTATGTATGTACATACACACATGCATTTATATATATTGTGTACACATGTACATGTATGTACACTCAAGTGCATACACATACATGTCCACACATACATACATATACACATGTGTATATGTGTATATTGTAGTTATCATACTAAGACACAAGAATTCGTTACATGAATTCACATTGATAGAATTGATGTGCAACTGTTGATGGAGAAGTCTTACTTCTGTTGATTTGTTGAGATTAATTTCCAGCCTATTCAGTCTTATAGTCAATATAGTTTATAAGAAACTGGTATGCCACATTTTGCAAGTTCAAATGTAGGCTATGTAGGCTCATGAGAAACTGGTATGCCACATTTTGCAGGTTCAAATTCTCAAGTTGATGCTTTGAAAGAAGTACTAATGGTTGGGATAAATGCAATGAAAGACCAAGTGGAATTGTCACAACCATCAAGTAATAGTGATTGTTAGAGAACAAAGGCCTCTCATCATGAAGATAAGGAAACTAATTTGGGACATGTAAATGAGGCCAAGAGTTTAGATGTACAAGAGTTTAATGTGATCATACGAATAAATCTAATGGACCGACAAGATTCTATCATCCATTTGTTTGAAAATATAAAAGAAGTGGTTTTACAGTGGAAATTGACAAGCTAGCAAATGCTATCATGTTTTTCAATGTAATTTGATGAGTAGATGAAGGATATATCATTTCAGCTATGAGCCAATCGGGTTTTTGTCTTGAAGATAGATGACCTCAGGATAGAGATAAAGGCTAAGGAGTTGGATGCTTATAGAATATTTGGTGCAATCAAAAGATCTACCTTAACTATTTACAATGGTCTCAATTCATGTAGGGAAGAATTATAATGAGCCCCACACATCTCACAATTAGTGCCAAAATAAGAATTAAATATGAACTTTATATCCATGCAGAAAAGAATGAAGGATATTGGAGCTAGTATACATTCAAATAAAGGATATTAGAGACATAGACATGCAAATAAAGAATAAATCTTCATGATATAAAGATAAGATATATGACACAAATAAAGGGTGAAATTGTTTTCAAGTTTAGTAAGATGCATTGTTTAGTTTATTTAGGGAACTAGAACACATAAAACCATGTAAAGGCTATACATGGATTTTTTTACAGGAATTCATAGATAGCTTTATGGCAAAGCAAAGATTTGTTAATTTTAGAAATGGTTTCCTTGTTTATGAGTAGTTGAGACTAATTAGATTAGGGGATGATTGATTGAAATTGTGTGATTTGATTTAACTAGCACCTCTACATAGGAGATTGGTTGTCTTTGAAATTGGGAGAGCTAGAATGCATTGTCTCATTTGTTCTTTCTTTTGACTTACAATAACTGCATTTCCTGTGAAAGTTTGTAGGTTCTATTTCAAAACATTGTTTCATAACCACTGTTATGGGAAATATTTTTTAGCATTTGTAACTGTTGATGGAGAAGTCTTACTTCTGTTGATTTGTTGAGATTAATTTCCAGCCTATTCAGTCTTATAGTCAATATAGTTTATGCATTGTGCTCTAACAAGATGTGTACATACAATGAAGTATAAACATTTTATTTCACTTTCATCTTTAATCTCTTTTCATTCTTCATTAGATCATGCTATATTTTCATGTCTGGGTCATTTTTGATGGTTATTAGGATTTTCAAGGATTGGCACTTTGCTCTTGACAGTTTCTAGTTGCATGTTTTTGAATTTTTTTGTTGCAAGAAATGATTTAAGTGGTTTGGATTTCACACTAATAGGGAATCTCTTTGATCATCAACTCATACTTAATAGTGGTGATAGTCCAAAGCATAGCCAATGAGTAAACTTGGTATGTTCTGAAGCCCAAATATTTTAGAAAATTAAACAGATAAAATAGATCTATGGAGGTATTTGATATTAGCCAACATATATATATATATATAAATGTTAACAAAAACTTGGTTTTCTACCATAAGCATTCAAAATCATTTACTAGACTGGAAATATCATGGCCATAATAAGATGCTGAAGTTATGTTGTGATGTTGACATAGTGATAATATATCTTAAAAAATGTTAACAGAAACTTAGTTTTCTACCAGAAGCATTCAAAATCGTTTACTAGACTGGAAATATCATGGCCATAATTAGATGTTGAAGTTATGTTGTGTTGTTGACATGGTGATCTAATATATATTAAAAAATGTTAACAAAAACTCAGTTTTCTACCATAAGCATTCAAAATCATTTACTAGACTAGAAATATCATGGCCATAATTAGATGTTAAAGTTATGTTGTGTTGTTGGCATGGTGATAATATATATTAAAAAATGTTAGCAAAAACTCAGTTTTCTACCAGAAGCATTCAAAATCATTTACTAGACTGGAAATATCATGGCCATAATCAGATGCTGAAGTTATGTTGTGTTCTTGACATGGTGATAATATATATTAAAAAATGTTAATAAAAACTCAGTTTTCTACCAGAAGCATTCAAAATCATTTACTAGACTGGAAATATCATGGCCATAATCAAATGTTGAAGTTATGTTGTGTTGTTGACATGGTGATAATAGAGACATCAAGTTTTTGGTTTGTTAACTATGCCAATTCCCAACATTCTGGGGCTCTCTATTGGATGTGAACAATCAAATTTGTGAACTCTATAGGAGTTATCACAATTTTTTGTTCTTTCTTTGTTTATAATCATTCCAGACCTTTTCCTAAAATTGTTCGATCTTTAAATCTTTTGAGCCTTAAAATATATATATACTATTAACGACCTTTAATTATTTGTTATCAGTCAACTTCAACATAAGTCAGTTTTAGTATAAAAAATAGTGAAATATATCTTATCAACTGCGACATTGACTAGAACAATCCATGCATTTTGACATTGGACAACTATGATTTAACATTGTGAATTCAAGCAAACCAGAACTTATGGTAGATATCTTTATTAAGCAAAGCAGCAGGATTATTGTTGGGCTTGTTATTTTTGTGTAGCTTGCAAGTCAAGAAAAGGAGGTGAGGTGAGCAAGAGTTTTCCTTCATTAAGTCAATTGATTAGTGTGGGTTTGGGAAACGTTCAAGTTTGGTTGGAGACAAAACAAGAAGAATGCACAAGATATGTTGGCTAATATCAAATACCTCCCAAATATATATAGTATGGATGAATTTGACAATTAGGTCACTTTTCTCACAAAACCCCAAATTATTAAAACACTAGAGTAAACTGTTTAAACATCGAAATCTAATAATGTTCCAAACATCACAACCAAATCTATATATTTCCTTCATCATTATCACAAACAACACAAACTTTCATATCTTTCTGCCAATAAAATTGATCAGAAAAATTTATTTTCACATTTCAATGAAACCCTAACCCAAAATACATCGAATAAATCTCCCAAATGAGATAGAACACGCAAAACACGAATAAAACAATCCAAAAAATGACCCCGAACAGAACCTGGGTATATATGGTCACTGTTGGTGTTGACCTCGGCCGACAAGCTCTCGCCCTCAACCCTTTCGCCCGAGCATTCAAAATGGTCAACCTGGTTTTTTTTCGATATTTTCGATCGACACATTTTCATCCGATAAGGTTTCAGCTGAAAGTAACTCATCTGAAAATGTGGAGCCACGTAGGTGCCATGTCATTGCCTCGTGGATTCAACCGAAACCCTATCGGTCGAAAACTAGTCGGTCGAAAGTAATCCGGTCGGATTACTTTATTTGGCCGAAAGTGTGACATAGTTTTGTGCTTTTACCCATAACTTTTTTAGTATATCAATTTTTTTATAGGTGTCAAAAAGTCGACTCAAAGAACTTTATTATGGAGGAGGTAGTTTTTGCAGATTTTGGCTCAAATTTTAGGTATAATTGTTTAAACCTTCCTCTTTTGTCTATGATCTTCAAATGTGAATATATTATAATCCATATGAAATCCTAAGTTAACAAAAAAATAATGAAATTGATTAAAAAATTTGACTATCATAATGACCTCTATTTTACTATGTAATAACATTAATTTCTGATGTTTATAGGGATTTAAGTTTCATTCCTAATGTATTTCTTATAGTAAAAATGTTTTCAAAGGCTTGTTTATCAAACTACTAAAATTTTGAGTGTAGAAGGCTTTTCTAAGACCATTTTTGAAACTAATAACTCATGTTTTGTAGAATGTTTTTCAAAGACTATCTCTTAATTGCTAGATAGTTGTACATATTTTTGCACTTTAATAAGAATGAACAATTGTTTTTTGTTCTTGTGAGTAATTTTAAGTGTGTATTCTCTTTGCTCACTATGAAAGGCAATCTTAGAGATCAAAAAACTTTCTAGTTCTCTCTCTCTCTCTCTCTCTCTCTTTATGTTAACCTAAGAACCCAATTCATGTATGCTCTTCCCTTGCATTGTAAGGTCATCCTTGGAACTAAAAACACTTGGATGTATTTCCCTTTAGCAAGATTACCTAAGGATTTCATCACCTTATGTGGTAAGCTAAACTATATGTTCTAATGAGGTATACAAAGGCGGAAAAGAGAAAGTTCTACCTCAAAGGAGAAGTGGATACAAGATACAAGGTGAAGTGGAATTGAAAATGTCCATAAAAACATTCTTGTAGATGGATTCCCATTCATATATTTATGCCTCACATACCTATCGGTATGCAAAGGACGCCCCTATTTATCCTATACAATCTGAGTTTAAGACAATTCAATTGTACTTGGTTGTAATGCACTAGTAAGTGGTTAACCTTGGGAAGTTACTCACCCTATGCTCCCAGAATTGAGTGTGTATGCACTATGATTATGCTCTCTTCTTGCATCATAGGCCAATCTTAGGTGATATAAAATAGTTAGCTCCTTAATTTGAATATGAATATGCACCCTTATTGAGAAATCAAATCAACTACTGAGTGAAACATTAGAATGAATTCAAGGTGTGGAACCTTACTATTCAAATCTAGATCTCCATATAAAGGCTTGGTTCCCTTTCTAAACTAGGTATAAAGTGTTGATCCAACTCAATACTTGATAAAAACTAAAGCTAATCTTACCTATTTAATTTTACTAAGAGAATATAAAGGGAAAGGTGATGCATCAAGATTTAGAATGGTTTCTTCGTACCTCAAGATAACACACAAAATCAACTAAAGTTAGCTAGATTCTTATGCAATTCTCTAGTTTACAAAATCCTACAATAGATATGAAGGAGTTAAAAAAGATCAAGAGGGAGAGAAAATCCACAATTAGTTCTTGCAACCAAGTTTATCACAACATAGATAAACCATAAACATTAATCTCAACGTGAAGATAACAACATAAACAACATGCCAATGAGAAAAGAGAGGTAATCACAAGCAATTTTTCATTAAATTTGAGACTTGAAGCCAATTAACAATTATAGAAATGTAAAAATATAAGTATTTACTCTAGATTAAAAAAATAATAACCCTTAACAATACGTAACAAGTTGTCTTTTATGCCTAGTAGGTGAATGAGAGAGAGAAGACATGGTAGGGAAAGGAATTGCTAGGCGCAAATCCACCATATATATAACATGTATGGTACAAGAAAATCCAATATGAAGTCATGCATGATATTTAAAAATACCATTTTTTTATTGAACAAAGCAAATAGAAATTTACAATAGTAAGCTACCAAAGGTAGCTGAAAAGAATAGTTGACCAACCCAGGAACCAGTCACAGAGGCAGCAAAACAACTCAACAATAATTACAACTGGTTACAAAGTGCCAACAATACAACCCATAAGACACTTTGCAAAGGTTCAATTTAGAATTATACTGAAACTGGGCCATGAGCAAAAGTTGTGAACACAAAAAGAAAACTCAATCGTTGGTCTTAAGACATATCTGTATGTATACTATTGTGTTTCAGGAAACTGAGATTCTAATACTTTAAAAATACCCTTGCCATACCTGCATTGATGAATTTGACGATGAAGTGCAAAAATATCTTCCAAAATCTACTCAAAATCATGGCCCAAGAATTATTGACTGACATAAATGAGATTTATAACTTAATAAATGCAACATGGCACTATTTTCCCCTTAGTAATCCATGTAAAATGTAGGTACTAAAACCATCTTGAAACCTCCTCGAGCTGATATTTGACAGCTACAAGGATCATTCAACATTAATGGCATTGCAAACTGGTACACAAAAGAAGTTGCACCTTCTAGGAGCAAGCTACGCAACATACAAAATGGAATGCGATTGCCATGCCATGCCTATCCTGCATCAAACGAAGTACACACCCGTCACTTCATCAAACCATGTACGAATCCATTAATCAACAGTCCAATCAGAGTTTACTATCCATGTATTATTAAGTGAAATGAATTTTTTTAAATAAATATTTTAGTGAGAGAATTGATGAAAAGGTGTTGGATGAATTAAAATAATTATTATTATTTTAAGGTTCATATTTATATTGAATATTTGTTAAAGTATAAATAAATTAAATTGAAATTAAATTAATTTTATTATTAAATTTTAATAATTAAAATATTTAAATTTTTTAATTGATTTTGAATTTAATTTTTTTATCTTTATTAATATTAATCAAATTATTTGTAATTTTTATTAAGTTTGAAATGTTCTAATTTTTAATTTAGATTTAAGTTTGAAATTTAAATTCAAATTTAATTTTCAATGTAATAATAGAGTATATTCTTGAATACTATTTTTAAATTATTCAAATTATTATTTTTTTATTTTATTGTGTTTTATTATGTTCTAGCAAACTACTAATTATTTTGTTTTCATTCTATGTCACTTTCATACAATAATGGTCTTCACACTTGTAAATTCAAATTTGATCCATAGGTTTGACACTTGATCATAAAAATACACAAATGCTTATGATTGTCTAGAATTTGCTATAGGTAGTGAATTCACCATCTACAATGGTAAACTTTTCTTTGTTATGATGATTGTGTCAAGTACCTTAGAAAATTGGTTGGATACCAATGTGAATGTGTGGTCACCCTAGTAGAACTAACACCTTCACTATATCCTAGATAAAATGTGGAATAAAAATGGTTTTCATCAATTTGGTTTTTTGATTTATTATTTGATCTTCTATTTTTTCACATATGAGGGAAAGGGGGAATATCATATATTTATTTTCCATGGCTTGAGTGGGTTTGGATCTTACTGTATGGTGGACCATAAGTGTTGTTGGAGCTTCTAGAATATACATGTAGAATAGAAAGCCAGTTTTTATTTATTTATTATTTTAAGTTTTTACCTATATATATATATATATATAATTTCATCTTATAACTCTATAAAATATTAAAATTAAGGTTTTTTTTTTAAAAAAAAAATTAATACAAATAAATTAATAATTATCATATATAGATTTTTAAGATGTGTAACTATCAAGTTATATATTTTTAATAATCTTCTTAAGATAGTTTACATAACAATGGAGATAAAATTAAAATAATAACAATATTTTCTGAATATCTTTATTTTAATATTTGTGCAAACCATAGTAATCATTAGTAAAATTTAAATTGAGAAGGTTTTTAAAATAATTTTTAATATATTAATTATTTTATTAAAAAAATTAAATAAAGTTATTATTTTAAATTAAAATTGTATGGGATAAATATATAGGTAAATTAAATTACACATAGGTAAATAAATATATAGGTTAAAATAAGTTAAATTTAATTTAGAAGTTTTATTATATATTTGGTATTATAAATTTATAAATGTAATAAAAGAACTTACTAAATTTTATAAAAGTTAGTTTTGAAATTAATATACTTCAAATTAAAAAATATTTAAGATTTTTTAAAAATAGAATATCTCTTTTTATATAGACTTATTGAAGCAATCTTTTCCGATAAAAAATATTATTTATCATGATACAATATTGAAAAATATGTGAAGTTTCTAAAATTTAGATAATTAAGTATGAATGAACTTTGTTAAAAAAAAAATGCAATTAAAATAATTTATATAATATTATTATTATGGTTAGGGTTAGATTACAATTTAATTAGGGTTAAGATTACAATTTTGTCAAGGTTAAGGTTTAATTAGGGTTAAAGTTCAATGAGGTTGATGGTTCAATTATGGTTAAGGTTAGGTTTAGATTAGTGTGAGGGTTCTAGGATTAGTTAAGGTCAAGGTTCTTATAGGTTTATAATTATTGCTATGGTTAATTAGGATTAGAATTACAATTTGCAAGGTTAGGATTCAATTAGGGTTAGAGTTCTAGGATGAATTAAGGTTAGGGTTCTTATAGGTTTATAATTATTGCTATGTTTAATTAGGATTAGAATTACAATTTGCAAGGTTAGGGTTAGATTAGTATGAGGGTTCTAGGATGAATTAAGGTTGGGATTTGTATAGTGTTACAATTACTATTAAAATTCAATAAGGATTAGGGTTAGGTTTGACATTATGATTCATTTTGGGTTAGGGATGGGGTTAGTCTTTAATTATGCTTATATTTTGATTAGGGTTACCTAGGTTCATTTAGTAATATATTAAATATATTATTATAATATTTTAAATATAATAATTTATAGGGAGTGGACCATGGTTAGAATTATGGTTAGGGTAGGATTAGGGTTAGAATAAAGTTTTAATTTAATTAGGGTTACATTCAATTTTAATATATTATGGGCTATCCCAAAATATAGATTAATGGTTATAATCACTATTAGTTTAACCCTAATATGAATATAATAATCACTTTAAGTTTAACTCTAATATAAATATAATAATCACAAGAATTAGAGTTCAATCTATGATTAGAATTATGGATGAATTAAGAAGAGGATTGGAAGGATATAGATTGTACATGGAACCTCTTAAAAGGAAGGGAGGTGGCAAGAGAATAAACAAACCAAGGGTTGGAGAGCAGAGGAGTTAAAAGGAGAGGAAATAGGATTAAATCACAAAAGAAATCAGATGGAAAAAATAGACTAATAATATATATAGAGAAATGGAAAAAGAAAGTGTAGGTATAACTTAATTGAAAAAAAATGGTACACTACCCTTTATAATTTAATGATATATTTTAATTAAACTAATATGTTTTCATTTATAACATGATATACTAATACATTATATTAGTGTGATTAAAACTTGATGTAAAAACACACAGTTAAATTTGAAGCACTTTCACACTTGAGTTCAATGTTAAAAAAAAAATATTATTAACTTTTAACACTTCAATCAATTAAATAAAATTTATAAATTTATTGAACATATTTTTGAATACATATGTTTTAATATGTTTTAGTATATTTAATGAACCATTTAAACACAAAATATATAATTACGAATTAGGTCAAGATAGTTACCAACTTATTGTTCAAAAATAATTAATGTTTTTTTTTTCTATTTTAAAACATGGTGATTACATATATTTTTGGTGGGTTACAAGTATTCTCTTTAAAATTGTAAATAAAATTAAAAAAATGAAAACAATAGTTGTAAATAAAATTCAATTAATATTATAATCAGGTTATTTTATTACTCTTAGGTTATTTTATTTACTTAAGAGTTATTTTACTTTTTACTTGTGAGCTATTTAAGGATTATTTTATTTTATTTATATTATAGGTGCCTCCAAAAGATATCTCTCTCCCTACATTACATTTATTTTTTAAATATAGGTATGCTCGTATTTTTTATAGTTATAAGATGAAATTATTATTTCATCTAAATAATAATAACTTATAAATGTTTTTAATGGCTTATATTTGGTATTTTAATAATCTATAAATATATATATAGGTAAAATCTTAAAATAATAAATAAATAAAAACTGGCTTCCTCTAATTTATATCATTTTATTAATCTAGACTAAATTTTAAAAATAGATAAAAATATTTTATACATATATGATTTATACTTATAAAAATATCATTTTTTAATAATTTGTTTTATTACATGCATTTAAACATATTAATAAATACAAAATGATTTAAAAACTTATTTATTTTTTAAAACATTAAAAGTTAGTTTTTTTAAATCAAAAAATAAATAAAACATAACAATTATTTATTTTATTTATTAATGTATAAATTAAAAAAACACTTAAGAGTTTCCAGCACAAAATGGCTAAAAGAAATACTTCCTTTTTGCTCTTGCATATTATCCATTACATGTTGAGTTGAGGGTGAAACATTAAAAATTGTGTTATATGGTGTTGTACAAAATGATAAACCCATTCTATTTTATTCATTCATTAGTTCTTTTTTACTACTTGTATCATTACTTAAGAGCACCATAGTAGAACATTGCATGTCATCAACTTAAAAATCAGCATCATCATCATTAGTGGGAGGCTTAACATGTTACATGGTTACTTGGTATGTCTTCAATCATTGTTCAAACAATTAATTCAAATCCAAAGGTTTAACTAAGAAGAAGGTCTTCATATATAGCAAATTCTTAAAGGTGTTCATCAACACAACTATTTTTTCAAATACTTAGACTATAGCAAATTCTAGACAATCATAAGCATTTGTGTATTTTTATGATCAAGTGTCAAACATATGGATCAAATTTGAATTTACATGTGTGAAGATCATTATGGCATGAAAGTGACATAGAATGAAAACAAAATAATTAGCAGTTTGCTCGAACATAATAAAACACAATTTGATTAAAAAAATATATTAATTTGAGTAATTTAAAAATAGTATTCAAGAATATACTCTATTATTACATTGAAAATTAAATTTGAATTTAAATTAAAAATTAGAACATTTCAAACTTGATATAAATTACAAATAATTTGATTAATATTAATAAAGATTAAAAAATTAAATTCAAAATCAATTAAAAAAAATAAATATTTTAATTATTTAAAATTTAGTAATAAAATTAATTTAATTTCAATTTAATTTATTTATTCTTTAATAAATTTTCAATATAAATATGAACCTTAAAATTATTATTATTATTTTAAATCATCCAACACCTTTTCATCAATTCTCTCACTAAAATATTTATTTTAAAAAATTCATTTCACTTAATAATACATGGATAGTGGGGTTGGGGCCCTAGCTCGGTTGGCTAAATCTTTCCTGTTGCAGGACGGGCATGGCATGACAACCGCATTCCATTTTGTATGCTGCGTAGCCTGCTCCCACCTTCTAGGACTTCCTATAGCCTATCAGTAGGGTATTAGGCCCAGGATTTCCATCATTCCAAAAAAATAGTTATATCATATGCCACCCCAAAAAGCACTCTGTCGGGTGTCGAACCTTGGCCGAACACGTAACATTTGTCGTCAGGCGTAGAAGTTGAACATGTCCATCTTCGATGCCCGATGAGACAGTCCCTTGTCCCTTGTCAAGCATCAAGCATTAGACATCTGTTTTAATTCTTGCCAATGAATAAGAGGAGGATGAAGGACATCGAAATTCCAACCTCTGATGATGACGTTAGTAGAGGAAAAGTGGGGCTTTGGAGAGTCGACTCTTCAACGAACTTGAAAACCTTCAAACCTCGTCGGTAGACCTTCAGCTTCATGAACTTGTAAAAGTGCCAAAACAGATTAGGTACTTGAGCTAAAACAACACTTCAGACTTCAGGGATCGAGGATGAAGGGAAATGTGAAAGAGGCGAGCAAGCAAAGGGAACACCGATAACCTGAAATTCTAACAAAAAGGACATTTAGGCTTTTTAGTATTTGGGCTCGAGGGATCAAGGGTGTGAATAAGATTGGAAGTTTGGTAAAGGAAACTCCAACGGTCCAAAAGGTCGAAACATCAAAACTTAATCCATTTTAAGGACTGATTTCGAGGGTTGGGGATTGGGAAGGCAAAGTGAAGCATCTTAAAAATGGGATGAAGGGATGGAAAAGGTCGATAATCCAAAGCTTGATAAATTCAATGTTTAGGTAATTTGGCAAGGGGAACTAGGTGGACTTCGAAGTCGATAGAGATGGCATGCAAGTATGAAGGCAAGTGGAAGTTTGAAAGTATGACTCGAAACACTTGGGCATTTTGGGACTTTGGATTTAAATGATTGGGGAAGTAGAGGAAAGGGGGCTTAAAGAGGCAAGGGAGTAAGGTGGATTTGATAGATGAAACTTCAAAAATTTATACAACCACTTTTTTACAAGGTTCAAGGTAGGGAGTTGAGACCAATGGGAATTGTATGCAAGTATGAATGATGTTGAAACACAAAAATTCCAACAAGACTAACACTTAGCCATTTTGAGGTTTTCCAACTTGGGTATTTGACCAAGGCATGAATAAAGAGGGTCAATGCAAGGTCAAAAGGAATAATATCATGCAGATGGCCCAAGTAAGATTTCTCAGATCAGTTATTACCGATGGGCTATAAGAGGCATGAAATGTCAACACTCCTTAGATGTCATGGTGATTACACATCATGAATAGACAAAAAAAATTGGTGGCTTATAATCATTATATAATCCTACTTCAACAAAATAGGATGTTAATGTGATTGGCGTGTTCTTTTTGTGAAAAACCCCTGAAATCACCTCCTTAAATCCAAACCATCAAATTTTCTTATCTATCAAACCATCCCTTTTCAACCTCTAACCTTTGAATCCAAATCCAAAATTTATCAAATAAAATCATAAATCAAAAGTTGTCATTCTTAAATAATCAATCAACAACCTCAAATCCAAAATATAACCCATCATCCAACCTTTGAATCACAACCCATTAACTCCACCATCTTAATCATAATCATCTAATCCTTCTCATTATCCAAATTTTTGAATCCTAGTCAAATTCATCCCTAGCTTATCTAAACCAAATCTCGGTCCTTCCAAACCAAATCCAAATTAAAAAAATTCTAAAATCTTAGACTATCTCAATCCTAATTCAAATCTACTCCTAAATTAATCATCCACTAATCCTAATCCTAGTCCAATTCTAAATTAATAATTCCTAATCAAATAAATTCCAATTAAAACCCAATCAAGATCAAAAACTTATATCAAATCCAAGTCAACATCAAACTTACTTAGGACTGTAGCCTATTCTAAGTAGAGTCATCAAAATCAAATCTTTATTAGGAATTTATCCTACCCTAAATATAGAGCATCAATCAAATCAAATCATCCTAAGGTCTTGACTATTGATCATTTATCCAATTCAATCCCAGTCAACCCTATCCACCTTCGATCCAAACCATTCTCATCCCATAATATAAATTTATCTAAATTTTGAATTTTAATAATCAATCCCAAGGTCATTTGATTTCAAAAAAACCTTAAGATATCATCCAACCTCAATCAAATTTAATCTCAAATCCTAATCCAAAACCATGATTCCAATCTATTTTGATGAGTCCTCTCATCAATCTAAAAACCTCTTCTTTGATGATGACAAGATGCTAGTTTTGTTGATAAAGAATAATATAATCTCTATAAGAATAATGAGATTCTTGTGGACTAAGATGAGTTACTTGAGGAATCCTTAGATGAGATTTCCTTAAGAAATATTACCACAATCTCCAATTACTCATCCATCAATCATTAAGATCAAGAACTAGCTAGTACAAGTTATGCCACTAATCCTAAATTCTTATTCATTGGTCATCCTTCCCTTACCTCTAGAAATCCATCTCTAACCCAAGACTTGCATCACCAATTCATATTCTAAATCTCCCTCTCATGTGAGTGCCTTGTAGCCTCCACATCCTATGCAAATATCTAATCTTGAAAACTTTACAATCCAATCCATCCCAATCCAAACGCCAATTAAATAATGCCACATTTATGCCTTCCCTCCAAGGACTATTCACAAAAAATATTGTACTACAAAGCACAAATAGAGTTGTGCCATCCCACAGCATTATTAATACCATTTCATCCAAATGTCCCCTTGAGTTCATGTGTTCATTAGTTCTAAATCCCTCAAATTCCTCAAATATATTAAATTCGCCATCCATAAATGTCAAAAATCACTTTGCACTCCATGTGCACAATTTAAAGTGTGTCTCCATGTAGTACAAAACACCACTCTTGCCCCATTTCATCCAAAGAAATCTAACTGTGTAAAGGTATTTCTCCAAAGTGTAGGCCCACACATATTCTCATCCAAATCAAGATCCAAACATCATAGATAATTCCTTCCATGATCTATTTCCATTTTAAGATTTAATTATCCATATCAAACCCATCCATGAACCACAATCTTATCATCTTGAATCATCCATCTTTATCCTATTTTCTTCTCACTACCAAGGAAGCTACCACCACTACTACTCCTTACCTATCTAAAAAGAGATTCACACCTTGTTTCCAAACTAATAAGTATCTTGTTGATAATTGGATTTATCAAAACATACATTATCATGTAAAAGGTTAGGCATTCATGAGAAATACATCTTATAATCCACATCTATTTATGGCCTCAAACATATATTTCATGACAAATGTCATGCCCCAAAAAAATTACTCAACCTAAAACATTCACAACCACAAATTTAAATTTATTCTTTAATTTGGAAACCACCAATTTGACACAATATTAATCAACTAATAAATGAGAGGGTCTAAACACCTTTTTCAAAGTTATAACTGGTAAAAATAATCTTCTAACCTATACACCTAAGACCTAGGCTAATTTCCCAAACATAAAATACAACCTAGACCTTTAAAAATCACATAAAAATCACCTTAAAGATCACAAGGTTAAAACTTACTCAAAAACAAAATCACATTTTTAAACATCATGGTTCATAGACCTTACGATTCCATGCCCAATTTCGACACCACACAGGACGACATAAAGTGGCTAACTAAATCCATCATCCATTTCAACATTATAATCCACCTATACACTCAACGAAAAGTGTTAGTACAATATCCAAAGTATATCTAGCCAAAATAAATCCATCAAACCAATAACATATTATCACAAACCAACTAGCAACCATAGCATAACATGTACAATCCCACCATTCACAAATACATCAATCAAAATGATCTCATTAGGGGACATCATATCAATTAATTTAGGAACAAATCATAAATAATTAACAAGCATAACTCCTAGCTCTTTATTATCCACATCAATTAAATAAAAACCATGATTATTCTTCCAACCAATAAAAATCAAGCACCAACCAATACCTATTGATCATTATAAAACCAATAGCCATATGGAAATCAAATAGCATCTAGGAATGGAAAATTACTTTCTTATTCACATAAGATAAATCATCGGATAAATATAAGATAACTATAACTAGTATTAAATAGCTAAGTTCCATCACCTAACCCACATCCAAGAAATTCCATATAATCTTAAGAACATAAAAATCATTTCTATGGAAACCAAGCTATCACTCATAATAATTTTGAAAATAAACTATCATCCTCAAAACTCTTAAGTGGTCCAATCATATAAGCAAAACATCAAACAAGAGTCAACACAAATGAGGTCTCACAACAAATGTGTCAGTCACTCCTCCACTAAGAAAGACTAAGGAAACTTCTAAAATTAAGATAGTTTTTTTCTTGCTGCTCCTACCATGGGCTTGTTGTCACTAATACTTTCATCAACCCCATCATCCTCATTTCCTTCACCATTGATCATTTTATCAACCCCATTCTTAACCATCCATCACTTACAATCTCATTAGAACCAACAAATGATCACATCATTGGACTTGCTCCAAAATGATGAAAACATCACCCAAATTCATTGGATATCAAGATAATATTTCCCCATGGGACCATACCATCTCCTTTATAAGTGATTTGGATTCCAAAACATATCAATAAAATAACCTACAAAAATCCAGGGATACCCATGTCACTGAGTATTGCCACAATAGAGCAAAACAATGCAATCCAAAATAACAATAGATCCCAAAAGGAGCTTCCAAATTTGCATCTTGATCCCAAATTTATCCATTTAAATCCAAGAATACCCATCTTAAAAATCCTAAATCTATTTTGGGTCCTTATGTCTTGAAATAAACAATCCCAAATCCCCCTCTTAAATATCCTTAATCTATTTTGGGACCCTATATCCAAAAATATGAAATCCTAATTACTCCATATAAATATCCACATCTAAAATCGCATCTTAACCCAAAACTTCACCCTTTAACATGGTGTGTGTAATAGCTAGTCGTAATTACGAATAGTCTCATGATATTCCCTTATGTTTCCACCATCCCATCCACTTATCCAACCATATTTCAACCCCTATCCACTATCCAACATACATCCACCATCACATCCCTTTAATACAATCTTTCACTAAATCATTATCCATCCTTCATCTATCCATCTATTCCATCTCCCTTGGAAACACCCTAGATAATATCAAAGCTATGTTGATACCATGTTTATATTTTGGAGAAGCTCACTTAGCTCAATTTGTACCAACACCCTTAAACATAATGAGCATTGATCCAAAGTTAGGATCTAGGACTGTTGCACGTGAATAATAAGTTATTAAAACAATTTAATTAAAGGTCTTAAAAACATAATTGAAATGATTAAATTAACACAACCATATTAAAGTGAAGAAATTAATAGAACAAAGAAAAGAGAGAAGACAAAACACAAGTTGATAATGGAGTTTTCCAAGATGGCTACGTCTCCAGGTCCCTCTCCAACAGAGTGACCGATCCTTGATTATGCTCTAGAAAAATATTACAAGGCTGCAACTTCGATAGAGTCTCCTCACATCTCCCTGATAATGAGATTACAAATAGCTATTCTCCTTCAAGTACAAGAAAATTGGCATAAAACCTCTCATTGCACAGATTAGAACTACTCACTATCACATAGGAATTTTTCTCCACATTCCTCAGTGACTCTCACAAGCCCATACCCCCTTTTTATGAACAAAATTTTCCCAATTTGGCCTAAAACCAAATGATTTACATAATCTCCCATTTTTACAACAAAAATCTCATATAATCCCTTTTTAATAATATTTAAATCCTTGTTTTATCTTATCCCCTCGTTAATAATTTTCAAATGATATTTTAAACCCTTTGAAATTTGTCAAAATCGGGCTTTTACTAATAAAAAGGGTTATAGTTATAATTTAGGGGCTATATATTTAAATATAGGGCGATTCAGCGTTTTCAAGGTTTTAGATAAAACCCGCTCCCACAATAAAGAGCTATGAAGTCATTGAGCTAGCGGTTTGTGGATGGAGCATTCTTAATGAAGAGGTCGGCGGGTCAAATCCCACTAGCCCCTTTTATTAGCTATGGCGGCTTTTAATTATCATAAAACAAACATGCGCCCAATAATAATATAAAGTTAGGTGTGTGGTGTATTGGTGAAAGGCTTGCCTTGTAAGTGGAAGGTTATGGGTTTGAATCCAACCCTCACACTTTGGTCAACCAATTAATCATGCAAACAACGGTGCCACGTGGCACTACCTATTGGGTCACGTGGCACAATTTTATTTGCCGACCATGACACGTGTCAAGTTGCTATTGGTCCACATTCTCTATACAGTTAGCATCCACATATGCATGACCTACCACATGTTAAACCCTGATTCATCCACATCATCATGTGTTGCCATGTCACCATGTTGACATCATGTTGACGTTAGCATGGTCAACCCATTTTGATTGAAACTTTGACTTGGCATAACTTTGTCCTACGAGCTCCATTTTCAATGAAACGAACGGTGTTAGATTTGTGGTGACGAGTTCTTCATCATCATGATGAATTTTTTTGCCTTTCTGATTGGCCTTTGTACCCAATTTGACCCAACTTTGACTGAGCGTAACTTGAGCATATGAGCTCCTTTTGGCTCCATTAAAATTGCATTAGGTTTGTTTCGCCAAATACTGACTTGGCACCATTTTCTAGAGCATTTGAATCACTTCATTTTTTGGTGAAAAATCCACCTAGATCAAACATTGACATGGCCAATCCAAGTAGTTATTTAGTAAGGGATATTGTCACCATTTAAACAAACAATCAAGTCCAACATCCATCTCCATATGCCCCATCTACACTATTCTATCTAAATCCTTATCCATAATCTAAAATCCATTAAATAAAATAAACAAAAGATTCAAAAACTAGAAAAATATAAAAAAAGTGAAGAGAAACCATCATCCAATGGTGAAAACCATTCCTATGGCATCCTTTTCAATTAATATGATGAAAACATAGCAATAGATGTTATGTGTAAATTATCCATCTAGTAGCACACTACACTTCGGAACAAGCTTCTTACATCGTATATACCCCATCCTACCTACCCATCTTATTTATCCATCCATTATATCTACATACCTCTCCCATCATACCCGATCCATCCTCCCTTCCCTCCTTTAAACCTTGATAAGGACAAGGGAATCATATCTAAGCATGCTTTGGACAATACAAGCCTTACTTTTCTCTACCAACCCTCTCTCTTGTAACCTCTTGCATCCAATACATTACATCTACCATATAACATGATATTCATATGTTTCATTGTCCTTAGATATTACATCTTGATACTCCTTCCAATATTCCCAATCCCTCATCTAATAATCCATCCCATCCCTTATCTAAGAAATCCCTTCATTTCATCCTTTTCCATCAACTTGGTTTTCCCTTGTCACTAATTCCAAGAAATTGACTACTTAAATACAATTCAATCCACTCCACCTATCTTAAATCCCTTACAATACAAACATCTTGAAATACCAATCCAAATACATGTAATCTTGGTAAGTGATCTAGCACATTATCCAAAATCATCTATCAATTTGTTCCCTGGTTGCAAACCCTTGATCCATTTGTCATTAAGATATATCATTCCCAATCCTCTTATTTTTCTTATAATTGACAATGCTATCATCATCACTAGTCAAATCAATTATTTTTTAGCATACCTATGGGAAAAATCTTTGTTTTTTTTTTAATTGTTTGTGCATGATTGCTTGTGTATTATCATTTTTTGGTATTTTTAATGATCCTTATATCATCTCACTACAATGATATTATAGTATTCTATATCATGGTGAGATTTTGCATATGCTTGCATGCAACCTTTTCTTTTGAGTCAAATCTTTTAGATTCTTACACATCGTCACTATAGTCTTTATACTATGGTGCATAATTTAAAGTGTTGTATCAAATTAAGGCCACTCACATTTCTTTAATATGACCATCACCCCTCATCCCCACTGATATCACATTCTTCCATCTCTTAAATCCATCTTCTTATCCTTATCCATCCATTAGTAGGTATCCTTTTATCTTTTATTCATTTTCATTAATTATTTAGTTATTTTTGCCATCTTCTTAAATTCCTAAATAAACAAATATTACATTTATTTATTAATTTTCCCCAACTCCCATTTCACATGATTTTAATAAATTTTATTATTAAAACCCCAATTTTCCCAACTCAAAGCTCTAATATTCCTAATTAATTATTGAATTAATCCTTTAACACCTAAACATCATAAAAGAAATATTAAAATATTCATTTTTTCTCCACACTTTATCTCACAACCACTTAACCAACTTAATATTACCCATTTTTCTTCCCAACCAATAATTGTCAATCCACTCAATCAAAAACCTATAAATCTACCCTTCTGTAAGTTGTAAGTCATTTGAGGGGATCTTGAAATGTAACCTAACACATTGCTATCATGAGAAAGCAAATTTTTCCTTTTCTTCAAAAATAAATAATTTGATCAAAATTTCATGAGCACACCAAGAATCTTGTGTGGTTTAGAAAAATTCTTGGTTTATTTTGTTCACATTTCATAGGTTTCCTTTTCTTAAATTCAGGTGTAGATAGATGTGAAAAATGGTTTTAAATCTTATGGTTTCAACCCTCAATTTTATTTCAGATTTTGATATACTCGTCTTGAAAAATAAAATAATAAACTATTGATCAAGGCATTATACTCTAGATCTAATATTAGAGGCAAGGCTCACCTAATCCACATTAAGGCTTGGATATACTAAGACATTATTCCCATAGTCAAGTATAGCATTGGAAGGGTGGGATAAGTAGTTTAAATATTTGGGTTGTGTAGTGCATGGATCGAAGAAGCTAAATACAAAGAAAAATTGTTTCAATCTTGGTTTGACAAGTGAGAGCTAAAATATTTTTATTATGGAGGGGGTCACTATTCATCATAGGGCCATCGGAACTAAAAATCACCTCATTTCAGGAAATTTGGACAATATAGGTAGTACAATGGGAAATAAGTATAGGAAAATTTAGTTTAAAATGGGCATGGAAGATACATTAGAAAATAAAAAATAGAAACATAAAGTGCTTAGATTCTTACTTTAGCTCCTGATGAACCTCCACATGGTCTTTGTCCATAGTGGGGGTATAGTCCAACATAAAATATCTTATGCATATAGTCCAAACTTTAATTATATTTGATCTCATTCTCATGAACTATCTCATTCACTCTCACAACCTATCACCCTATTGTCCACCACCCCTCCCTTGAATTGTTAGCATTTATCCCTATTGAAATCCCCAATTGTAGCTTAGTTTATAAAGTGGCCCTACTACCTTAAAGGTGGATGGGGGGACCCTATGGGTAGTGAGAGATAAGAAGCAAATAAAAAATTATTTATTTCAGTTGAATGAACATATCATTTAGTGTGATAAAGGATCAATAAACACTCATGGTTATTATCATAATCATTAGCTCTCCATGTGCATGTAGATTGAGTGATGAATAAAACAATCCCTAGGCTATATTTTCATTGTATTACACCACCTCATCCCATTATATCAAGGTATTTAAAACCCAATAAATATAGTTCAAATCCGTGTTAACCTTAGATGAAGCTTTGAGGGTAACCATATGTATACAATAGTGTAGATGAATACAATTGTATCAAAGTAGGAGACTATTTCTTCTTAATGTAATAATCAATTTGGAAATATAGTTTGGAAGAATGCCACTACCTCTTTCACTTCCTTATTTGTTGACTTCAAGTTGGTTTTCATCATATTTTGTTACCACTTCCCAACTCAAGAGATTTGACATAAGAAAAAATTATAGGTCTGAATATGGATGACCAAGATCCAACACCAAAGCAAGTAGAAGAGGTGAAAGCACAATCATTACTATAGGCAACTATTGAATCATACCCATAACCATAATGAGTAGTAGAACTAGATACAACACATTTTTAAGCATATGTTGAAGGACAAAATTGGGATCTTGAGGCAAAACTAATAATAGTTTAACTTGATCCAAAAATAGCATCCAAGCTATTGTATGTAGATTATTCAATTGAATTTATCAATCTAATTGATGAAGCACCAATAATACATAGTGGTTGATCCTATTGATTAATCAATTGGTTAAGTAGTAGATATAGTTGGACTATAAACTTATCCAATAACATATCCAAAAATTAAGTTAGTAGTGTAGACACCTAAATTTGGACGCTTAATTTATCCAAATTTATCCCCTTTCGTCTAAGCATCCCTTTATCCGCATTAATTAAGTAATATTACTATTATTTAATTAATCCCTCTAAAATTCTTCTAATCCCTAAGGTATCTAGTTAAATAGTTGAATACCTTCCCCCTTTCATCAAATGAATTAAATAAATATGCCATTTATTTAATTCCCTTTATGTCACATCTTCCATCATTTTTATCTAATCCTATTTATTTCTCCTAATCTCATCATTAGGGATGTGCACATGCCTAATCCTTGATTAGGATGTGTCACATCCTCTAACTTTTGCAAGTTGGCCTCTAATCTCTCTTAGCCACCTAACCCTCCTCTAATCCTTCACTAACTAGCCTAATCAACCTTTCAATAAATTTTTAATTCATTTTATCCTTCCAAGGAATATTAAATTCCGTTTTCTCTTCCCCATGTGATCTTTGACTTGTCACATCAAGTCACATGTCACACCCTTCATAATTTCCCACTTGCTTCTAATGTGTCATTAACTAGTCTAATCAAGTACTTGCACAACCTTAATCACCTAATTAGGTCATCTATAATCCCCATATCATTTATGGAATGTGTCCTTAGTCAACTTCATTAAAAACTTTCTCTTTTTGAACAAGGCACTCCATTCCCTATGTGAATTTTTAATTCACATTTAATCCCCCAATGCATTTAAAGGAATTTTAAATTCATTCTCTCATCCCCATGTGGATATTTGAGGAATTTTTAATTCTTCATATGTCCTCTCACCCACATGGGGACAAGTACCTCCTTTATGAGGAGATCTTGTCCCAATCCCAAGGTACTATGTACCACTTCCATGTCATGTACTACCACTCCACCTCATGTCCACTTCACCTTTTTGGGCCACTTCACATGCCACATGTCAAGATGTGAGGGTTTGTGAGTTCTCAACTCACCATAGCCCTACATTTTGATCTTAGTGGCTCAATCTTGACTGTCTATTCCCTAGAGAATTCCAAATTCTCTATAAATACCCCCTTTTTTCTCTCATTTTAAAGGGAGATTATTCATTGTAGCCAAACTCTTGCAAAAAATTTCTAGGAGCCATACTTAGCCATTTTTCACACTTACATCCACTTTCATCCATTCTAATATCATCATCTAGTTTGCATCTTGTGCCATCCAAGGAGCATACAACACCAAAGATCGAAGGGCCAACTAAAGGATCGATTCAACACAAGGTATAAAGTTTCATTTTGGCATCTTTACTTTGTATTAAATCCAACTAGGCTAATCTTGAGGTGTAGGGTGTTTTTAGTGTTATTTGCATTCTCTTTTGTTTGTTGTTCATATTCTACCACCTAAATTCTTCCTATCACAAGTAGATTGTCCATTTGGTTAAGTTGATTATCCATATTTAGTAGAACAACTATAATTTCCCTAGTTATAACAAATCACGTCCTAGATATAATACAAATCTAAGAGCGTAGGACGAAAGAGAAACGACATAAGAATATTTAGCATTTGAAACAATAGACTCGACTTACCTTCACAAGGTTCCATATCCAAATACACTGGCTCCTAAGTCATATAATTAGTATTTTATTAAGCACTAGTATAAGTAGTAGACATAACATAAACTAGGGAAAATCTACTAGTTGATGGAATTGATTAACTCAACTTGATTACTAACCTGTTTGTTTGTCATAAAAACTATCACCAATGAACACTCTAGTTGAAGCACCTGTCAAAGAATTAGGTTAATAATAATTGTTGAACCAACATAATTTATAAAGGATTATGGTAAGAAGGAAATTGAATTCATCGATCCCCTATTGTCAACATTAGTTACATGCTAAGGGTCAATTGCCTTTTGATGTAGAGTGGAATGTAATTTATAATTTATTGTATTAAATATTTCAAAAAAATAAGAAGCTAAAAGGTCATGATCATAATCACCAATTAATTATTTTGACCCCATTATTTTATTAAAGTTGTCATTTGTTAATATTTTAATTAGGATACTATGAAATGACTTTATAGATGTCTAAGAATTCAACGCTAAAATAATTATCAAAACTAATAATTCTAGTTTGAGTACCTATCTTTGTTTTCCTTATCTTTCTATTATTTTATATCTTATTCTTCTCCCTCTTTTATACATATATTTACTTATCAAGCAATAACTTGCTCATTTGAGTATAGGTAAATCATAGGATCAAGATTAGATGACTAAGATTCTTTATTTCTTCAATTGAAATATACATTTGGAGGAAGCTCATACTTTTATAAAGTGGTAGGTGATGAATGCCCTGTTTAGCCCAAGCAAGGGATATAAAAGAGCATCAAATGAACCTTGGGTAGATAATACTTATGGATAAATTATTTTGGATTGTTAAATTGTGATAATGATTCCTTTCCATGGGATTGAAGGTGTGTTAGAAAGATAAATTATTAGCTAGTGCTAGGTGCCTTATTAAGGATTATGTGTGAAAAAAATTAAGTGGATCCACTGGTTAATCAAAGTATGTGAAGTTGGGAAAACCTAAGTAGTAAAACCTATTTGCTAGTGATCACAACCCAATTTTAGGTAAGGTATGCTATATTATAGCCACTGAAAAGAGGTGGGGATGCCCTAATATCCATAGGGAATTTAACTTGAAAATTTTGTGAAGCATATAGTTTTAGAAAAATGGCATTAGAGTTCCCTAATCTCCTCTATTATAGAAAGGTGAGTGAGGTGGAATGAGAAATAAGTGATTTTCAAATTTTTCTTTGAATCTAATATATGCACTCTTATTATTTTGTAGAAAATGTTTATAAAAATACTTTGAATCCTAAGATATTGGGGCAAGATTTGTGGCTTGAAGACATGAAAAGAAAACATAAATATCATTTTAGAATTTATCTATAGATTTAGACATATTCCAGCATATCTTTTTTTATCATAATTATTTTTGTCCAATTACAAATCTAGTGGTGGTGTTTTGAGCTTAGGAATATCTACCTTGCACCCAATCTAATGTATGCCTTTCACCCTTAACAAGTGTCATATTCCTATTATAATTATGGCTACAAGGCCCACCTTATGGAGGTCTACCTCTCCTAGGGCCTTCTTCTTCTACTACTACTACTCCTGACTTTCCCCTTTGTGCTCCCATTGTAGTTCCCTCTAATCCTACTATTTTTTATCCAACTATAAGGCATGGACCCCCTAATATCTATAAGGATAAAATTATAGGAAAACACAAGCACATTAGCAATGACTAGAGATTTCTTTAGGGTAACCTCAATGTTTAAATCATTCTATGCTAAGTGGGAGGAATCTAGTTTAGAGGTATGGGAAAATTATTGAGTATTCCATTGTGCATCATCATGTCAATTTCCCTATCCTCTATAGTGGGGTTCTATATAATCAAATGGTAAAAATATACTCTTTGGTAGCAACAAAATTAAGGCGATAAGTGAAAGTACCAAAACTAGGTATTTGTGTCCCCCACTATTTAAAAGGCAAGGTAGACACATTGCAACTATTCTTCATTAAATTCTCTATTGATCCAAGAGACTTGATTCATTAAAAAACTTGTCTTAGCAATCTTTATCCATATCCACAACTATTCAATCAATTTCTCTATCAGTAATGTAGCCAACTAATTAGAAGGATTGGAAGGAAAATTGTTTGCATCAAAAGATAAAAGGTTCTATGGATTATATAGTCTTCCCATAATCACCCATACTAAATTTTTCTCTACCAAAAATTTAAGAAACTAATCATGTCTTTCCCTTAGTGCTCACACAGCTTAACATATCTAAAATTTGGGAAGTCTAATATACATTATTGAAGGAATCAAAGTATGGATTGTAAGATTTTTTTGATAAATGTCAAGTATATTGGATTAAAAATATTTGAAAGAAATTCCAATACAAAAATTTGAACATCAATGGTAGTGAGGTCCAAATATCGTGCTAAGAGTCATTATGAAATACATTTAAACTTACAAATTCAAAAAATCCATAAACAAATCTACCAAAATTGAAGCCATTTTAAATATCTAAATATGTCATATTTAATTTTTTTAACTCCAAAAAAATATTTTTTCATTGAATAAAGAAATTATATTTTGAAGATGTACAAAAATTCTCACTTCCTAAAAAAAGGAAATCAAAACTCAATGAAGAGTCTTACAACCTATCATCACTAGTTACTAAATAACACTATCACCAAATACATTCTACATATGTAGTATTTCTCTCAAATATAGACAAAGGTCTATAATAGTCTTTAGCTATTCAGAATTGGAAAAATAATATATCTCAGTATTATAAAAAGTCCATTTATACATAAGGATTCAAACAAATATGCTTAGAATCAACAAACTAGAAAAAAAGAGTATATGAATTTTTGACACCTAAAATAGACCCATGTCATTACCCAACTATTTCTTCTATAATTGATTTAATGCATCCCTAATTATTCAATTAATTATCCCATTTCTATCCCCTTATTATTTAAATAATTTAATTATTTAATTAATAAAATTACTATTCATCAACTATTAATCACTATTCACCCACACCTATTTCTTAGCCTAAATCATTTAATCACCTTTCTCCTATAGTCCACCTTAGGTGAATAAATCTAATTATTTTTACCAAGGTCCCATATCCCTTTCCAAAAATAATAAATATATTTATTCATTTAATTCCCTATTTCCTCCACCTTTTATTAAGTGGTCTAAAACCACTTAATCCCCTAGTCACCCACTTGCACAACGAAATTCTACTCAAACCCCCTTCAAATCATGCGCATCCCCACATGTGTATATAGGTATGGCCTTTTTTACAATTGGAATGGGACTTTGTACATGTGACATGGCCTTGGTATCATGTCACATGGGTCAAAAGACTTTCCCATCCCTCAAAGATACTCCCAAGTACCCTCATTCATCTTGCCCATCCAATTCGTCTAACGATAATATTTTACATTGATTGTTATTTTAATCATTATCCCTCCATATCCTCCAACAAAATGAGTACACTTGTCCTCCTCTCACCTCCTCATGGCTCTCAACCAATACGAGCCATTGATCTCACCTTTTGATCTCATCCCTCCATTATTTCCTCCAAAATTTATGAATTAGAGACTACCTCTATCCATTTCAACAAGCATCTCTCGTCTAACCTTATATTGCTAGCAAGATTACTCACATTAAACCATCCATGAGAACAACCACCTCATCTTGGTGCAACAAGGGTTAGTTTTGGTAAAATATTTTTAATATTTTTATCTATATTCATCAACTCTTATGCTTAATCTTATTGTTGCATTTTTTTTTAGTAGATTAGGTTAATATTTATTTGGTTTACTCTAGACTCAAAATTGCATGTACACATCTCTAACATCCCCCATGGGACCCATGTCCCTTTTATCAATAATCAAATTTTACTTTTCTTTGAGCTTTATCATGTGTAGGTCATAGTAGGTGCCCATGTTTCCAAATGGGCATCCCTTTATTATGTTTGAGTGGATTTGTAATTAGGGTGTTATGAGGCCAATTTCACTTGTTCATCTTGTTTGTCCTACATTTTTGTTAAGAAATTCTCTATTCCTTATGGAAACTTGGTTTTGTAGGCCCCTATGCTATCCAAATTACCTCTTGGCACTATAAAATAACATGTAACTGATCAAAAATTCATCTCGTGTGCAAAATTTCATACTTGGGGAGCCATATTCATATTTGGTTGATTATATACCATGTTTGGGCAGCCCTATAATTTAGTTGAAATTGTCTTGCAAGGACTTTAGTATTTTGTGAATGGTGAGGTGGTTATGCTCTGTGTTTGGGTGGTTATATTTCCTACAAATGCCCAACATATTTTGATTTTTTTTAGAGGGACTATCCTACTAACATTTGACTTGGATATAGTGTTTGTCTAAATATTTTATCCTACAAATTTCACACAAGTGAAAGATTAACTTTTAAAACTACTAACGATTTTCTTACAACCTTTCCCATAAATTTTTTTGTTTATAATAATCTAGGTACATTTATTTTATAAGGGGAATTAATATTTTATTTCATTCTTGTGAGGCCCTCTTAAGTGTATGCTCTCTCCTCACACACTTGGGGTGATCTTGAAGATCAAAAACTTAAGTAGGTGTATAACCCAACACACATATGCTCTCCCCTTGTACTTCATGCAATCTTTGGTGACCAAAATTAGTTGGATAATTATTTTTAGGAGGCCTACTTAGGGATTTAATCACTCTAAGAGACAACCTCAACCACACTTTTTAACATGTATAAAAATAATGAGAGAAAAAGTTGTAACCCAATCTATTTGCATCATGTTTGGAAAATCCTTAGGGCCCCTGGTGATTCAAGAAACAAGGTGAAGAATATTCTTCTCTTGAACCACACTTTTAGATGGATTATTGTTCATGTAACTCTGCTAGTGAACTCATAAATAGAATCCTAAGACCATCGATCTTAATTTAGTGTGGTGTAAGGGACACAAATCACCCCATGAAGTTAGTCACAATGTACCTCTAGATGTCAAGATATAACTCACCTTGGTGAATCCTTTGACACTCCTTGGTAAGGGATTTCATTTGTACGCAACTATCCCTAGCTAGCCTTCATCTAGTAGATGGTATCAATTGTTAATTCCATTGTGAACCTACACTAACTGTCAATCCCACTTGAATAATCATGGTAAGTGAGTGTGCTTGGCATGTATTAATCATTAAAACCTATGCAAACCCCTTTAATCCAAATTCCTTAAATTCCAAAACCAATTGCATATTGATTTATTGTATTCAATTGTTGTCAATATCAAGCCTCCCAATCTATCTAATTTGTCACCTTAATCATCCAATCAATCATCCAAATCAAACCCATCCTAATCACCTTCCCATGATATCCTCTATCATTCCATATTAATAATTTTCCTCTCAAAATCCCAAGTTGATTCATCCTAGTGTTTCCCCTTCTTCAAAATTTTCCAAACCTAGTCAAATTTCACCCTATCTCTATTTGGGTGGCCTTGCTCATAGCTAGATCCTAAACAAAAAATTCACTCTATATCTGATTGGGTGGCCTTATTCATAGTTGGGTGATCTTTTATTGTGTTTAAGAGGCATTGTAAAGTTCAATATTGAGCCAAAAATTCACCATATCTCTAGTTGGTATCCTTGTTCACAGCTAGGTAGTTTTATAAGGCTTAATCTTTAACCAAAAATATAGTCTTCTCATCCAATCCAATCAATCAACCTAATCCTAATTCTAAGCTTTAGCAAATCAACCCTCAAATATTTTGATTTTGAAACAAATATTTATATCTCTACTCTCATTTTCTTCTAATCAATTACATTTCTCATCTCATCCAGTCTCATCTTTCATTCCCATCAAATCTCATCTTTCACCCCCATTCAACTCATCAAACAAACATCATAGAAATATATTGTTTTGATGAGTACCCTAGTCATACCCATCCCCAAAATCCATGCCATTTTAATGATGATAATAATCTTGTTGGTCAAGATGAATATGAATTTGATCCCCTAGATGCCACCATTGCTAGCAATCTTTCCTCAAGCTTCCACTACCTATTCATACCTTTTGACCGAGAAATAACTAGCACAAGATATTCCATCACACCTCCCTAGACTTCAAGCTATCTTACTTTTGACAAGGAAAATCCATTCTATCACCCATCCACATCTCCCTCTTATCCCTCACCTACATATCCATTTGAAAGACACCTATCATTGATGTGAGATTTTAAAAGACCCCAATGAACAATAAGATTATATTTGTTTCTATACTTTGATTCTTACCAAGCTTATGAGGGTGACCCTAGAGATCTTATAAATGATAATCAATCAAGGTTTGAAGTGAATCCCCATAAATTATTGTTGAATGTTGTTGACATGTGGTTGTCATTGATGTCAACACTATTGGCATTATGTCGTTAAGGTTGTATATGTCGAGGATATTGAGAAAATTGTAATAAAATAAGTTGTAGGTTGTCAATGGTGCAATGAAGTTCAGTATGTTGGCTAGCTCAGTATGTTAATGATCAAAGGTTTTGGATTAAAGGGTTTGTTGTCAAGTGTATATAGTTTATCCACATTAAGTTTTAGAGATCTGCATAAAGATTTGATCGAGTTATGAGTATCTGTGTTTTGATAGTTATTTTGTTGCTTCAATTGATGTTCCTGAAAAAAGATGATGTAATTCTAGTAAGTTGAGTTGTTTCGGATGCTTCTCTGGTGATTCATGATGCTTGTGGATGTTTCTAGATTGTTCTTTATCTGTGTTGCACACCCGCATTGATCGTTATTCTCGCAATTGGTGATTTTCTTTTGAGTATTCATGTTTTTCATGTTCATGGCTGACAAGATGATTGTAACGTGTCATGGATCTTTGAGGCATAATTTTTGAAGGTGGTTCATGTTCGAGGATGTTTTGGGTCTTCACTATATTGTGGTCGACATTGGTTGGTGCGCATTGAAAATTGTTTATTGATTTGGGCCGACAATTTGTACATGTTTTATTATTTTGTTGAAGCCGACATGTAGCGATGTAATCTCTAGTTGTGGATATATATAGGCGATTGTTTATTCCATTTGATGGTATGAGATGTTTGAATAATTTCCTAATCATTCAAAGACAGAAGTAGAGTGTGAAGAAGAGTGAGCAGAGTGCGAAGAAGTGTTCATGTGTTTAACCGAAATTGTAATCAAGCATTAGCAGATGTTATTTTCTCAGTTCAAATTCTTGTAGATGTAATCTGAATGTTTTTTGTAAGATAGTGCAGACATGTAAAATATACTGATTGATCTCATGCACCTGATCTTGATTACTAACACCGCTTCGTCATGAATCATGTCCCTTACTAATCATTTAATTAAATAATCTTTATTTAATTAAATTCATCACATTTCATCTCTTAATTAAATAATTCATTTTATTTAATTAATCTCTAAAGTCATCTCATTTAAATTAAATAAATTTATCTTTATTTGATTTAAAACTAACACCATTCTCTTTAATTAAATAAATCAAAGTTTATTTAATTAAGTCTAAAATCATTATTCTTCTCATTCTTGTTTATTTAAATCCTAAAATCTAAATTAAAATTTCAAATCAGCTAAATCCTATCTTAATTAATCAAATCCTAATTAATCATAATCTTAATCCATCAAATCCTCTAGCTTTTGCAACTTGCTCATGAAAATCATTTTAATTGATTTATTAAATCTCCTTTTTCATTCAAAAAAGGCATCAAAGGATGGAATGTCCCTCAAATTTGAAATCTCCCCCCAAAAGTACTTGTCCATCCAACAAGGCATTAAAGGCCTCTTACATGTCCTTTTCTTGAGCCAAGTGATATTAACTCCATCTTTCATCTCATCTTTCAAGCCATCTTTTGAATTTCAAATTTCCCCTCTTTGCACATTGCCCAAAATGTGTTCCATCTCTCTTCAATAGCATGTTGACAAGTGGTGCTTTATCATTGGTTTATCTTTAGTCCCACATTCATCCATAATAAATCCAACATCCCATCCATCTCATCTATAATAAATCTAGCATTCCATCTATCTCATCCATAATAAATCTAGCATTCCATCCATCTTATATCCATAATAAATCCATTTCATCCATGAACCATTTATCTAATCCATTTTCATCTATCTACCATCCATCTTCCTACATTATCTTGATCTTGGTAAAATTTTGGTGTACACTTTACACTTGCTTATGATGGACATCTTGACATGAGCCATTTTCATTGATCCTATCCTACCCAACATTATATGAGCCATGAAGCACTATCCAAATGAGATTTCTTTATCTGAACACCTTATCTTATCACAAGATAATCCATATCCATCCATCCATACACCTATCCAAGCATCCATCCATGACATTCCATACGTTGCTAGACACTGGGGGTAGATATTTACATCTTGCTTCGGGAATAAATCTTGATCTATATCCTCCAACTTATGTGGTGATCTGAACATTGAAAAACATTAAATTAAATTGGGCCAAACACTTGTGAGAAAAAATCCAAATCACTAGCCCATGGCATATTTTGACAAGAAGACGTTCCTTATCAAGATTTATCTTTCATCGAACATCAATCCAAACAATCGATATTAGTCGCATCTAATTTGCATGTCAATGTCACATCAAATCATTCAAACAAATTTTGTTCCAAACCAAGCTTCATCAATCTTGATCAAATAAAATCCAATCAATCCCTCATTATCTTAGGATATCCATCCCAATCCTCGTGTTTCTTAAACACTATCCTTGCATTATTGTGTATCCTCAACAATGTTATCGTCATCAATCCATTGATCCAATCAATCAACCTTAGCTTGGTTTTCAACAAAATCCCAAAACAAAGCACTGATATCATCATGCATATCCATATCCAAATCGTCAAAATCATGTGAAAATCCAAAAACATCCAAAACATATCAAAAATCCAAAAACACTCAAAAAGTCAGAAAAACATCAAAAACATGGAGTCTAAACTACGTCGTCTCTAAGCTTACACATAGGCAAGGCTAATCTTTGATCACCCCTCAAGACGCAAAATCCAAAAACATTCATAAAATCTCCAAAAACATAAAAACATTCAAAAAACACCAAAATCCAAAAACATTCATAAAATCTCATAAAATCTAAAAACATTTGAAATTTTGAAAACACAATCCAAAAACAACCTCAAAAAATTTCAAAAATTCAAAAACATCCAAATATTTGAAAAAAAAAATTCATCCATCCCATTTCGCTTTCACTTGCAATAATCTCATCCATAATAAACAAATTGTCACACTCACCCTTTGGAAAAACAAATAGAAACAACCACAACAATCAACAAAAGAAAACTTCAAACGCAAAATTAAAATCAAAACAACAAACTTTTAAATGCAAAATCAAACTTTGATCATTCGCAAACATGTCAATCAACCTTATATCAATAACCTTTCAAACAACCTATCAACTTGCCACCATCCACTAACATGTCCTAGGATGCATCCTTCCTAAAATGGGCATTATCTTTGGCAAAATCACTTTGGATTCTTATCCTAATCAAAACAAATCCCTTTGGCTAGAGGTACGAAGAACATTGACTTGTTTGTGTACTTGATCTTTTCTTTTTGATTTATCTTATTACGCCCATTCCAATGACCTCTCGATGATGTCTAATCAAAATGATCTAGAGAGAAAGGAATGGGGCATTGATCATTATCTTTTGTCTATTGTGCTTGTTGGGTGTTCTTGTAATATAACTTGGCAAATACTTGCTTTGTTAGGTATGTATGGAGGGTGTTTTGGGTAGCTTGTTGACTATTGCATTAATAGGTTATACCTTTCCGTGTTTTGGTCTGAGATGTTTGAAACTTCTGAAGTGCATCCTAGCAAGGTTTTTGTATGTCAGGTGTGAACAAGAATACTCCTATCTGTTTGTCGAGTCAAAGTCCATTGCACTAGGTACAATTCCATCCTGGTTCTTTATACCTTGATTCATTGTGCCTACGTGTGTTATCAAACATAAGGTAAGTAGCCCTTTTAAAATCCCAATTCCTGATAAGCATCATCAACATCATCATTCATCATCATCTCTAATAAAGTCTCGTAGATCATGGACTTGTTGGATCCTCTTGTCATCATCTCATTTCTTCCTATTCTCCTTTACTAACAGTTATGTCCAAGTATCAAGTGTGTGTAATATATCAAAATATACATGAGGCTACCCATGGCTGATGACTGTCTACATCATCAAATTTGTCTACATCAAACATTTGAGCTGAACTAATCTTGAACCTCTTTATCACGAGATCAACCCTCAAATTGAACTTTTCACTCAATCTCTCGAGGGGGCAGTGTACCGACATAATTCTTTCACTAGGGCAGCAGTGAGGCATCCAAAAAAATTAGAGAATTTTTTAATTTTGATCTCACAAGTTTATTCTTTGAACTAACGCAGCAGGTACATTGCTTCAAAGAGGGGCAAAATGTACACACGTAAAATATACTAATTGATCTTGTGCACCTAATCCTGATTACTAACACCGCTTCATCTTGAATCATGTCCTTTACTAATCATTTAATTAAATAATCTTTATTTAATTAAATTCATCACATTTCATCTCTTAATTAAATAATTTATTTTATTTAATTAATCTCTAAATTCATCTCATTTAAATTAAATAAATTTATCTTTATTTGATTTAAAACTAACACCATTCTCTTTAATTAAATAAATCAAACTTTATTTAATTAAATCTAAAAACATTATTCTTCTCATTCTTGATTTATTTAAATCCTAAAATCAAAATCAAAATGTCAAATCAGCTAATTCCTATCTTAATTAATCAAATCCTGATTAATCCTAATCTTAACCCATCAAATCCTCTAGCTTTTGCAGCTTGCTCATGAAAATAATTTTAATTGATTTATTAAATCTCTTTTTTCATTCAAAAAAGGCATCAAAGGATGGAATGTCCCTCAAATTTGAAATCTCCCCCAACAGTACTTGTCCATCCAACAAGGCATTAAAGGCCTCTTACATGTCCTTTTTCTTGAGCCAAGTGATATTAACTCCATCTTTCAAGCCATTTTTTGAATTTCAAATTTCCCCCTCTTTATACATTGCCCAAAATGTGTTCCATCTCTCTTCAATAGCATGTTGACAAGTGGCACTTTATCATTGGTTTATCTTTAGTCCCACATTCATCCATTTTGCATCATTCTCCATCACTCTCATCTATAAATAGGAGGCTCTCATTTGGATTTTGGACACAACTTCATGCAAAGACATTATCTTTAGATTTTGAATTTGTTCATCCATTTTTAAGTTGCATAGCTAAGTTATGCAGGAATTCAACCAAGGAGCATCAAATCTTCATCAAGTCATCACAAAATTTTACAAGGGATTAGGAAAGGGTCATTTTCCACATCAAAATGGCACCAATTCCCCCATGGGATTGAAAGTTTTGCTTGCATTAGATAGGATTTGATTTTTTTCATTTGTGTTCTTCATTTCCATTTTTTATTTTGTGCATTTCAAATGAATTCTATGTGGAATGTTGATTTAACTTGCATAATGATCTAATTGTGTGATTGTTTGTTGTGTTTGTGCAAGTCTATAATTGAAATTCACAGACAATGTGTCTTCCTTTGGGCAATAAGCCTTGTTGTATTTGAGCAGTGAGCTCTAGGCAGTGTGCCTAAATGCATGTGCATTCCCCATTTTCTTCTTTATACTTTTAACAGGGTATAATCTTGTGGACTAACCTCCATTGTGGTTTTTCCCCTAATAGGGTTTCCATGTAAAACATCTTGGTGTTATGTGTGTTTTTGATGTGTTGATGATTTATGCTTTCATGGTTATTAATCAAATATGAGAATAATTTTAATAAGTTTAATAAGTTTAAATTTATGTGACAACTGATTCACCCCCCCTCTTAGTTGTCTGCCCTTGTGTTGCCAACAATTATGACTTTGTGCTTTAACTATGGCTGTTGATTTTTCTAAAAGGCTACTTCATTCAATTTACAAATCTCTTCTTTAGGCAATTTAGTTAAAAGATACACTTTAGATAGGTCTTTGGTCACACCATTAACCTATTAAAATACACTATGCAATAGTACTCTATGATGAGAAATATATAGGTTCAAATACCAATTTTTGGGAAATTTAATATCTATCCAAATATGACTTCAACAATGTATTAGAAACAAGGCTTGGACTACTACAACATGAAAAAATTTAAACTTATATGAAAATATGAAATTAAGTTGCCTTAATATGAAATTTCCATGATTAGATCCATCTTCTTTATGGTGTCATAAAAATAGCCAACATGACACGCTTAATAACACCACTTTATGTGAACTTATAATAACAATAATAAAGAATACCATCACCATAAGATAGAAGTAAAGAGACACAAGTCAACAATATAAGAGCATCACATAACATAGGATTTACGTGGAAAAACCTTTGTGGGAAGAACTCCACCAAGAAGAGAGGCCAAGTATTATGTTTAAATAAATGATATTACAATACATTCACTTTCATTTTATTCTTCTCCTCCAACATGACAACACTTATGTACTTGTGAACAACCTCTTTATGCCTCAACCTATCCTTGTACCTACAATGTAACTTTACATTAAAATGTTCCTCATGATTTATATATCAAAGAAGCTAATTTTATAGACATGTGAAGAAATCTTAAGACCCAAACATTGTGCCCAAATATTACCCCTCATTTCAAACATCCCCAACCCTAGGATTACCTCATTAGAATATGAAAGGATGTTGATTTTGGCTCCAATACTTTTCCTCCAACTTGGGCACCCAAACTTGGAAATTAAACATTACATTAAATGCAATAAATTATGGAATACCAAGAGACACATGTTGCCTCTTTACAAGAACCCAATTGGAGAATAATAACAGTCACTCATTTATCCTTTTTCTTATCTTTTATCATCCCATTCTAGGCATCCACATGTGGGGAAAATAATATTAAATATTTATGTCCACAAGGCACCTTTACCGTTGCTAGTGGAACCCATCACCCCTTATGGACGGAATACAAACAATGGTAAAAGTAAATATTAAAAAATATTTTCCCAATACACCCTAAATACCTAGGGACACTTTCCAAGGAAGTTGGAACCATGTAATATAGCATAGAATTTACAAAGTAGATGGTGTTAGTGTAGGTTTTTAGTTTCCTAGTTCATATTTAATTTTTCCTTAGTTCTAGGTTTTTTCTACACATTTATTAAGATAATAAAGTGAGTTAATCATTTATAACTAAGACATAAAGTGATGAGTTTTCTCCGTCTTTTAAGGGTTGAGTATTTGCTTTTTCATCACTTTATTTAATGTTGGTGGTTATTGGTGGTCAATTCTTATTGGTTGATTTTCCACCTCCATCCTCTTCTTAGTTCTATATAAAATCGCTACCTAGCTTGTATTTTTCATATTGCAATCTCTTAATGCAATTCTATCATCTTGACATTGCATAATCTCTCAAATTTTTGGTTAGAGTCATTTATGTTTTTCCATTTTATGTAACTTTTGATTTTCTTTTAAAAAGTTCCTTAGGTTATTCAATCAATTTTAGATTTATAACATGGTATTAGAGCTTTTGGTTTGAGAAATATAAGTTCTTAAGATTCCTAATTGAGAGATTGAGAATTTCATGTAAAAATCTTGTAAATTTTTATATGTTATTTTCTTGCGTTTTGAACGATTTGGAGAATCGTTGAGTTTGCAAAGATTTGATAACCTCTTCATATTGCATATGTGTTTTGTGAGATTTAGGTGATTTTAGCATTTCTAATTATACTGGTAGCATTTTTTATTGTTTCAATGCATCTAGGAGGCTCGAGAAAGTCAAGATTGACTTTTGTTTCATCCAAATTGGAGATCATTTGACATAGTTGCAAACTAGTGTTTGAAGCTTAGATCTGGTGAACATCTTTTTATTAGAGCATTTTCGACACAAACAGATCTTGCCATTGTGCTCAAATGGCCAAAAAATCCCTAATCTCATATAAAAAAATTCTATTTTAGACAAATTGGAATTTTGGAAAATTTTTATTTTGCTAGGGGGTTCATCACTACAAGCTAAATTCAACCATTTAAAAAAAAATCATAACTTTTTGCCATAGTGTCCATTTTCAGCAAACGAGATATTGTTGAAAAGCTAGAGATGAGAAATTTCCATCCATAGAGGTATTGAAAACAAATTTTGTCATTTTCTACCATACATTGTTGGTTGAAGCTATTTGTTTTAAATTTCTTCAAAAAATCATAACTTTCACTCAGGAGCTCCATTTTCTGGAAACAAATAAGTATTGGAAAGATATTGAAGAGCCCTACACAACTATAAGGTTATTTTTTCTATATTTCTTCTCGGATTCTTTTTACATCAAATTTTATAATTTTGGCCATTATTGGCCTACTGAGCATTGTATCTTGGAAAAGAATTTGTAATACACTAAATTATAAAGTGTCAACCTTATAATATTTGGGGGGTGATTTTTTATACTAGTAAAAAGGGTAGGAGTGTATTAGTGTTCTTTTTTATTTCTTTTGTAATCATTTTGATGATTGTATCATGGGTTTTTATGTTCACCCTTCTATGATAATCTTGGATAAGGCCAATTATGAGTCTTGGAAAAATTCATTCTAACCCATCTTAGATGGCTAAAGTTTTTTTCTTACCTTTGTGGGCTCATGCTTGAACTAGAAACACCTGGAAGGAAATTAATATGGGGCAATAAAATTGATCATGTCTTAGGATTGATTGGCTCTTATGTTGATAATGACACTATGTGGGCTATTGTGGACATTGATTGTCCCCACATAATCTGGACCAATATTTGGGAAATTTCTAGAGACCCTCATGTTTCTCCATTCCCAAATTATCTTGATTTAGATTACCTCATTCCAATTCATGATACAAATAATATACCATTTGATGATACTAATTTAGAGAATATTGAGTATTATGCAAGTATTGAACATTTAGATGAGATAGATACTTCTCTTCTTGCTTCTCATCCTCACATTGATACCCCATCTTAGTCACCTATTGTAACCTCAGATTCTAGAGATGCTTCTTCAAGAGCCTCCAGTGATTCATTGCATCAAGATCATTTATGTCTTCTAGATTTAGTTCATTGGGACTAGTTTCTACAAGGAATCTCTTGTTTGTTTATAGAGTCCATCATTTCAGATATAGATGACACTATTTAGGACATATGTTTTCTCTTTTAGGACAACTCTTTGGTCCTTGCATCTATTGCTATTATAGAGTTCAATGTTTTCTTCTTCAAAAGCTTCCAATGACTTCTTGCAATAGGATATTCATACTATTCCTCATTTATTTTTGTGGGATGATCACTTAACAAGTATTTTTGACTTGTTTATGGAGACACATATTGTAGACTTGGGAGACACTATTGATTGTATTCATCTTCTCTTTGATGGAGTTGATTGTTTTTCAATCATTGTGAGCGAGCACTTTGACCTTCCAATTCATTCTCTACATGATCATTCGTTATAGTTTGACATGACTATTGATAATTTTGATCAAAATTTTGAGGAGAAATCTTCAATGGAGATACTTGAGTCTTTTTCATGTGTTCTACATCAGTCTCTAGGAGATTTTGATTTGTCATCTTCAATAGTGTGGCCTAGAACACCTAATTTTATTGTGGCTACTTTCAACATCGACATAGGAAAACTTGAGCCAAGTTTAGAGACTTCATACATCTTGCACTTTCTTCCTAAATATTCCTTTGAGGACTAGGTAGATAGGTTACATACATCATTGGATCTCTTTTTGGGGGGGAGACTCAGTCCTTCTCTTCTTTTCTCTTTTAATTTTGGGGAGCATTATCTCTATTTATGAGGGGATTCTTCTTTTGGGGAGAGTTTGATATATACATGGGCACCTAACATGACCTCATTTTTGGGACCCATCATCTTTTACATCCTCCTAAGTTGTGCTTAAGGGGGGTGTAAGTGTAGGTTTTTATTTTCCTAGTGGGATATTTAATTTTGCCTTAGTTATAGGTTTTTCCTACACATTTGTTAAGCTTTCTTAGGATAGTAGAGAATAATTTAATATCTAGGAGATAAAGTGATGAGTTGTCTTTGAATTTTAAGGGTCAATTATTTACTTTTCATCTATTTATTTAATGTTATTGGTTATTGGTGGTCAATTCTTATTGGTTGATTTTTCATCTCCATCCTCTCCTTAGTTTTATATAAACTGACTACCTAGCTTCTATTTTTCAACTTGGAAGCTCTTAACATAATTCTATCATCCTAACATTGCATAATCTTTCAAAAATATAGTTTGCATCATTTATGTTTTTTCCAATTTATGTAACTTTGATTTTCTCTTAAAAATTTCCCTAGGTTATTCAATTTATTTCAGATTTAATAACAGATGACACCTTAATCCTAATATTCTCCCACTTGACATCATACATTGTAAATACACCCATAATAATAAAAACAAGGGGAAATATCCCTTATCCAATAATGTACCACTTGAATCTTCACCTTTCTCTCATGATCCAATAAGATATCTACAAAAGAAACCATGATAACCATCATTATTGGAAAGAAAGTACAACAGTTCAAACATAGTCAAGTAAATTCAACCACATCTTGCCACAACAAGCCCACAGAGCATAAGATTCAAAAAACACCATCTAGGGTAGGGATAGGATAGATGGTTCATGCCCCATCACTTATATATGTATAATAAAAGATATGTATGACAAAAGGATGTAGAGATATAGATATAGGAAAGATATGAAAGACAAGGAGGTAAGAGTATATTGAAGAATGTGTATCTAGTCTAAGGGAAGATATATGATTTAAATGGGAGATACAAAGATATAAGAATGTACTAACTTTATATTAATAATATATTGATACTATAATTCTATCTATATGATGTTGTGTGATGTTATGTTATTTATAGTTGACTAGCTAATACTCTATCCAAATCAAACTGTTGCTTCCTTTATATAATTGAGTCTGGGGTATAAACTACCAATTAAGACGTCCTTAGGGCTCAAAACTATGATTTGTGACCCCCAATTTCCTTGTTGATATTGGTTCCATTTCTGAAACCCTGGTTAGGTTGTATAAAGGATAACACTAATCACAACACTTAAATTTAAAAAAATAAAATTTACAAGAAGGGAAGATAAGGAAGATATGAATATCTCTAGAACTTCCCTCTTGGAAGCTGCCATGTGAGAGGGGGATAAGCACCAAGGGGATGGGGGATGGAAAGAGAGATAGATTCCAAAAGGGACCCTCAAATAGATGTGACCAATAAGAAATTTTACCAAATAACTATTGTGAGGAATAATAAAGGACTAATGTAATCTCAAATCAACCACACCCATGGAAAAAGAGATAAGACAAAAAAACAAGAGAGATTAAGGAACAAATTAAATTAGAATAAAGGTGGACATGGCAAGCCCAAATGGTTAAGAGAGAATACAAATATAGATTGTTGAAATAAAATAAAGACACCACAAGAAAATGAAAATTATGGAGAAGATAATAATTAAGCACGCCAATGAGGGTGTTGCTGAGAGTGTCAAAGTGGGTATTGTCAAAAGGAAAGAAAAAGAAGAATGGAAGACCTTAGAGAAATAAAATTCATGTTGGGAAAATTAGGATAACTAATAACTAGTTTAAATAAGAACATTGGTGATTATGGAAAATCTAGAAGGTTATTGTTAGGGCCCTGTAATAGCCTAGAGTTTGTACTCTTTCTACAACCCTCTAAAAGACCTACAATCAAACTAGATTGATCAAACCTAGAATAAATTTCGATAATAAGTTTAACAAATTTCTGAAAACTTTGAAAAGTATTCTACATATTCAAGAATAATGTTTGGAAGAGTTAGTTAATAGAATCATAAGGAAATAGAAGGAAGAAGAAATAGGAAAAAAAGGAGATTAAATTTAATTTGGGTAGAGAATTGTGTTCACTAAAAAAAATATATTATTAACAAATAAGAAGGTGAAATGATGTCTTGAAGAGTCACAACCCCTAGACCAGGTCCCATCCCCTAAGCCATATAAGAGTAGAATAATTTTGAAAAAAAAACACCAAAAAGTAAATAGACAAGAGAGAAAGAAGGAAAATAATTACATTGGGAAGAAATACTTGGAAAGGAGTACTTTTTCAACATAAAGTTAGCAAGAGATAAGGGAAGAGATTAGAAGCTTCACATAATTAGGAAAGTAAAGAAAGAAAAGGAAGAAAAGAATAATCCACTAATCTACAAATACAAAATAGAGAGAAAACATAACAAAATGGAATCATAAATCAAAATTCTAGTGTTTGGAAAATATACAAAAAAGGTTGTGGAACACATATTCTTATTGGAATTTTTGTGGGAAAGGCAAGACATTGACGAGGACATACCAAAGTTATTAGACTTTGTATCTTCATTAAGGAAGGAGGTACTAAATTGGTACAAGAAAACTTATCTGAAGCATGGGAAAAGCTAGGATGAAGTGAAACAAAATTTCTTGGAAAATTTTGACACTCTAGATATCCCTACAGAGAGTGCTATTACAATGAGAGATTTAATGCAAAAAAAAGAATCTATGAAGGCCTATGACAAAATATTCAAGGAAATCTATCAAAAATTGAAAGAACCTGTAATAAAATGAAAAAATATTGAATGGTTCATCTTTGGATTACAAAAGGACAAAAGAGTATCCTTGGATGGAAGGATTATTTATTACTTATATAGACTAATCATAATGGAATATCACATAGAATCTCAAACATCACATAGACCATATAAGGATGACATAAAAGAGAACCTTGAGAAATTACAATTAGTGGTAAAAAACTGGCCATACAAAATGGCATCTTATCAAGTGGAGAGATGAAGAAAGCTAAGGAGATTTGGTGCATATATTGTTCAAGGGAAGGCCATGTCTAGAATGATTACTCTAAGGCCCAATGAGAAAGAAATGCATCAGTATTACACATAGAACTAAAAATTATACCAACGAAAACAAATTTAATATATTGTGGAACTTGCCAAGAATGGGACTTCCACCTCATTAAGGACTATCTTGCCAATCAATTTTAACTCTGAAATACAACAAATCATTCTAATCCAAGATTTTCTATGAACCACAACTATGATGAGGAGATAGAAATAAAAATGGCATGTGTTAAAAGAGTTGTGAAAGGTCCCTTATATGATGCAGGATATAAACAACCACCATGGAGATATAATAGAAGTGCTTATATATTACATACCAACCCACCACAAGAATGCATTAGAAATAATAAATAATCAAACTATAGAGCAAGAAGAGGATACAATAGAAACAACCACCAAAGAAGTGAGGCTATATGTTATAAATTTGGAAAGGTAAGACATTATGCTACAAAATTTTAGGTAGAAAATTAAAGGAAGTGTCCATTTTGCGAATATGATTCTCATGATATATTCAACTATGATAAAGCACAACAATATTATCAAAATATAGCATAATCAAGAAGTGGTGACTTATAAGACCATAAAGGATCTAGGTTAACCAAAAGAATACCACTTCAAGGAGTTAAAAGTTGTCCAAGGATGGATCAATGGTCATCTGATATATAGAGTAAAGAATATTCTAGTGAAGAACAAAAAATGAAAACCAAGGAAAAAAAGAAGAATAATATTGTCATCTTGACTAGATAAGGGACTGATGTCGAGAACGATAAATGAAGAGAAATTAAAGAAATGAGTGAATACTCAGGTCTGAAAGAAGAAGAATATGATTAATTTTGGCCAACCAAACAACAACATGATAAAGTAGTCAAAAAATAGAAACAACAAGTTCATCAAATTATAAAAGATTGGAGCTAGAAGAATGACCCTCTTTTAATTATCACACAATTTAATAATAGAAAAATTAAGCATGTGATAATAGATCTAGGTGTAGACTTGAACATTATTTGGTCTTGCGCTTCGCTACTGCCAACCCTAAATTTTGACCTGCGCTTCGCGACCTAAGGCCAATATGGTCGGCTGCCAAAGGCAGGCCTTCATCAGGTCGATCGCGTAAGCGTTGGGTGGGAGGATATAGATATTCCTCAACAAGTTTGGTGGCAGAGTCCAGGTCGGTAGACCCAAGTTGGTTAGAACACCAAGTAGATGTTGGGTCAAGCCATTTCTAGTTTGCAGGGCAAAGGTGACATAGGAAGGAGCATTGGTGACTTATAATACAAAGGTGACTCAATGTGAAGTGTAGACAACTCTTGAGAAAATAGGTGATGGACTAGGTGGTGCAGGCACCAAACTAACCTAGCAACAAGAGGGTAGGAAAACCTACAAGAAAAAACATGTTAATCTACAAGTAGTCAGGAAAAGATTAAAAATAGTAAGAAATTGAAGGAAAAAATAAAATGGAGATTATTGGGTCGAAATGGTCATAGTTTATAGAGTGGAGGCATTTCTTTAAAATTCAAGTGACTCAATGGGAAACACAAGCAAATTGTGTAGCTCAAAGACGCTGACTTGTATTTTGTAAGCAAAATCACTGAATAAATAAATTAGATTTAGAACATGGGGCCCCATAAGATGTGAAAAAAATTATATATGAAGAAACAAGCAGAAAAAATAATAGTCAAATATAAAGAAATAAACCTTTACCTTGCCTTCCAAGTACCTTGGATTGAGCTTGAAAAGGATAATGCACCCAATGTTGAGAAACCTACTAAGAGATCCCTCAACACCTCTTGATGTGTTGATGGCTTTTGGTTGCTCTTCAATCTTGGAGCATAACTTTGTATTGGAGAGACTTCATTGATTTTGGTTTGAGGGTAGTTTGATTTATAAATTTTTTTAGGTGAATGGCCAAGGGTTGAAATTTGATCCTGAGATCAAAGGTTGAGGATACTTGAGAGATTAGATAAATGAGATACTTCCAAGTAGCACCTTGTGATCGGTGTACTTGGGGAGGAGAAGGATCAAGGATATTTGAATGACTAGAGTTGGTTTGACTAGATCAAAGGATTGAAATTAAATTCTCTCACATGTATGAGGATACATAAGGAAGAGAGATTATGACAAGTGTCATCTCACACATGTGTGAGGACACAAAGGGAAGAGAGATTAAGACATCTGACTCCTCTCACATGGGGATATGAGATGGAGATTTGTGACTCTTCACACATGTGTGAGAATCACATGTGCTAGATGGAGGGTGAGGATCTTGTTGGAGGAAATAGATGGCTAGGATTTTGTTATGATTTTAGAGATAAGTGGGATGACTGATTTGACTAGTGATTAATTAGATTAATCATGTTTAAGAATATGTAAGGGATTAATTATTTACTTAATTGATTTTAATTAACTAATTGGATTGAGATGAAAAACAAAAAAATTAAATAAAATAGTTTGTATTTATTTAATTCTTGAAGGATAAAGATAGGTTAGACTTAATTAAATAAATGTTAAATTTATTTAAGCAAATGTGAATTATAGAAGAAAAGGGATAAAAGATTAATTAATTAAATAAATTATTTATATTTATTTAATTAATGACTGAAAGATTATTAATTAAATAGTTGACTTTACTTAATTAATGCTAGGATAGGATAAAGTCATATAGTCAAATAAAATTAAAAACTCTTTAAATAAAAATAAAGTAAATTATATATGTCTACATATATGTATCTATATGTATATATATGTGTATGTATATATATTGTATATACATATGCATACATATATACACACAAATACACACATATAAATAATACAATATAATATATAATATTATTTATATATAAAAATATTAATATCACTTATATATAATTATATTATTATATACAAACAATATTATTAATTTTATATATAAAGTCTAGTATAATATAATATATTTTATATTATTTATATATAAAAATAATAATATTATCTATATATAGTTTAATATTATTATAAATTATATTATACTACAATTATTATTACATATATATGGTATTATATATTATATTATATTATAATTTTATTTATTAAAATTAATAATATAAAAGAAAGTTGATAAATTTTATGAAAAAAAGTGAATGATATACATACTACTTGAATAATAAACAATAATTTTTTTATAATAAAATTAAGATTTAGTACAAAATTCAGAGAATTTTTCAAATAAAAATAAAAGTCAATAATGACATAATATGATGGTTGCATGTGATATTATGATTCTTGTCATTAAAATTCAAAATTAAATTAAAAAAATTATATATTTTATAATAAAATAATTTTAAATTATTTCTTATTTTTACCATAAACCTATTTAAAATATCTATATTACTATATACTATATTAAAATCATACAAAATGGTAAAAAAAAAATGAAATAATATATTATGTCGTGTGCATGATGTTCAAGTTGTCCAGATAATAAAAATTCCTTAGAACTTTGAAACAATGATTAACAAAATATATTTAAAAAGTTTAATAACATAAACTTTTCTAAATTTATTAAATAAATGGAAAAAAAATGAACGATGATAAATCATACAAAATGATATAAAATGAATGAAAACAAATTAAATAAATAATATATTATTTCGTGGTGTATAATCTTCCAGAAAGTAGTACATGCAATAAAAACTCCTTATAACTTTGAAACAATGATTAACAAAAATATATTAAAAGAATTAAATAATATACATTTTTCAAATCGAAAAAAAAATCGATTCTATAAAAACTGTCTCAGCTTTGACTTTGGAAACAATGATAATATATATATTTAGATACGCTTTCATTTTACTATAATTAAATCACATAATAATTTCTTAACTTATTATAATCAGTTCAGTTTTCAATGACAGCGCACGTCACTAAGCTTGAGAAAAACACACGTTCAAGAAAAAAAATTCAGTTAAGTTATGCGGCCTTGTCTTCTGAGCTGTCGAAACTTGACATATTCTTGAAGAATAAATAAGAATAAAGAATTTTTACATGCACTGCCTTTCCTGGAACAGCAATCCTTACATGACATCCCTGGCCGCCCACCATTTTCATCCTCTGTTTCTGTACCCAAATTTTATCTTTCTTTCTGTAATTTCCTAATAACAGTTGTTTTTGCCATTTGATTCTGTGATCTTGGTTTTTGGGAAACCAGGTAGGAGATAGTTACCTTTCTTTCTTTTACATCCACAAATGGTGCTGGGTTGACTATCATGTTCTCTGGAATTGAAAACACTTATTCCTTTCCAACAAACAGCTTAAACCAACAAAAAATTTAGCATACAATCAGTGAAAATATTAGGTTGGGACAGTGACAGACAGATAACACTTTCTATATACTTGGTATATTAAACAGAATTAAACTTGCTCGACTGGTAAGGCGAGATCCCGAGGTAGATTTGGGCTAATAACCGACAATACAGTAATTGATAACCCGAAAAGTAAGTCAATCATTGAAACCGTAGACACATCTGGATCCCATGTCACCACTTGCATTTTCCATTCATGTCAATGTCAATGTAGGACGAGCAGATACATCTCAGAAATCAGAATCAACCTCCCCCATACGTTGGTGTTTATATACCTACTCTGACATCCTTCTACATTACCAGTACATGGCCCAGTCACTACCACTACTTTCTTCGCTTCCATGGCTTTTGGTTGTTTCTGGATTTGGATTTTGGCTGCCAGCTGGACTGTATTCCTCTGCCAAAATGCATATGGTACTTCTGTGCTTTTCAACGTTACAATCAATGGAGGCGCTGCCATAGCCGAGACGGATGCCGATTTTATATGTGCCACCTTGGACTGGTGGCCTCCGGAGAAATGCGATTATGGGACATGCAGTTGGGGAAAAGCTTCTTTGCTTAATTTGGTGAGTCCCTTTTGCATTCTCCCACTTTCCCTGATTGCACTGGTCAGCTTTGCAGAGTTCACTTATATGAAATGTTTCTGAAGTATATGTCCTATAAGGTATTGCCTATATAAAAAGTCAATTCATTCTGTCTCTAGCTGTTTGGAAAAAGTTGTACTATGCTGCCTTAAGGGTGACATTTATTATGACTTCCTATATGGCTTTGATCAATAATGGATTATGCTGTTTGAGAAATGATTTTTGGGTGACATTTATTATGACTAATAACAGTTAGAGACATCATCTGGCAATCTATATTTCATGCGTTAAAATTATAGAGTGAATTTGGCTGATTTTAAAAAATTACAGAAATAGAAGGCGAAGTTAAAGGCTGTTTTAGGTCTCTGTCAAGACAAGAGGACTTATTTTCAAGGATTTTTTTATATAATTCAAATTTTGTAAACCAAGATTTGCTCTCGTGACGAGCAGATCATACATTACAACAAGGGAATTTCTTTCCAAGGAGTTGTCTTACTTTTTACCTTATATTAAAATTTTGTACCTTGTGTCTAAGCTTAAGCATTAGATCTTTCTTGTGGAAGCCTATGAGGCCAATTCTTTATCAGAGTTTTTCTTTCTGTTTACCTCATATTGTTCAAATTTTGTATCCCTAGAGGCTAAATTGTTCAAATTTGTATCCCTAGAGGCCAGGAGGAAAATAATATGTCAACATGAGATTCTATGTCTAATGTTCTTTCTTTTGAATAAGATCGAAGTTTTAGTATATTTAAGAGGATAATAGTATTATAAAAGCCAGAGTCCTGAGAAGTTCAAAATATAGACACTGGCATAAAGCACTCAGTCGATGTATACCATTTCATGCAAAACAACATAGAACAAAGAAAAACCCCAAAACTGAACCCAGTTCCTATATCCAAAACACCATGTATAAAGCCCCATTACATGCCATAAGTATGCTATTCTTAACAGAAGAAACAAATCCTACAAGCTAAAGAAGTTCTGGGTGATAAAGTGAATTCTCATAATTTATAATTGAATAAGCATCTGAAGGTCAGTATAACCACATCTACAAACAACCCATCAATATTGAAATGTCTAAATATCAACGAATAATTTATAAAATGCTCAATTCTCGGCACTATCTCCTTTCGTCTTTGCATATGAAACCTGCATTTACAGCAATTCAAATGCAATTTGGTTAGTAGCAGCAGCATTTTTTTAGTGAGTCCTTCAACTTGTTTGGCAGCAGCGGCATTTAGTTTAGTGAATCCTTCAACTTGTTTGGCAGCAGCGGCATTTAGTTTAGTGAATCCTTCAACTTGTTTGGTAGCAGCAGCATTTATTTGACTGAACCCTTCAGAAGGTTCACGGTGCAGATCTATTGAAAAATGGCATCCCAATCATCTAAAGATGCAGATGAGCTTATAGTCTGTGATCACCTATAGCTTAGTGGGCAACTCCAAAGAGCCTAATTCCAAATAGAGATAGACAGAAATGTTAAGCTGACATTTAGACTGAACCATACAGGTTGAATGACCTCTATTCTAAAGTAAACACTATCATATATGTCTGATATTGTGTTACCAATAACGTTGGCTTGGTTATCTGTAAGTCTCCTTCATTTCCAACCATAGGACCACATGTTTCCATAAATCTCTTGGAAAGGCTTAAAAAGCAAATGGAGTGCTGAGGAACCCATAACTTTCTCTATTTCACTGAGGCTTACCCTGGGTTCCTAGTTTACAATGACAATTGCAATTCTTTCTGGGTTCTTGCAATAGCCTTTAATTTTCCTCTGTAGATTTTGGAGCTAGAGGCCTTATTAAAGATCTGAATGCTGTTCAATGACCAGTTATTGGCTCATCACCATTGGAATGATGATTAAGATGTTGGTGTAACGCCTGAATTATTGCAGCCAAATCCTCAGCCTTTGTAACTGCTGCTCTGTCAGCCCACTACTTCCTCTATTTTTTTGCATCGACCCTTGCATGTAATACCTTTGGCATGTGTTCTGTGTAGTGACTAAATATAGTCTTTTGGAGTGGAGTGTATTTTTGGCTGTAAGATGAATATATGTTGGGTGTATGCTGTAACAGAGTGATAGGATTTGGATTTAATAGAAACAGAGCTATCCCCTGCTCTGATGTAGATGTAGCCTTTTGGTGAACCACGTTAAAAATCTGGTTGTGTTTATGTGTATGTGTGTGTTCTTCAGTTTTATCTGTTTTCTTCTTTAAATCAACATAAGAAACCTCTGAAAACATTTCTGAGGAAAATAGTAATACCAGTTATTTTCTTCTCGTGCTATCTTACAGACCAATAGATAGACCAAATACATCAGTAGATATCATGTACATAATGGGTGCCAGTGTGCAGCATTGCTGAATGATCTGAATAGATTCAATTCTTCCAATTTAATCCCTTTAATGGTAAGCCAGGTCTAGGCATTGACAAACAAAGTTTGTACTATTGTTAGAAAGAGCAGGTCAAAGCTTAAAGTTTGAAGCACGGCTAGGTCAGATGGATATTCCATTAGCACATAAGATTTTTGAATTCAGGGCTTATTACCACGGTCTCTGTCCAGTGTGGTCTAGCCAATTACTTACCTTCCCAAACTGCATAAATTACACTATTAATAATTATACATCTATATCCACCTCATAATTTTTGTATTCTGTTGTTTAGTAGATTTCATATATGTCATAACACTTTCAAAGATGCATTAAGATGAACATAGCCACTGACCTAATTTTGACTGCTGCAATATTTGATCTTGAGTTTTGTGGTTAACTGATTGAACTTTTTCATAGTTTCTTTCTATCAAAAGGTGAGTAATGAAATCTCTGACAGCTCTATCTGGTAAGAGGCTTATAGAATCATTTTTTAAAAAATCAAATTTTATATAGATTTCGATGTCAATATAAAGGAAGTTTTGGATTAAAATATTTTCTTCTATGTTATTGTAAATTAGTCAACACTGGCCTATGGAAGCAAGAGGATAGGAAAACCTATAAGAAAAACGTGTTAATCTACATGCAAGTAGTTAGGAAAATATGAAAATGAGAAAGAAATTGAAGTAATCCTACATAGCGAATATAAGATGTTAGAAAAAGTTGAGAAAAGGCAAAAATAGCATTAAGTTATCTGGTTGAAATGGTCATAGTTTGCAGAGTGGATGCACTACTTTAAAACAAAGGCACTCAATGGGAAACACAAGCGACCTGTGCAAAGCAGACACATTGTTCTGCAAGAAAAAACACTAAAAAATAATTTAGATTTGGGACATGGGGTCCCATATGGTGTGCCAAAATATATGGCATGAAGGAAAGGGGTGAGAAAATGAGATGTAAATACAAAGCAATAAACCTTTATCTTGCCTTTTAAGTACCTCATATTGAACTTGAAGAAGAGAATGTGCCCAATATTAAAAAACCTCCTAAGAGATCCCTCAACACCTCTTGATGTATTGATGGTATATGGTTGCTCTTCGATCCTACAACATAACTTTGCACCGGAGAGACTTCATTGATTTTGGCTGCAGGGGAATTTGATTTATATATTTTTTGAGTGAATGATCAAAGGTTGAAATTTGGTCTTGAGTTCAAGGGTTGAGGATACTTGATAGATTGGAATAAATGAGATATCTTCAAGTAATACCTTGTGATTGGTGTACTTGGGTGGAGGAGGATCAAGGAGATTTGAATGACTAGAATTGGCTTGACTAGATCAAAGGGGTGAAATTAAGTCCTTTAACACATGCGTGAGGATACATAGGAAAGAGAGATTAAGACATGTGCCTCTTCTCGCATGGGGTTATGGGATGGAGACATGTGACTCTTCTCGCATGGGGTTATGGGATGGAGACATGTGACTCTTTGCACATGTGTGAGGGTGAGGATCTTGTTGGAGGAAATGGATAGCAAGCTACAATGGGGTGTCCCCGCGACCCACCCCAGCCACCCAGCCCGTATTTTGGGTACATGGTGCGAGCTAGGGCAAGACTAGTCGCCTTTGGGTGAAATCCCTACCTGCAAGTATTGTGTTGTCAATTTTAGAGATGAGTGATTTGATGAGTGATTAATTAGATTAATCACATTTAAGAATGTGTAAAGAATTATTTAGTTAATTAATTGATTTTAATTAACTAATTGGACTGGGGTGGAAAATGGTAGAATAAAAAAAATAACTTGTATTTGTTTAATTCTCCAAAGACAAGGATATGAAGGTTGAGCTTTATTAAATAAATGTTGATTTTATTTAGTCAATGACAAACTCTAGAGGAAAGAGAATAATAGATTAATTAATTAATTAAATGATTTTTGTTTATTTAATTAAAAATTGAAAGATGATTAAGCTTATTATAATGATTAAGTAAATAACTAACTTTATTTAATTGATATAAGAAATACTACTATATGCAGATAATATTACTATTTTTATATATAAATAACATTATATATTATATTATACTATAATGTATTTATTATATTTATTAATATAAAAGAAAATCAGATAAATTATAAAAAAATGATAGATGATATTTTTTTTAAGAAAATTACTTAAATAAAGAATAAACATAATTTTAAAAAAATACATAAAAAACAAAATAACTCTTCAAATCAATTTTATTTTTTAAAATATCCATATTATAATAAAATCGATACTATAAAAGCTCTCTCAACTTTGACTTTGGAAACAATGATAAAAATACATATTTAGATAACCTTTCATTTTGCTATTATTAAATCGCATAATAATTTCTTAAAACTTATTATAATCAGTTCAGTTTTCTCTGACAGCACACGTCACTCAGCTTGAGAAAAACACACGTTCAAGACAAAAAATTCAGTAAGTCATGCGGCCTTGTCTTCTGAGCTGTCGAAACTTTGACATATTCCTTCTTCCGTAAGAATAAAGAACTTTTACATGCCCTGCCTTCCCTGGAACAACAATCCTTACATGACTCCCCTGGCCGCCCACCATTTTCATCCTCTGTTTCTGTACCCAAATTTTATCTTTCTTTCTGTAATTTCCTAATAACAGTTGTTTTTGCCATTTGATTCTGTGATCTTGGTTTTTTTTGGGAAACCAGGTAGGAGATAGTTACCTTTCTTTCTTTTACATCCAGAAATGGTGCTGGGTTAACTATCATGTTCTCTGGAATAGAAACCACTTATATTCCTTTCCAAACAAACAGCTTAAACCAAAAAAAAAATTAGCATACAATCAGTGAAAATATTAGGTTGGGACAGTGACAGACAGATAACACTTTCTATATAATTAGTATATTAAACAGAATTAACTTGCTCGACTGGTAAGGCGAGATCCCGAGGTAGACACCGACAAAACAGTGATTGATGACCCGAAAAGTAAGTCATTATTGGAGCCGTAGATATATCCGAATCCCATGTCACCACTTGCATTTTCCATTCATGTCTGTGTCAATTCACGACGAGCACAAAAATATCGGAATCAACCTCCCCATGCGTTGGTGTTTATATACCTACTCTGACATCCTTCTACATTACCAGTACATGGCACAGTTATTGCCACTACGAGAATCGCTTTCATGGCTTTTGGTTGTTTCTGGATTTGGGTTTTGACTGCCTGTTGGACTGTATTCCTCTGCCAAAATGCATATGGTGCTTCTGTGTTTTTCAACGTTTCAATCAATGGAGGCGCTGCCATAGCTGAGACGGATGCTGATTTTATATGCGCCACCTTGGACTGGTGGCCTCCGGAGAAATGCGATTATGGAACATGCAGTTGGGGAAAATCTTCGTTGCTTAATTTGGTGAGTCCCTTTTGCATTCTCCCACTTTCCCTGATTGCACTGGTCAGCTTTGCAGAGTTCACTTATATGAAAGGTTTCTGAAGTATATGTCCTATAGGCTATAAGGTAGTACCAATATGAAAATCAATTCACTCTGTCTCTAGCTGTTTGGAAAAAGTTGTACTATGCTGCCTTAAGGGTGACATTTATTATGACTTCCTATATGGCTTTGATCAATAATGGAATATGCTGTCAAAGAAATTATTTTTGAAAAATTTATCCATAACTAATAACAGTTAGTAACATCATCTGCCAATCTATATTTCATGCGTTACAATTTTAGAGTTGCAGGTATAGAAGGTGAAGTTAAAGGGTGTTTTAGGTCACTGTCAAGCCAGAGGCTAATTTAAGCCCACAAGAGGACTTATTCTCAATGGTTCTTTTATATACTTCGAATTTTGTAAACCAAGATTTGCTCTCGTGACGAACATATAACACATTACCAGGAGGGGATTTCTTTCCTAGGAGTTGTCTTACTTTTTACCTTATATTCAACACTATCATATATGTCTGATATTGTGTTACCAATAACGTTGGCTTGGTTATCTATAAGTCTCCTTCATTTCCAATCATAGGAGCACATGTTTCCATAAATCTCTTGGAAAAGCTTAAAAAGCAAATGGAGTGCTGAGGAACTCATAACTTTCTCTATTTCACTGAGGCTTACACTGGGTTCCTAGTTTACAATGGCAATTGCAATTCTTTCTGGGTTCTTGCAATAGCCTTTGATTTTCCTCTGTAGATTTTGGAGCTAGAGGCCTTATTAAAGATCTGAATGCTGGTCAATGACCCGTTATTGGCTCATCGCCAGTGGAATGACGATTAAGAAACCTCTGAAAATATTTCTGAGGAAAATACCACTTATTTTCTTCTCGTGCTATCTTACAGGCCAATAGATAGACCAAATACATCAGTAGATATCATGTACAGAATGGGTGCCAGTGTGCAGCATTGCTGAATTATCTGAAGAGATTCATTTCTTCCAATTTAATCCCTTTGATGGTAAGCCAGGTCTAGGCATTGACAAACAAAGTTTCTACAATTGTTAGAAAGAGCAGGTCAAAGCTTAAAGTTTGAAGCATGGCTAGGTCAAATGGATATTCCATTAGCACACAAGATTTTTGAATTCAGGGCTGATTACCATGGTCTCTGTTCAGTGTGGTCTAGCCAATTACCTGCCTTCCCAAACTGCATAAATTACACTATTAATAATTATACATCTATCATTCACCTCATAATTTTTGTATTCTGTTGTTTAGTAGATTTCATATATTCCATAACACTAATAAAGATGCATTAAGATGAATATAGCCACTGACCTAATTTTGACTGCTGCAATATTTGATTTTAAGTTTTGTGGTTAACTGATTGAACTTTTTCATAGTTTTTTTCTATCAAAAGGTGAGTTATGAAATCTCCGACAGCTCTATCTGGTAAGATGCTTATAGAATCATTTTGAAAAAATCAAATTTTATATAGATTTCGATAAGAAAGTTTTGGATTAAAATTATTCTTCTATGTTATTGTAAATTAGTCACCAATTAAGTAAAATGCGGATGTTAGAATGTTTTGCATGAGATCATTAAGGTTGAATATGATTCTTGTAGATGGCTTGCCACATGGATGTACATGCTTGTTGAACCAATTTAATTAAATGAGAGGTTGTTTCAAATCTTAATTTAACTACTTAGGAAATTTAATATTTATAGCTCCTTGAGACTTAGAGATCATGGGAAGTGCTCAAGTTTTCTACCGAACATGTTGGATGGTCATATGAATAAATTGTAATTATCCAAGTGCACACAAATAGGAAGTGTAACTGACAATAAAGTTTTAAGGGGTAGAGAAAAAAGATTAAAAGTGAAAGCTAGCATCTTGATATCGATTTATAATGTAGAATTTATCCATAACACAAGTTTGTGCTATTTTAACAACTTCCCTTTCTTGGGTATGCAATACATAAATATAGTATAGCAGGAAAAGGTGAGATGCATTCTAGGAAGATATTGCAGAAACAAATGAGATGCAACCTAGGAAGATATCTATGACAAAAATTATGTTTCCAAATAAGGGATTTTAATGTGAAATCGATAATGAGTGGCAAAAAGGAAAACTTTCTACATTAAGAAGAAATAGACATTTTATTGGTATGTACTTCTAATTTGTCCAGCTGGCTTATTGCAGGATCTTGAAAGTTCATTGCTGGAAAATGCTGTGAGGGGTAAGCATCATACCTTCCTGTTTGCATGATGCTAAGGTGCATTATCCATTTAGCGTTCCATCTTTAAGTTGATAATTGGAAAAAAAAAGTGTTTGGTCTAACTTACTAGCAATTTTGTAGAATTCATGATTTTTTAGTTAAACTTTCTTGTCCATGTATCCATTGGGGAGGAAAATAGGCCTTTTCCACCTTAGGAGATTGAGCTGCTTTAGAATTTATATGGATTCTCTAGATTATAACCAATGGATTAACATATGTAGACAGTTGTCATTAGTTATTTGATACTTCTTGAGAATAGACTTTAGTCTTTAGGTTACAAAATGTAACAATACTCACCTAACAATTTCTAGTGTGCAAATGTACAGCTTTTAATCCATTGAAAATAAGATTGGGCGGAACATTGCAAGACAAAGTCATATATGATGTTGGAAATTTGAAGCAACCTTGTCATCCTTTTGCCAAAAATACTTCTGTAATGTTTGGATTTACAGATGGATGCCTTCCCATGTCAAGATGGGATGCCCTGAACTTGTTTTTCAAGAGAACAGGGTAAGTTCTTGACTGATTCCCAGACCATTTAGCATTGCAGGCTTAATCTTCTATTGCTCAATTTGTAGAATGTTAGCTGATATTAAAGTGTGACTTTAGGGCTGCGGTAGCATTTGGATTGAATGCTTTGAATGGAAGGACACAAGAATCAACGGGTGGTATGGGAGGAGCTTGGGATTCAACCAATGCTTATGATTTTATTCAGTATACAGTTGATCATGGTTATCAGATAAATGCATGGGAACTAGGTGAGCGGCTATTTTAAGCTGTTTTGACATTTTTCTATGCTCAGTATGAGTGTTGTGTGATTTTATATGGGATGTATGAGTATCTCATCGTATTTGATCCATAAAATGTGCCCAATTTTTTCTCAAGAAAGTGACAAGAAAATTGACGTTTTTTGAGAGTAGGAAATGAGTTGAGTGGAAGTGGTGTTGGAACAAGTATCAATGCTTCGCAGTATGCAGCTGATGTAATTAACCTCAAGAGGATACTGGAAAAAATTTACAAGGATTTTAATGTGAAACCCCAACTTGTTGCACCTGATGGATTTTTTGATGCAAATTGGATTATGGAATTTCTTCAACAATCAGGACCTAACATTGTAGGTGTTATTACACATCATATCTACAATCTGGGGCCAGGTATATGAGATTTTAATTTTCATCAAATTCTGTCATCATATCAAGTTTTTAGATGATTCCATTTGTTCTCTGGTTACCAGGTGTGGATGACCATCTTGTGGAGAAGATATTGGATCCATCTTATCTTAGCCAAGAAGAGTCTACATTCAAAAGTCTCAAAACCATATTGCAAAATTATGGACCCTGGTCAAGTGCTTGGGTTGGTGAAGCTGGTGGAGCTTATAACAGTGGACACAATCTCGTCACCAATTCTTTTGTCTTTAGTTTTTGGTAAGTTTGTCTTTTGTGAAACTTCGATTTTGTTTGCTCCAGAAATTGCAACACTGTCCAGATTTTAAGATTTATTGTTTCCTTTTCAAAAAAGGAATGAAACTTATCAAGAGTCAATCTTCTAGAAGAAGTAAAATACTAAAATCACAAGACATGGTGAAAATAGGAAAGTAACGGCCAAGAACTAAAACCTAAAATCATCTTTGACTAGTTCTATGTGTAAACACACTAATTTTTCCACTTGTCCTTTCTTTTTGCCAGTCTTGAAATAGCACTCAGTCTCTTTGGTTATTCCTATGTTTTCTTAACTCTTTTTTCCTTTAGTGCACCCATACTTCACCTTCTCTTGGCAGCAATCTTGAAGCACTTGTAGTTTTATTTGAGTGTATGTATATACAAAATTGCACGCTTACTTAAATTGACTGTCAAATTCCAATTTCTCTAGAGCACTAGACAATGTTGCATTGGAAGCTATTTCCCAGTAATAGAGATCTAGCATTTTGAATTTTTACTTGGGTTACTAAAACACGTATCCACACAGTGCTACACAGATCACTCTATGCTTGAGTAGCTCATGAGAATTAGAGAAATTACAGTTCATTCATTTTCCTTCTTGGGTGCATGAATGTGCACTTCAAGCTTTAATATGTCTTCATAAATGCACAAAATGATCTTTACTGCACCTTTTGCTGATTCTCTTTGGGCGAGTCCAGTTATCTTATCTATTTTTTTCTCACAAAGTGATGCTATACACAAAATCTGTTAATCTTTAAGGAATATTCATTACAACTGCCACAGGTATTTAGATCAGCTTGGCATGGCATCCACATACAATACGAAGTCATATTGCAGACAAAGCTTGATTGGTGGTAATTATGGCCTTTTAAACACAACTACTTATGTGCCAAATCCTGATTACTACAGGTACAGCTTTAACTATATTTCCTTTGGTTCTTTTGGAATTTTTATATATTTAACCAAATGGAGAACTTCATACTAAATTTGAATCTCTGCTTGGGGTGGTAGAGAAAACTAAGATTCAGACACAGACATTGTCCTGACATTTCCTTTGAAATTATGAATCAGTGCACTTCTTTGGCACCGACTAATGGGAACACGTGTTCTGTCCCTAAGTTCAAATGGAACGCAATATCTGCGACCTTATGCACATTGTACTAAGAACGATGTGAGTATTAAAGCTTATTCCAATGAGAAGTTTTGTGTGGTACAAACATAACGTATGGACATAATTTATAATTCTCGCGTTCAATTTTTTTTTTGCACTGTACACACACACTATACGATCACAACCCACTTCCTTTGGCCCTTTAGTTTCCTGTTTGGTTTTGTAAAAAGGAAAGATTCAAATTTTGATAGTTCAAATAAGAAAAATGTGATAATTTCATGGAAAAGATCTTATTTATTGATTTGTTATGTATGCTTTATGTCCATTTATCTCTACCAACCTTGGAAGCAGCACAATTCTCTGAGAGTTGCAGTAATCATATTGTTGGCCATCCACCCTTGTTTGCAAGTAGCTTGCTTCACTAATACTATTCACCTACATCAACGGGTTCTTCTATTTCGTCCCCCATAACAATATCCGGTATGAGCTGGGTATTGATTTTGAGCAGGCACTACCTGGAAATGCACCGGGTTCCTCAAGGCATGGGGCTTTGCCCAGGGACATCTCTTGGCAAACCTGGGTACCTGAGCAGGCCTCTGGATACTCAGGGTGTTTCCAGGTCATGCTTGGGGCATTTGTAGCACCATTTACCATTAAGAAGAAGAAAAAAATAAAAAAATCACAATTGATTTGATCATAGAAATAGCTCTCTTGGAAGACAATGAAGTGCTGGATACCTTTTGCACAGGGTATAAACATCCCATCTTCAGAAGAAAAAATGGGACATAGATATTTTGTGATGAATCTTTACATGGCAGATTGAAGAATGCATCTGTGTGACCTAAGCAGTAGTTCAAATTTAAAGCCACACATTCCCATAATCCATTTTTGACACCGATGACTTTTCAGTTTTTACCTGAAAAAATATATTAAACTTTTAAACTTTAAAATTTTAAAAAAAGAAAGAACTCTAGAATTCTAATGTTATGGTTGATTTGGTTTAGTTTATGCATGTTATAGTTAATTTTGTTTATTTGGCTATAACTTTTACATTTTGGTATTTTAATAATTTTTTTGATTGAGATTCCCAAGCCATGAGTCCAAAAAGAGTTTGAACACATGCACAAACCCCATACCTGTACCCGCACTCAAAGTGGTAACTTAGCTGTTGATCTTAAAGCTTGGTTAGGAACTTCATTAGCATATATTATTTGCCTGTGTAATAGCAAATAAAACATGGATGGCTCTGTGCAGCCTGAGTGGGCTTAAGTAATGAAAACTTGTGAACTGTATAGAGGAGGCACATGTTCAAATTCCAGAGGGAGGTAGGGTAATAACATCAGAGAAATAGAAAAAACTAAACACTAAGTACCTATATCAAAAGTGGCTCTGTATATTGTTTGCATGCTCTGTACTCTCCATCTTATTTGATGCACATTTAAAAACAGAATTGTAAATTTTGCAGGAAGGAATCACCTTACTCTTGATCAATCTTAGTGAATCAGCTCGCATCACTGTTGGGGTGAATTTTACTGGAAGGACTGATTTTGTAAGTGGTGTCGGGAGATCTACATTGGAGTATCACTTAACTGCAAAAGATGGGAATTTACACAGTCAGACTATGCTTCTCAATGGACATGCTTTGAATGTAAGTTCTAATGGACAGATACCATCATTAGAACCAATAGCGGTTAATCCTCAGACTCCTATTTCAATAGCTCCTCTCTCTATTGCATTTGTGTCCCTTCCTTATGTTTCACTCCCAGCATGTACCAGGTAGCATGCTGGTAGGGAATGTATGCAGATCCAAAATAATAATCAAATTTGGTGTTCTCTTTGAAACATCGACATGATTTGAATCGAGATGCTATTCATTGTATTTATTATTTTACAAGTTCAATAAGATTAATAGGTTTTCAATACACCTAGTTGGTGTCTTGTTTTACAGATATTTTCTGTTCACCAGGAAATACTATTGAAAAGAGGCTTACATTTAGATGGGCATTTTGTAGTAATCCATAAAGTGGGGATTCAAAAAATTTGATTGTTCTTTCATTCCAATGTTCATTTTTTGTTGACAAAGGCAAGCAAGTTATTACAAAAGTTTAAGTTGTAACAGTAAATTATTTTGTAGCAATATACTCACCTATTGTATATGTTAGGCTTTTAGATATGAAAAGACTTGTGACCTAAGTAGCCCAATCAGAATCAAGTATGGTTATTGGTACTTGGGTACAGCATGCTAGTATGAAAAAAAAATGGGGACAAGGAGGGGGAAGGGCTAGCTACATTTTTAGTACATTTGAATGAAATGGACATAAAATATATATATATATAGCTTAAAAACAGAAATTAAGTTCAAATTGGTAGAATGTGAAAGAATAGCACTAACAATAGGTGGATGGGTATTTTGGAAAGTGAATTGCAAAATATGTTGGGAAATAGGTGGATTGGTATATTGAAAAGTAAATGGGAGGCTAGAGGAAGGTGGGACAAAGTTATATTGGTTTATAGTCTCGCTTAAAAATCTTAAATTAGTGTTAATATTATTACCAGATTGTACAACAGTGGTTATAACAGAAGAAGTAAATGTTGGGATAGGAGATGCCATCATAGGTATTAGAACTTGTATCCCTACTTAGTTTTGAGGGGATGCATTGTTGAAAATGGGGACAAGGAGGGGGAAAGGGCTAGCTACATTTCTAGTACATCTAAATGAAATGCACATAAAACATATATATATATATATAGCTTAAAAACAGAAATTAAGTTCAAATTGGTAGAATGTGCAAGAATAGCACTAACAATAGGTGGATGGGTATTTTGGAAAGTGAATTGCAAAATATGTTGGGAAATAGGTGGATTGGTATATTGAAAAGTAAATGGGAGGCTAGAGGAAGGTGGGACAAAGTTATATTGGTTTATAGTCTCGCTTAAAAATCTTAAATTAGTGTTAATATTATTACCAGATTGTACAACAGTGGTTATAACAGAAGAAGTAAATGTTGGGATAGGAGATGCCATCATAGGTATTAGAACTTGTATCCCTACTTAGTTTTGAGGGGATGCATTGTTGAAAATTTTCGCACAACTACTGACATTAGAATGTTCGAATCCACTATGTGAGCTAGGCTATGTAAAACTTCCACACCTTGTGAATCATGAAGTAATAATTTCCTGAGGTTGTCTATAAGAGGGATGGCTTATACAGCCAAATGTTTCGTACTCAAGGATAGTTGTAGACCAGCTAAGTCCTTGCCTAGTTTTTGGAGTTGTTCCTCAGGAACATAGGCCACGGAGTTCTCAAACGCAAGAAAATCATGAAGGGATTGTGGCTCAGAGGTCATTGGCAAAGTGGAAGTGGGAGTAGGATCCAAAGATGATTGTGTTGTAACCATTCCTTGTGTGAAAGAGTCAACAAACTCGGGCTCAACACTAGAGTTATTCAAAGCACAAGAAGCCATAAGTTGACAACTTCTTCTCAAGAGTGTTGGATGTAAAACACTAAGTTGTGAAACTCATAAAATCAAGTACAAGTTTCATGACACATAAATTTTCGTAGGAAGTGGAAGGTAGAAGAAAGTGATGACAAGAGAGATATGTTGGTGATACGTTAGAAGAATAGAAGGTGTTTTAGGTTTTATATTGTGCAATAACATAATAGAACAAGCATTAAAATGTTTTTTTTTAAATTAAAAATATAATGTTTGCATATGAAAATAAGACATTCAAATAATTTAATTCCTTAATCAAGTATATCAAATCTAAATAATATCTGCAATTGAATCAAAAGATCTACAAATGTAATCTAAGTTGGGTTCAACAAAATGTAAGGTTGGTTAAAGGGGAGATCTAGGCTAAATACCCTAACCTAAATCAATCCTTTCACCTTAAACATTCAAGGACACAAAATCAACCAAGAGACACTATTTGGTTGTTGTCCTCAAGGGAGAGGCAAACATGTTGGTTATAGTTTTGGTTCCTTTCTGTGTGGGATGTAAATGATTGATGACAAGATGTAGTTAACTAGGTGAATTAGGATCAAATTGACTAAAGGCAATAGATTTCAAAAGTTACAAAATAAAAAATTAGAAACAAAAAGAAGATTTGGGCAGGAGATACAAAGAGGAACCTATCACTTAAATCTAGAGAAAAACTGGTAGGACAAGGGCGCTGGGTGCCCTAGTCTAGAAGTGTTGGAAATTAAGGTTTTAGAGCTTGTGTAGATATAGCAGTGTCTAAGCACCTCTGACAGTAGAAATCAAATTTTGGAGTTTGATAGTGTTTGGATAATTAGTGTGCCCTAGTTTGTTGATGATGAATCCATGAAACATAAATTAGGGTTTTGAAGCCTTCAAAATGAGTTGAGGTGTCAAATCCACTTCAACCTACAAACCTACAAAATAGAAAGAGGGAGAAGGGTTGAGTCATATAGGGACTTGTCTTGGTCAAACCTCGTGTTGGTGCTCCCACCTCTACAATGGCTATGATGATAGATGATAAAGAGCACATGCTCTCAAGGAGTAGAGAAAAATAAATAAATGACAAATGATAATGAGAACATAAAGGATTTATTACCACTCAAATCTAAAGCCCTTGTTGGACTGCAGTTGTACCAATCTCACATAAGGAGGATGAAGAGATATCCTTAAGATCCTACAAGTGTTAGTGCAAATGATAATAAACATAAATAAGAAACATCATACAATACTTGCACATGAATTTGCTAATAAGTTGCAAATTGTAATTAGCTTGAATTTTGTCTCTGATATTCTACTTATTTTTCTTTTGATCTTGCATTAATTGTCTTAGGTTGCTAGAGAAATATTAGAATTGATTAGGGGTAAAAATAATGGAATAATTTAATATATGAATCTAAACATATTTCAAATTAACTATTAATATAAACCAACAAATAAATTTGAATTCTTAAACACATTGAGGTTGACATTCAAATTTTGAAATTTGGGCAAATAGTCAAGATAGAGGCATTAAGCGTTGAAGTCTAGGCAATTTTTGCTCTATCAAAGCTCAATAAATAAGGATTTAATTAAGTTCCTTGAAAAGGTGGTAAAATTGGTACATCATAAGCATAATTAAGCACATGCACTAAAGAGGAAGCCAAACCTAGTGTGAAATTGTGAGTGGCAACAATTTATGACACTATAGAAAGAAAAAATATTGTGATTATCATAGAATCAAGGGCCATGCTACCAATAAGAGTATAAAGCTTAAACAATACATAGAAGACCTCATTAACCACAATGATATTGAGATAGATGGATAAACATCCTCCTCATCCAAACCACAAATATTCCAAAAACTATTTTCAAAGGATCATCAAACACAGGCCTTTATAACCAAGTCACACTAGAACCAAGATCATCATACCCATAATATTCACTCCACTAAAATCCCCCATTCTTATGATTTGATCATAGGACATATTGCTCAAGCTAACATGAAAGTTGCCACCATAAATATCAAATCCTTTAATTGCACTATCACCACAAGGTACAATTGGGTCACCATCCAAGGGCCATTTGTTATGAAACAACTTGCACAATAATAATATAATATGAAATATGTTGCAAATACTTGATAATAATATGCCACTTTGAGGGGGAAACCTCCTAATCTATTTTGAGGGGGATACCTCCAATAGTCTTCAATAAGAACACAATACTCAACATTATGATAATAACCTACCTATACCTCCTATATATATACCATACTTATTCCTAAGATATCACCCAAGCCGACCTAGATAACCCTATATAAGCCTTAGGATGCCCTAAATAACTAAATAACAATATAATAATGATAATATTTAAGAGTTAAGGTAGCCACTAGCTGACTACTCATAACACTATACAAACTATAGGGGTAGAGGCATAACATTGTTGTCCTCTTTACAAAAGTATTGACCTCAATGCTAGCTTTTTCTTTCTTCTTCATCTCTTTTTTTACTTATGCTTCTACTATTGCTTCTTGTTCTTTTTCTTCTTGTTCCTACTCTTGTTCTTGTTCTTTCTCTTTCTCTTTCTCTTTCTCTTTCTCTTTCTCTTTCTCTTTCTCTTTCTCTTGCTCTTGTTCTTATTCTTTCTCTTGTTCTTTCTCTTTCTCTTTCTCTTTTTCTTGTTCTACTTCTTGTTACTTTTCTTCTTTTTTGTAGCTATTTTTTGTTGTGAAGAATTTTTGCAAAGATAATTTTGCAATAAATCACACAAATGAAGTCAAAATGCTCTAATTTTTTTTTCAACTTACCAAGGCCTAGGTTGCACTTTCCTAGAAAAATCTCCAAAAAAATAGGTGTTTTGCAACCTTGAGAGCAAATTTGTTGGAAACCCTAAGTCTACAATAAATCACTTATCTATACTCCAATTACTCTAAAATTGTTAGTGTAGTCTCCTCTCTTACTGGTTCAACAACCCACTAAAAATTAGGAAGAAATGCAATAAGATTTGGAAGATATGTGCTTTACAAATAAATTGGGAAGAAACCTTAATTCTGAAATAAATCCCTCAATTCTACTCTAATTCCTCTAAAATTTGTAATGCAGTTGCTGGAATGTGCTCTTCTAAAAACCTTTAAAAATTAGATAATTTTTTTTCAAAACCTTGGAGATATGTGTTTCACAAAATGACCTCCAAAATTGAAGAAAATGCTTTGTCATCAAGGTGCCAAGATCATTCTCTAATACCACTTGTTATGAAACAACTTGCACAATAATAATATAATATGAATATGCTACAAATACTTGATAATAATATGCCACTTCAAGGGGCAACCTCCTAATCCACTTTGAGGGGGATACCTCCAATAGCCTTCAATAAGAGCACAATACTCAATATGATGATAATAACCTACCTATACCTCCTATACATACCATACTTATGCCTAGGATATCACCCAGGCCGACCTAAAAAACCCTATATAAGACTTAGGTTGACCTAAATAACTAAATAACAATATAATATGATAATATGACTTAATTAAGAGTTAAGTTAGACACAAGTTGACTACTCATAACATTATACACACTATACGGGTAGAGGCATAACATCCTCCCTATCCACCTCAGCCACTCAATATGATCTCATAAAAACATTTGAGAATACTTTGGTATAATATCTATCTTGGAGCTCCTCAAAACATCTAATGCTCATCAAGATATATTAGAGTGCTCTCTAAAGGAGTCAAAGTTTCCCAATAATATTTGCCTACAACATTTATAATCCCTTGTGGTCCACATATTGAATCTTTCATCTCTGAATGGAAGGTCAAGGGACTCCCATTAGGTAATGGATCCAATTTGAACCTATGCACTTTAAGAATTTTCAAATAATTGGGTTATACTATGATAGATATAGAATCACATATAATCACCATTAAAGCTTAGGATAATATAGAGCATAAATTATAAGGATCAATATATATCCCCATCCAAGTTAGGCCCATCTTGCAAAACATTGTGTGTCACATTATCAATCTTGACTCACCTTATGACATCTTCCTAGGTTACCCATCAATCCATGGCATGCAAGCCATCCCATCCACTTAATATCAATTCTTAAAATTCCCCCATGAAGGCATCGAAATCCTCATTCTTATAAATTCCCATCCCTTCCAATAGTACAAAATATTGGAAGGTCCCTACCAAAAAAGAAATCATTGTATTGGCATAGATATCACCACCTCTCTTATAAATTAAACATCTTCCTCCTACATCATCCCAAGGATTTTGCATTTGCATCCACCACTCCCCCTCCTAAAACATAATTTATCATTAATATTGGTTGTAGAGATTACGAGTTGCACCATGTCTTTCATATAGGAAAGCTCCCTCTATCATCATGGTCTCATGGTCAATCTCATCTATGGCCAAAAAATACACACTACACCATGCATTTTGATGCCACCACTTTCATCCAACATGGGTTCCTAGCCAATGAGGACATAGAAGAGTCCACCAACTCCTAGATCTACTAGTACAAAGAGTTTGTGACATGTCTCCTTGAAGATACATACCCTACGACACTCCACATTTGCAATAATATGAACTACATATGTATGGTCTTTCAATCCATGAGCAATGTGTTCTTGATCTAGTTATCATCAAGATAAACTACAAAAATTGACACCTAGGATACATACCACTTCGTGAGGAATCCAATAAACCTAATGACACTTATGTACTTGCAAAATCCACCTCTCATGCAACTAAAAGCATCAAGGAGTGGTCCATCACTAACACCTTTGATAACCTCACCAACATGAACCTCTCCCATGAAACCTTCATTTATACCATTGACCTTCTACGCACCTACCCTAAACTCATCAATTGGGACAAAAAATATTGCTTCTTCAGACACATTTCATAAGGATGAAGCTATTGTTGAGTTCATGGGGATTCAAAATGGAATCCTTTCCTAGGGTCATACAAAAGGATTTAAATTGACCTTGATTTAATAGTGTATTCTGGAGAGAAAACCAAGTTCTTTAGTCAAAATCTAAAAAATGAAATTAAAAACCACAAAATATAAACAATTCAAAGTTACTTAGTGAAAACCTCACTAAGATTATTTTTTATTAAAGGGTAAAACAAGTTTTGAAGGGACCTAAAACCCTGCTTACAAAATGCTACTAAAAGAAAAAGAATAGCCAAACAACAACCAACTAAAAGAGGAAAAATAGGTAAAAAAATAAGAAACCACAAGAAGCACTACTTCATCTTCTTTAATGTATCTGCGACTTCCAACTCCTTGTAGAATCTCTAGTGCAAATTCACAGGGCCCAACATTATTGCAAAGACATAGATAGAAAAGAGGGATGACATCTTCAAGATGGCACAAAAAGAGGATGAATCGTTGGAAGATTATATTGAGAGGTTTTAGTTCTACCTCAAGAAATCCCATCAAAATAGACTCTCTAATGAATCCCTAAAATTGATATTCTTAAGTGGAGTTAATGAAGACTATATGGATGCACTCAACCTCATTAGGGCAGGAGACATCTCAAATTTACCATTTGATGAGATTTATAGATTATGTATAAACTATTCCAAGTCCTTTACCAAAAAGGATGGAGGAGACATGACATCTTTATCAACAAATCATCCACTAGAGTTTCAAGGGTGGAGCTGAGCAATCTTCTATCAAACATGAAGGATGATATCATAGCCACTTGGCTACACAATTAGATACCATCCACATCAACAAAAATCAAGAGGAAGCAAGAGCAACCCTCATAGAATACTGTCCACATTGTCAACAAAAGAAGATCAATTGCAAGTACAAGAAGTTGACCGATATTTTTGAAGATAAGCAAGGGAAGCCAAAATTTCATGCCCTGGAAGATGAAGATGGTCATGTGTTTTATATAGCTCAATGTAAACCATGGTAGCCAATACAAGGTATGCCCCAAGATCCCTTGAACTATAGCATGTCATTTCCAGTTAATAATGCAAATTTCCCTAGTTGGAACCCTCAATCTTGGACCAATGTGCAAAACTCACAATAACCAATGCTTCAATCCAATTGGAATCAACAACAACAAAACATGTGGCCACCACAAAATTAACAGGGACCTAATTATAATTCTCAGCATGGCCACCCCAACAAAATCAATGGTAACCTCAGTGGTAAAGAGGTCAATAGTGGCAAAATAAAAATCTCAATTATCAATAGCTACAAGAGTCTTTACAGCCATAGCCGCAATACATAATGCTAAACCTAGCAACAACTACACTAATACCACCAAGAGCACCTCAACTACTAGCACAACCTACACCTAACCCAAATAATAAGCATGTCCAACAAGCTTACGCTAATGACACTATACAATACCCCACCTATGAAGTCGAGGTGAGTGATGTACACCTTAGATCAGGGAAAATGTTGGCTATATCTTGATCTCCTCACATCACTGATTTGATTGATGAGGAATTCCTAGCAGAGCCCATGGACAAACAACCTAGGGAACCTGAGCCAAATCAAGTCAACCCAACAACCATGAGTCTAGAGCCTCCATTCCTTGAGAAATTAACAATCCAAAAATATCATTCACAAGCTAAAACTAATCTATTGGGACAACTCAAGGATGTTTGCATCAAGATACCCCTTATCTAAGACATTAAGGAAGTGCCCATTTATACCAAAATAGTGAGAGATTTATACCTCAAAAAGAAAGGTAGGAAATGTAAGGACCCTCAAATTGTACATGTCTTAGGACAACTTGTAGACATTATGTTGGGAAATATAACTATCCTCAAGTATGCAGATCTTAGGAGCCCTGTAGTGGATGTCAAAATCAATAGTACTCTCCTTAAGAATACCTTAATTTACCTTGGGGCAGCCATTAATGTAATGAACAAAGAACCATAAAATTATTAAAATTAATGGATCTTACACCTACACCTACTATGCTACAGTTAGTAGATAGGTCTACAATCAAGCCCGAGGGAATCATAGAAGACTTGGTAATAACATTAGAATCATGGGACTACCCTACAAACTTTATGGTGTTGTAGCCTAAAGCTAATCTTGTAGGATATCCCCTCATCTTAGGGATACCTTGGTTGGAAATTATAGATTCCTTTATAGATTGTAGGTTTGGCAACATGATCGTTTCCAATGGAAATATGACTAAGAAACTAGGCCTCTATACACCTGCCCAACCACATGAAAATTTGGAACAAACTATATGGCTTGCCATAGATAAAGAAGACCGGTACTCATTACAAACTCTAATGACTATTGAACATAGTCCCTTGTTATGAAACCAAGATGAAGATGAATTGATTGCAAGCATCATGCAAAATAATTATAGTAGGGACCTGTAACAACATGATTGTCTAACATGTTTGCAAGACCCCTTATAGAACATAATTCCCACTAATACATCTAAGTCCATTTCACAAATTTTCCACACCTTCTTGTATTCCAAATATAGCACATCTTTACATTTCATTTGTTCAAACATCATCCTTGACTTTAGAGATTATGCCAAATAAGACACTAAATGTAAATAGTCACTTAGCTACTACACAACAAACCTCACTGTTGAATGTGATGCAAGCACATGTAGATCCATTTGCATGGGATTACCATGTCATGAAGGGTATAGACCCAAACCTATGTATGTAGCGGATTTACATCAATGAAGGCTATAAACTAGTTAGGCAACCCCAAAGGAGAATGAACCCTGCAATCTGTGACATAGTCAAAGGAGAATTACAAAAGTTGCTAGATGCAAGATTCATCTACCCAATCTCTGATGGTCAATGGGTTTCTCCACTAGTAATTGTACCTAATAAAGGATGGAAATAGAGAATGTGTGTAGACTACCATGAGTTGAATGCAACAACTAGGAAAGACCACTTTCCCCTTCCATTCATTGACCAAGTACTGGATTCAGTGGAAGGAAAGCAATACTTTTCCTTTTTGGATGGCTTTAGTGGATACAATCAGATTAAGATAGCCCCAAAATACCAAGACAAGACAACCTTCACATGCCCTTGGGGTACATATGCTTACTTTGTCTTGCCATTTTGTAATGTGTCATTCTTAATAACACCAATAAATCAATTGTGGCATTATGAATAATAAATTAAAGACAAATCAAATAGCTATTTTCTATCATAGCACAACATGTCCAAAATAATAATTTATATTCATTTGCAAATGTCAAATTGTCAAATTACATAGTTTGACTAGGCTAACATCACCACTTAGTCAACTCAAGTTTTACATCATATAGTACAAAGTATAATAATCAAAAGATGGAATTCCATGTAATTCCTCTTCAACGCTCATTGCATTTGGTGGACGAGAACATGGTTCGGGTGCTTTTCCACCCAACCACGAATCTACGCTTCCCCATAATTCTTCCTAACTTGAAGAATACCTAACCTTGCAGAGAATACTTAGCAAGAGAAAACAATATGCAAGGTGGACTTTGGCATGTGTCTAACATAACTACAAGCATTTTTATCTACATTTAGAACATGCAAAATTAATGTTAGGAAATGACAGAGAGTTACATCATAAAAAATAGTCCTTTCAATATTATGGGCTACAAACACTTGGCCAAGCTTATGTTGTATACATCTACAAAATGATAAATTTTGGAAAAAGCAAAACCTATACTCTCTATTAACCCATTTTCGACACCCGTCCTGGAAGGTAACCTTATACATACATAGGGTAACATACTTTCCTCCAAAAACAAACAATTTAAAAACACACAATCTAGTTTCTAGTAGGTTTTTCTATCTGACCTTTTCATGATAAATAACCAGAAATTTTCTACAAACTTAAACTACGTATGTTTCATGTAGGCCATTTGAAAACATCGTATTCATGCAAGGTAAACTAAAGCAGATTTACTCCTTTTGAATGTTATGCAAATAAACATTATAACATAATCCATTTCATCATTTATATGATACATTTAAGCACATTTCACAACATATGCATCAGCATACATATATCAATTATTTCCTTATTTCTTCCTACATGGAATGAAATTTATATTTTTCAGATAAGGAAAAATAAAACTGTTTAAAAGAAGGTATATCACATGTATGTGTATATGCATAATTGGTTTATGTATATAAACATATATAACCCTCAATTTTATAGTGTTTAAAGTATGCATAAACATTTTTTTATTAATAGAAATGTCATAATTCATGCAGAACGTTTTGCTTCCCAATTTCATTTAATGTACAAAAAAAATAACATTAAGTTTAACTAGAAACCCATTTTTTCCAATAATAACTTTTGGATTCAGTCTAAGAATATTGAATAACAATGCATTGATTCTACTTCAGTTTATTGGAAAAATCCTTCAATATTTTTCATAAGTTTCACCGAAAAGTAAATGAAAGTTCTTGCATTCTTGTTATTACATTCTTCCCTTATATGTTTATGTCATTTTGATGTTCCTAAATTCTCTATCATTTATTTTGAATTCAATCATTTAAAGAAATAATCCTTTTGATTCAGTCCAATTATAATAAATATACATAATCTTTCATTTTCAATCCATGAACCAGGCTAAATAGACTCGAGGATCAATATACAAGATACACATTTAATTTGGAGATTTATCGAAGTTGACTAATAACGTGGGTGGTCATTCTATAAATGTCCTACTGACGGCATACCATTGAGTATAGAATAGGTTGGAATGACACTCTTCAGGCCTTCACATTCTCAGATTGTTAAGGACAAGTTATAGTAAATGGGACAAGCCCTCAACCAATACTTGGTTGCAACATGCAATGGTACATCATTTGTCGATGATAGTTGAAGTGAAACCAGTATATAGATTTGTGGTTTGTCTTGATGCCAAAAAGACATATAATGTCTTCTTCTTTTATGAAACAAAGAAATCACAATGATAAATGAAGCTACGAAGTGGACATGATATGGGTTCTAGTCGCCCCTTCATCAAGCTCCAAAGAACCCATGATGAGCTTATCATCACCAAATTGGTGGTTCAAGATAGGCTTCATCGGCTATGAATTTGAGTGTTACTAAGAGCTCGCGGCCTAACATCGGCCAAAAAATGAAATATATAAATATCATACATGCAATTATTTAAAGTCTCATATGTGAGAGACATGTCATACTAAGGATAAAACTCGATGGCTCACAATATTACAGAGGGTGAGGCCGACCCTAATGGTAACACAGTTGGCTATAGGCTGACTCTAATGGAAAATACCTTTGGCTTTAAGCCAAGTGATATGAATACATTATCTGGCTGTAAGCCAAACCAAATGATATCAATAGTCGGCTAAGGTTGATTCAAAAATAACACAATCGATTATAAGTCGTATACATTGATAACACATTGCCTACAAGCCAATTTCAAATGATAACATATGTAGACATGTAAAAATGACCTAACACATATCATACATCTTGAATGACATTTTTTCATCATTGATATCATTATCATTAATCTAATTGCATTTCACATCATCTATATCATTAAACCCTATTTTCCTCTATTAATTGAATAATCTTTAATTATTTAATAAATTCACTATATCATCACCTAATCTAACTTTATTCCTCTTGATTAAGTAAATAAAAATTAATTATTTAATTAAGTCACTAATATACCCTATTCATCTAAATCAATTAAATTGTTATCATTAATAATTTAATTAAATCACTTTCCCCTTTCTAAACCTGAATAATTAAATCAATTATTCGAAATCATTCAACATAGTCATAAAACAAATACATCCTTATTTGTTAAAGTCAAACATGACTTGCATGTTCATCTCCAAATATTAATTAATTATTCAATTAATTAATTATCCTCACCCCTCTTGTGATTGAGCAAATCATTACCACTAATTTCTCACTCTAAATGGTTAACTAACCCATCTATTCTTCAATCCCACTAACCACTCAATCTATTCCTCAATCCCACTAACCACTCAACCTGATTTCTTCAATCCTCCCAATCATTCCAATCTATTTCCCCTTAATGGTTCTCAACTGTTGATCAAGATCTTTTACTACTGAATTTTGATCATTCATCTGAAAACATGAGATCTATATAACAACCCTCTTCATTCTCAAATCAATCGAAGAATCTAGAGAATTTATGCAAAGAGGTCATGTTGAATTGACATTCAAATTCTTGAGAGAAAATACACACACATCTTTGATCACCATTAGCACATGCTTTGAATCTTTTGCAACAACAATGAAGGCTTTGTATTGATTCAAACACAATTGAACATCAATACAAATTACACTTCAACATGGGATGGTATAGTTGTATTTCGTGAATTCATGTATTTTTTCTTGCTTATGCTTATCTTTATTGATTGAATTCATCGTTTTATAACTTCATTTCATAAGTATGGCTAGAATTTGATATTTGCTTTGATTTGATTTGATCAATTCAATGATGTTTTTCCTATGCTTATTGCCCCCCTTACATTAATTGGTACACCTGGTGGGACCTAGGTCCTTAACACTAATCTTTTGGCAAGTTGTTGTGAGCAGTTACAGGTTTTGGAATGCAAATCTTTTGCAAAAAATGCTATTATTGTTTGAAAAGCAGAAGTTCTAGAATTTTAATGTGGTCGTTTTCATGGTTTTACTGCGGTTGTACTAAGTTTGGCTGCTACTATACTAAGTTTGGCTGCTAATGTCATCCTTGCCGCTATCATGGATGGGTTTAGTTATTAGCCTATTTTTTGTTGCTTTTATGCATACTTTTAAATACTATTAGTCAATCCTTTTAGACAATACTCCTATGCTATGCTATCTTTTCATGTTTATTATACAACCTTGGACCTAAATCATAGTAATGGAAATATAGTTATGATATAGTAGCATTGCATGGTTTATATGTGAGTGTGTTTGAAATGTGGATAAAATTCTATGTTTAATCATATTAATTAGCTTTATGTATATGTCTTGTGGATTAACCTCTTGTAGCCCATAACAACTGGAAGTTGTAGCCTGTAGCAAAAGGAAGACTTGTACAATGAAACAAGGGAAGTGCTAGATCAAACTGAATACAATAACTACCATGTGGAGACACCTGATGGAGTTGGCCATGCATCATTATGATAGCTAATAAGGTGTTGAGAAGAAGAATTCTTTTGTTAATAGGATTTTGGATGACTGTTTGTGTGTCTTACATGTGTTGGAATCAAGGAACATTGAGAGGGGGGGGTGAATCAGTGTTTTGCAAAATTTAACTTTATTAACTTGTTCTTTAAACCACTTATAGCATTGAACCAAAAGAAAGATGCAAGAACACAAAGCAATCAACCACAACACCATAACACAAGGATTTTTTACGTGGAAACCATGTTAGGGGAAAAACCATGGTGGAGATCAATCCACAATATGAGTATACTCAAATATAAGTGTTTACAAAAGGGGAATGCACATGCATTCAAGCGCACTGCCTAGAGCTCACTGCTCAAACACAAAAAGGAAGACTCACTGTCTTACAAAAATATTTGGATTACATCTAGAAGATTTGAACTGAGAGAATAGCATCTGCTAATGCTTGATTATAGTTTTGGTTAAGTACATCAATCACATTCTTGACCTTCTATCTGATTCTGCTCTTTTGCTCTGTCTGCTTTAATTCGGATCACAAATCCTTTTCTACACAAGTGAAATTGTGCATAATCACTCTACAATCCTTCTAACTTCTGCAACACATCGCAACACACCTCCTTACATCACAAAATGATATGAACAATCGCTTATATATATCCACAACTAAAGATTTAATCAACCACATGTCGGCTTTTACATAATATAAAATATTTACAAATTGTCGGCTCAATCCATAAATAATTTTCAATGTGCACCATCCAATGTCGGCCACGACATAGTGAGGACCCAAATCAACATGCTCAAACACAAAACTCTTTAAACAATTATTCCTCGAATATCCGCAACATGCTACATTCATCGAGTCGGCCTTCTTGCACTGTTAAACTGAAAAAAAACAATCAACCAGATCTTCTTTCACACCAATCAATATGAGGCTCTATGATTCAAGGATAACATAGTTCATACACCAAGCGACCTTCCCTGAGATCCACAACTCAAAATGATAATAGAAAATTGCATATGAATTAATGAACACAACTTTTTTGGATGCTCTATTCTAACTTGACAGTTAATCACAAAACTTTAATCTAACTTATGGTATGAGCAAATGCTGAAGTGCAGATCAAATCACTAACTGGGGTTGCCATCAATGACAACACCAGATAACTTGTGCAGTGTCTCTTGCCAACAACATGTAGATCTATTTTACATTTTGGGTGTCTTACATGTAAATTTGTTGTACATAGTTTCAATTCTATTAGAACTCTTCTTTCTTTTCAGTTATAGTTTGAACTATTCAAATTTTAAGTATATACTCTGATATCTAGGAGTTGTAGTTAATTATTGTAGTTAGGAGTTTGTTTAGAATAAACTCCCCCATGCTTGTATATAGCTGATGGTTGAGTCCTTAGATAAGTTAGTTGATTTTCAATATCTTGTTATAAGTTACTTTCCAATTTCAGTTATCATCTACAAACATGTTGATTATTCAGAATGATTTCATTGAATACAATTTGTGAAGAAGATTTTGTATAATCTTTGAGATGCGTAATGAATGAAGTTCAATTTCACATGGATGCATAAAATATGATACTTAGATTTGGTTCTAGTTAAGTGAAGACAACCACTTGATCAGGCCACTCAAGGTAACTGTTCACTACATTTATAGTCATTTTATTTATGTTAGTAGTTATTTCTATTTATCATTGTTTCATAAATTGCATGTAAATTATAATAGATTCCCATACTTTGATTATCAATAATGAATGTTCATGAACATTCATGCATTTGGTTAATCTATAGTACTCTGAAGATTAGAATGAGTCTAGTTACTAATCTTGATTAGTTTTGAGTTAGTACAATAATTCTTTATTAGTAGTAGTTCAATTATAGGTTAAGTTGTAGGCACCTGTAGCCATTAGCGCTAGTTTGCTTCTTTCACTATTATGCAATTTTGTAAATTTCTAGCAAGTAGAATACCTTAAATAGGATGACCTAGGTAGCCTCGAGTCTTTGAAGGCACATATAGTGCAACACCATCACAAGTTTACAAACCTTGGTTGACAATTTAATGTTATTTTAGACCTACATTTTTAGCGTTGTTTTTGGGGATGGTGCTATCTTCATAAACTTGTTTCCAAGCTTTCATAGTTTACATTTTTTTAGCATTAAGACTGTTAAGCTTTATCTTATCAACATACCAGAAAGTTACACTAACATTGTGTAGGATCACTGCTACACAAAGCCATATTTATTGTATGCAAAGGCAAAGAGATCCTTTGGGAAGATTCCTCCCCTCTACATGCCAAAAAGCCATAGTAGAAATTGGTGAATCCAGTACTCAAAGTGAGGGTAATACTAAAGAATAAATTTCCCTATCACCAACATCTAGTACACAAATAGAGGGGACATACCGAACCATGGGAAATGCAGTGGATGATCCTAAATGAGCAACCTTTGAGTTCCCAATCACCAACCAAGAAAGGGCTATTGTGCTAAAGAATATTCCTCCTTCAACATTACCAGTCTTTTATGGGTTGGTGACTGAAGAACCAAATACATTTATGTTTGAATTTGATGTCTTATGCAGAAGTTATGATTATACTTTTAATGCTCATAGGCTTAAACTCTTCCCTACCACTCTAAAAGATGCAGCCCTAAGATGGTTTATGGGATTAGCCAAGGATGTTGTCCCTGATTAGGATACCATGAAAAAATTATTCTTAGAGAAGTATCGAGACAATTGTAGAGGCTTGATAGGATGAGAGATGACATTTTTAGAATGCCATAGAAGGAGGATGAGCCATTAGAAGATTATGTGGAGAGATTTTAGTTTTATTTGAAGAAAAACCCACAGAACAAGTTATCTAAAGAATCCCTCAAGTTAATATTTTTTAGAGGGGTCAATGAGGATTGTATGGATGCCCTCAATCTTCTTGGGCAAGGGGATATCTCTCAAATACCATTTGAATAAATCTGCAAGGTTTGCAGAAGTTACTCCAGGACCTTCACTAGGCCAAGAGGAGAGAGGACATCCACTATTGCCAAATCATCTATTGGGGTTTCAAAGACAGAATTAAGGAATTTGTTGTCCAACATGAAGGAGGACATTATCAGTCACCTAGTAACTCAGTTGGATACTCTCCACATCAAGAAGTAAGAGGAAGCTGATACAATGCTCACTGAACACTGCCCCAGTTGTAGGCAAAGGAAAGTAAACTATAAATGCAAGAGGGTGGCTAGTATTCAACAAGACAAAATTGAGAAATTTGATTTTTAGCCACTTGAAGGAGAGGATGGGAAGCTCTTCTACACAACTCAATCCCTGAGATCCCTAAGGATTAATTTCTTATTCTACCTTACAAGCACACACAACAGGGTTGTAATGATATACATACTTTTTTCCAAAGGGACCTATCTTATATAAAACTATCAATATTCAGAAAGGGTCCTATTGCAGTAGGGACCTGTAGCATAATAACTATCAACATTAAGACATGACCTAATGCCGAAGGTACCCGTCACGTTGTCTCGTAGAGAAAATTTCAAACCACTTGGTGCCACATTAATTATAGTTCACACATCCTCACCTCAAAATTCTCACATGTAGTATCCATCTTTTCATAATAAGTACCTATAGCATGCCTATTTTATTTCTTTCTGCCAATTCAAATTTTAAACATTTGAACTATCACATCAACAACTATTATCTGTCTATTTTGTTCATTACCTTATATCTGACACCTCACTATTCATTCATCTATAATTACTTTCGGACACATCAAATAAAATTGTGGATACGTGTTATTCAACTCACACGTGTGATGTTCAATCAGTCACCTCTAACAAGTATGCAATTTATTATGATCATAATTGTCATAGATTTCTTAATGCTTTCATTATGTCTTTCATATTAAATTAAGCATGTGATATATTCATGAAATTAATTTTTATACTTTCTAATCATACCCTTACCTATCATAATTTTAAGTGAGGTCACTTCAAACCTTAAGTTGGGGGGAGGGTACAATTCAACCTATTTTTTTTATTTTTCCACCTAAAACCAAATGTAACAGATAGATATGACATGTAAAACCCTCCTAAAATTGCACCTACTTTTTGTTGATACTTTCAATTACCAATTCCTTAATCTTGTGAATTTGAGTTAAGTTGAACCCAAAACCCATTTTTGAGCTCAGTTAAGCTAATACCAAGAAGGGGAGTACAGTTATAGCATAGTGGTAGTGGAAGTGCATGAGGAAACAATAGAATAAGAGAAGGGTTTGAAGGTGGTGAAGTGGAATTGAGCTAAATTTGTAAGGTTAACACATTGAGTAGATGTAAAAGATATTTATAATGGGAGGTGATGTTATTAGGAGAGAGTCATCGGCTCACAAGAAAATACTAGAAGATGCAATTGTCTTACCTCTCTTCACAAGAGTGGGTTGGCTCAATTATTTCTTAAAACTGGAAAATTTTGACAATGATATAGCAAGAAGGTTTGTAGCCACATTGGAGCACAATGAAGAAATGGTAACAAGGTTGCTAGTGGATGCATTTGAATTTTCCACAACATAGGTATTTTGGTTGCCTAGAATTGGAGCAGAGTTTCCAACACGTGTAGATGCAGTGGCTACAAGAGAGGAACTCTGTGAGCAAGGAGAGAATTTGGATTCATCGGTGCAAGGTACAAAGAGGCTTTCTCTTCCATGGTTTTGGGCTAATTGTGCTTCCTATTCCATTAGATATCTTACTTGTGATGGTAGACAAAATATTTTGCATATTGTACATTTCAAATTGCTTAGTCACCTTCACCATAATAGGCTGGTAAATATGCCAAAAAAAATTATAATATGTTGAAAAGAATGGAATAAAAGTATTAGAGGAAACAAAGTGACACAACCTTATCACAATACTATTTTATTGCCCTATTAGTAAAAATAATCTTGAGAATTCAATACCCACAGGTAGACTGAGAATATTTTAAGAAATGTGAAGATATTAACAGTTTACTTGAGGCACCTATAGTACCTGAAACTTTAGAGCCACAAGCTAAACTTATAAGAGAAAGTTCTCATGTCTCACCTACGGCTTCACCTACCCATATCCAAGGTGAGCATGCGGAGGACAATTTTCCATTCTAGGTCACCAACAATGAAAGAAATTCCATTTTCTTCAAAACCACCAAAACCCAAGAGTAGAAGAGGTAGTAAATCCACAACATCCACACCTTTGAAAATAAAAAAAGAAGGATGTTCAAAAGAAAAAGAAGGATGTTAAGAAGGAAAAATCTACACCTAGGCATTCATGTCGATTGAAAAAACAAGGTTCTATGAGGGGGAGTGTGGAAAAACCTAAAGAAGAGGAAAATGACTAAGAACAACAAGAGGAAGATGTGATCTTGGTTGATATAGATTCAGAAGGGAAGGGAAATATCCCTGTAAATGTATTTGCACCTATGAAGAGGAAGAGATGTGTGTCTACCACTTCTGATTCAGAATCAGAAGATGTGTTTGTTTCCAAGAAAACACAAAAGAAAACCTCGTATAGTCCTACTTATGAAGACTATTTAGGGGGAGGTAATGAGAAATTGAGGAAATTAAGGAAATGTTTATAGAAGATAGAGATGTCAGGAAAGAGATTCAGGAAGCTTTGGATAGAATAAAACATTTGGAAGAGTTAATGCAGAGCTATGAAAAGAAAGATAAGGAAAGGGAGACCAAAATACAAGAATTGGAAGAAAAATTGCAAACATATGGCCATGGTACAAAACTGGATTTATTGGCACAATTGGCCATTACTAAAATAGAGGATGGAGAACTTGGAATACTAAATTAGAGACCTCCTCCCATAAGAACTCCAATTCACCATACAACCTTGTCTCTTGGTTATCAGCTATGGAGGGTGATTGATGAGTTTGCAAAAGAAAGAGAAAGGTGGAAGAAAGAAAAAGAAACTTTGATTGAAAAACATGCCAAAATGTTGGAAGGAATAAAGATTGATCTCTGAAAATCAACAGTTAGATTGGAAGAAGTGGTAGATAAAGCTACTCAAATCATAATATGTGGGCCTCCAACAAGGGAATATGCACTATTTCTACAAGAATTTTTTTTGAGTTTTCAATTTAGTAGGCTAATCAGTAACCAGCCAATTGGGATGAGAAGGAAATTTGAGTTTCTTAATGTTTTTGCTAATTCTACACCAAAAGAGTAGGATCAATTGTGTGAATACTATTTACACAACTATGTGGTTGTTGTGCATGTTTTGCACACACGTCCCGCCGTAGGCAGGGACCCCCTTTTTTTTCGCTCCCGACAGGCTGCTTTGCTCCTTTCTTGTTTTGTGTGCCCCATTTTCCAAGCCCGAATTGGTCATGTGCCTTCAAACGATCAAATCCCCCTGACCAAATTCACCTACTTAGGGTATCCAAATCCACGGAGAAACAAAGTCCCCTGTCCCTTTTCTGCCCATTGTCTTGTTTCTGTTGATTTGGTCCCTAATCGCTTGATTCACTTTTTTCTACATTTTTTACTTTGGGGAAAACTTTTTGGTGGATTTGGGATGTGTTTGTGGTGCCTAAGTGAACTACCAAGGTTTCGTTAAGGTTTGGTTAAGTTTCGGGGGTTTCAGAACTCTGTCCCTCTTTGGTTGTTTTGGAACATCCGTGGAGCCCTGGCGACCCGGCCTCCGGGGCCTGGCCCCTCCGTGGCCGTTTCCAGGACTTCACCCCTTCGTGGCCGTTTTGAACATCTGTGGATCCCTGGCGACCCGGCCTCGGGAGCCCAGCCCCTCCATGGCCGTTTCTGGGACTCTGTCCCTCCATGGCCGTTTTGAACATCCGTGGAGCCCCGGCGACTTGGCCTCCAAAGCCCGGCCTCTCCGTGGCCGTTTCCGGGACTTCGTCCCTCCGTGGTCATTTTGAACATCCATGGAGCCCCGACGACCTGGCCTCTAGAGCCCGGCCTCTCCGTGGTCGTTTCTGGGACTTCGTCCCTTCGTGGTTGTTTTGAACATCCATGGAGCCCTGGTGACCCGCCTCCAAAGCCCGACCCCTCTGTGGCCATTTCCGAGACTTCGTCCCTCCATGGCCATTTTGAACATCCGTGGAACCCCAGCGACCCGGCCTCCGGAGCCCGCCACTCCATGGCCGTTTCCGGGCCTCTGTCCCTTCGTGGTCGTTTTGAACATCTGTGGAGCCTTGGCAACCCGGCCTCCGGAGCATGGCCCCTTCGTGGCTGTTTCCGGGACTCTATCCCTCCATGGCCGTTTTGAACATCCGTGGAGCCCCAGACCTGGCCTCCAGAGCCCGCCCCTCCATGGCCATTTCCGGGACTCTGTCCCTCCATGGCTGTTTTGAACATCCATGGAGCCCCGGCGACCCGACCACCGAAGCCCGGCCCCTCCGTGGCCGTTTCTGGGACTCCGTCCCTCTGTGGCTGTTTTGAACATCCATGGAGCCCCCGCGACCTGGCCTCTAGAGCCCGGCCCCTCCATGGCCGTTTTGAGCTTCCAGTTTTTTTTCAAATAAGTCCAATCTTAAGGAATTTTTTCTGGGAACTCTTCCTTCCCCTTTTCCCATGCACTATAATTGAAAAATCTTGGTTTTGCTAAGTTTTGTGAAGTCTAGGAACTTCCCTTCCGGTTTGTTGTCCCTTGTTCACTACCCACCCCCTTGGGCCCGCATTAATGTTTATGGTCCAAATGAGCTCCAAATATGAATATTATGATCTTTTGATGATGCATGGATGGATCTAACAAGGATTTTGCAAGATTTGACTAACGTTTTCCTTGATTTATGTATGAGAGCACTTACGACACTTCATGTATGCAGGATTCAAGGAGCCTACTGCAAGTCCGTTAGGAGACCCATCGAGAAAGTTGAACAAGGAAAGCGCATCACTCCTATCACCATTCGTTTCATTTTCACCTCTCCCCCTTGCACCCACAAATAGGGTCGGCGTTAGAAGGCCTGTGCCAATGAATTCAAGGACAAAAATGCAAGGGGGTGGCCTTGAAGAAAGCATAAGGGAGTTGTCAGCTCGAATCAAGGGCAACCAATCTATTGATGCCAATCGTCGATAGACTCGTTTGATCCAAGGAAGAACACTGCAAACACATCAAGTAAGAAGGAAGCTTTCAGGCAATTTCTGCTACAATGAAAAGGGCAATCAACTAAATGACAAAACTGCTACAGCACTTGAGCACTAGATGACAAAACAAGGAAAAGACAAGGAATGTTTTTTTAATTACTGAATATTCTAGGGGAGGTGAAACCCTAATGCAATCAAATATGGGCCATTTGATGTAATTCAATCCTAGCCATTCATTTGGGCTTTGGAAAACTATAAATAGGGGCTTTCCCCCTCATTTGCAAGGGTTGGAGAGCTGTTGTAAAAGGCATTTGCAGCAATAGAAGATAACATTGCATGATTTTATGGATGTTCTCTTTGATTTTGCTCATCTTGCATGCATGGTTCTACCTTCTATGTTAGTTTTAGTATTAATTTCTTGAATGGCTATCATGATGGTGTTGTTGTTATAGTATTTGATGAGCTTCCAGCCCATACTTTTAGCACTTGTTGATGACAAGTTGCTGTGCAAAGTTAGCCTGGACTTCTTTCTATCATTGTTGCAACCTAGTTCAATTTCATGTTCATAATGTGTATGTGTAATTTGAAAATCAACAAACCTTAGAAGATTGCACTAGTTTTGTGTAGCTGTACGTTTCTCTTGGTCAAGCAAAACTCAGTTTAGGAAGCCTGTCTACTGTAGCAGCCACCATTGTTACTGTTCATTCATAGCTTAGGATTAGAACAACTTTCTTAACCCTTCTCCTTTTGCTATTTCTTTTAATCCTTGGTTAGAGTAGGATCCAAAGCATCACCATGAAGCTAAATCAGATGAACTTGATGAGTTTCAGCTTGCTGTTTTGAGTGGACAACCACTGTTCATTCACTTCTAGCACTTTGAAACTGCATTTACAAACCCAACTTCCCATGCTTTGTAACTCATCCGTAAGTCCACCTTGTGATTCCAGCAAATCACATAAAGCAACTGAGATATTCCAAGCACTGTCAAGACCTGACATTAGAGACCTTGGGATAGTGTTCTGCAATCTGATTGTGGAAGATTGTCTTTCAAGAGAGGTAGTGTACCTACGCACTGCCCATGTTGAGAAGTGCATAAAAAACACATCAACAGTGGTGTCAAATGAAACAGAGTGGAATCCTTTGATTTTTGTAGGGGATCTCCAGGTAAGGGCACTAGCATCTTATTATAGGAATGCACAATTCAGGGGATAAATAATGGAAGAATATGAGGAGAGGAAGAAATCAGTTGCTCTCCCAATAAAGAAAGAATTTAAAGACCCTGATGCAGTTATAGATGAATGGTTGAAACTCCTAGATCATAAAGGTGTAGGAAGGAAGATTATGAAACTGAGGATAGAGGATTACAAAAGAATACAGACATTAGTTGTAGGATTGGGTCAGCAATGTTACAGTTATATGTAGAGTAGATGGAATAGCTTGACCCCAAAGTTGTAGAGAAAGGAACCTCATTCCATGTACAATTTCACCACCATGCTTGAGAGGCTACATAGATATATGAAAATTGGTGCTAACATAGGAATTCAATAAGTACCACTCACATTTCAGCCACCTATGCTACTCTATCCAGTTCCACATTGGACCAGGGAAAAGGGGGAGGAGTGTGAGAAAGTTGGGATCATCAGAATGAGACAATTTGTAGCTAATAGAGGTTTCTACTTAAAGAAAATAAAGGGAGTTGATGTTTTCATGGACCTTAGGGAGATCACCCCATGATATAATCTATACCCCTAGTTTTTTACTTGAGGACAAGAAAAAGTAGAGTTGGGGGGAATTATGGGTTTAGTTATTAGCCTATTTTTTGTTGCTTTTATGCATACTTTTAGACACTATTAGACAATCCTTTCAAACAATAGTCCTATGATATGCTATATTTTCATGTTTATTATACAACCTTGGACCTAAATCAAAGTAATGGAAATATAGTTATGATATAGTAGCATTGCATGGTTTATACATGAGTGTGTATGAAATGTGGATGAAATTCTATATTTAATCATGGTAGTTAGCTTTGTGTATATGTCTTGTAGATTAACCTCTTGCAACCCATAGCAATTGGAAGTTGTAGCCCGCAACAAAAGGAAGACTTGGATAGCGAAACAAAGGAAGTTTCAGATCAAGTTGAATGCAATAACTACCATGTGGAGACACTCGAAGGAGTTGGTCATGCATCATTATGATAGCTAATAAGGCGCTGAGAAGAAGAATTATTTTGTTAATAGGATTTAGGATGAGTGTTTGTGTGTCTTACATGTAGATCTGTTTTACAAAGTTTTAATTCTATTAGAACCCTTCTTTCTATTCAGTTACAATTTGAACAATTCAAATCTAAGTATATACTCTGATATCTAGGAGTTGTAGTTAATGATTGCAGTTAGGAGTTATGTTTAGAATAAACTCCCCTATGCTTGTATATAGTCGATGGTTGAGTCCTTAAATAAGTTGGTTTATTTTTAGTATATTGTTATCAGTTACTTTTTAGTTTCAGTTATCATCTATAGACATGTTGATTATTCAAAATTATTTCATTGAATACAATCTATGAAGAAGATTTTGTGTAATCTTTTGTGATGCGTAATGAATGAAGTTCAATTTCACATGGATGCATATAATTTGATATTTAGATTTGGTTCTAGTTAAGTGAAGACAACCACTTGAGCAGGACACTCAAGGTAACTGGTCTTCACTACATTTATAGTTGTTTTATTTTTGTTAGTAGTTATTTCTATTTATCATTGTTTCATAAATTGCATGTAAAGCATAATAGATCCTCATACTTTGATTATCAGTAATGAATGTTCATGAGCATGCATGTATTTGGTTAATCTATAGTACTCCAGAGCTTAGAATAAGTTTAGTTACTAATCTTGATCAATTTTGAGTTAGTACAGTAATTCTTTATTAGTAGCAGTTCAGTTACAGGTTAAGCCGTAGGCACCCGTAGCCATTAGCGCTAGTTTGTTTCTTTCACTATTATGCAATTATGTAAATTTTCATTAAGTAGAATACCTTAAATAGGATGACCTAGGTAGCCTCAAGTCTCTAAAGGCACATATAGTGCAGCACCATCACAAGTTTACAAACCTTGGTTGATAATTTAATGCAGTCTTTACAATGTTTAGTGGACTCTTTAGCTAGTCATGTACCTCTGAATTGTGTAGCTTTTACCAAGTTTACAAGAAACTAGTTTAGACTATACAATTGTTTGTTCTGTTTTGCAAGTTTTTGATGAAGTTAATTGTTATAGGGCCGCTTTCATCCTAAAGAGGCTTGTGGTCGTACCTTTTTTATATTGATATCATTTGACTTTGTGATGATTTTTCCAAAGAAAAGTCTAGTATTGTATTAAACAGATCCGCTATTGTTCTATTTTCTGTCCTAATTCAATATGCAAAAAAATTCTTTGATTTTTTTATTTTCCTAACCCAATGATTGATTGTTTGTTGTGTTTGGGAGGTTTTCTAACATCATTGGTGTAGCCCTTGTAGGATTATGACACATTTTTCATGAGAACAACTAACATTTTTCTTGCAAAGTTGGTGAATGGTCCAAGGCCATTTCAATTTTTAAAGCATTTTTGTTAGTTAAAACACATTTTGTTTTGGTGCTCCTAAAACTAAATCTCACATTTCGTTTTGGTGTTCCTAAAAATAAATATCACATTCCATTTGGTGCTCATAAAATTGAACCTACAAATCTCACATCTCATTTCGGTGCTCTTAAAATTGAACCTACAAATCTCACATCTTGTTTTGGTGCTCTTAAAATTGAACCTACAAATCTCACATCTCATTTTGGTGCTCTTAAAATTGAACCTACAAATCTCACGTTTAGTTTTGGTGCAATAATAAAAGACCACAAATTTTATGTTTACTTTGGTGCATTACAACATGGTTAGAAATCTTTCATGTTTCAATTTGGTGCTATAAAATTAAAAAAAATCACCTTTTTTTTATTGCAATGGAAATTTCTTCCTTGAAGTCTCAAATGTTTTGAATTTGGTGCATCTAAAAAAAAATTGGTATCTTTTCACACTTCACTTTTGGGGCTTAAAAAGAAACTACTATAAATTGTCTATCGTGTATTCTCTCCCCTTACATCTTTGGAAATTCTTGGGTAACAAAAAGCACTTTGGGTTTCACAGTCATTTATTTTCATCATTACCTTTAGATCAGGCCTACCTTGAGATACATCCCACACTAGAGAACTCGAGGTAACCCAAAGAGGTATTTCCCTCAAGTCGCTATATAAATTGGCTTTGGTGAAAACCTGGGTCTAACTAGTGATTACTTGGTCGGCAATTCCATTCAGAATGGGGAGTTATCCACATACATGTGAGGTATAATTAGTCCCCTACTAGGATTGGTTAAAGCCTTAAGTGGCTTGTTGGACATTAGTCAAGCATTGATTTCCCTGAGCAGTGACTAAAAGCTTTATAGTATTTTTTCCCACCTTATTGATTGAGATAGTCTACTTGGTGACACAATTCAATGCAAGGATGTGCACCATACCATGAAGATACCTTACTCACTATATGAACTCCCTTGAGTTGAGACAGAAATCCTCAGCTTAACATAAGCTACTTGTAGCTTTCCAGGGAAAGGGTGATTTGGGTTATCCTTCCATTCCAGGAGGCCCCTATCTGCCCACTCTTGAAATATTTAAGTGCATACATCCCTTTGGGTGTCCCTACCCTTACTTTGAAGGAGCTTGTAAGTTGTGGGCCTGAAAGTGTCACCATTGGCCATTTGACCTTAGGGATAAAATGCTTGATATGTTTTTGATGTTGTTACCAGTTTAAACTTGGGCTAATTTTGGCCACTTATCATTGAAACATAATGGTCAGTTTACATACTTTGATTGATGTGCTTTATCACTTTCCAAATCTTAGACATAATTCTCAAAACATCAGATCAACCAAAAATCAAAAACTTGAAAACTTATCCAACAAAATGTTGTTAAACAAAACTAGAAAATTTTGAAACAGGGCCACTATTGACATACCTATTGCCTTTGTTCCAAATTATTGCCGCTACTATACTAAATTTTGACCATTGTCATCATAAGTTTTGACTGCTACTTTCCTAAATATTGCCACTTCTGTCAAAATTTCCGCTATTGTGCTCATTGTCAAGCACCAGTCAAAAAATTGAAACATAGACCTCACTTGATAAACTTGTCGTAGTCATCCATAAAAATAACCACTAGTATCTTGGAAATTGCCACTTTTGTCAAAATCACCGCTATTGACTTCTCTTTTTACCAATCACAAATTGAAATGAAGACCGCTATTGCTCAAATTTTTTGCAATCATTCTAAAAAAGCAACTGCTACTGTCCTAAACAAGGACCGCTTTTGTCCTACTTTCTGGTGCAAACCAAAATTTATCCAAAATTGGTTAATCCATCATATTTTGAAACATAAACAATCAGACCTACACCAAATCATATTGACATCTTTCCATATCCATTAGCAAATCAAAACATCAACCTAGTTTTAAGAAACAAATCAAACACAACTTGGATTATCCTCTTGCTCACATTTTTAAAGATATTAACATCAACCTTTGCTTGCAATCTCAAGGCTAGTTCAAGTAAAGTATCAACATATCCTTTAGAAAAGGAGCAAAATATCAGTCCAATTCTTACAATTTGTGTCCCAAAATTAGTGTCATCTCAAAACACCTGCCAAAATCACTCATACTTTAGAGTCTTGAGCATCAAACATACAATCCATAGCGAACCATCAACAAATATTTGAACAAAAGGTTTTTCACACATCATCTCCATACATCATTTTAAGAAAAATCCCAAAAACAAAACACCATCCCATTTCATAGTTAGTGATGACAAAATTCACCTAGGTCTTGAGCTTATTTATGACAACAACGAGATCTCAACACAGGAAAAAGATGGAAGCCAACAAGAGTAGTTATAGTGCACCCAAGACAAATACCAATACTGAGTAACCTCAATCATGTGGTTACAATCCAAATGACCTTACAACCCCTCAAAGAGAACCTGTGTTTAAAGCTACATAAAACCAACCACCTAGTGAGGAGGAAATACTTCGTAGACATCAAGAAGGAATTGCTAGACAAAACCAACCTCATGGTTCTCAAACTTACACCATAGAAGAATATGATAGTGAAGAGGAACTTGCTAATGAAAAAATCTTACAACACTCCCAAAATACTAAGATGTAGAAAATTATGGACAAAATTCTTGGGATAAACACAAACCAGTATTTCCTCACACTAGCACAAAGTGGTGCTAAACTACCGATAGACTTCAATGTAGAAATTCTTAAGGATCCTAACCTCATTCAACTAGGAGATCAAATGGTAGCTAGAAAAATACCAAATCCAATGATGGATCCCAATATACCACCCTTGTTCTCACAAAATAATGATCAATCTAAAACACAACCTATGGATAACCCATTGTTTAGGCAACCATCACAAATTGAGCAAGTAGTTGTAGCTCAACAATATCAAGTAAATTCAACTCAAAACATGTCACAACACAACACTATGCAAACATGGGACGCCTTCCAATATTGGACCAACAAGGTAACATCCCATCACAAGGACAATACATGCCACAACAAACATCATATTATGACCCTTCAAATAGTGCACAATATCAAGAAGGGTCATCACAACAAAATCCATAGCAACAAGGTGTACTTCAAATGAACTACCAAGGTACCCTTTAGAATCCACAACAACAAGGTGTAACCCAAACAAACTACTAAGTTACCCTTCAAAATCCACAACAACAAGGTGTACGCCAAACAAACTACCAAGGTACCCTTCAAAATCCACAACATAGTGTACCCCAAATGAATTTCCAAGGTACACAACATCAAGGTATACCCAAAACACATCATCAAGGTATTCCTCAACAACAACAACAACAACAACAAGGTGTACCACAAACACACTACCATAGTACTCCTCAAAAAAATCCACAACATCAAGGGATACCACAAATGAATAACCAAGGTACACCTCAAACACAACATCATGGTATTCCACAAAACCAAACTCAAACTTCTATTCCACAAGAACAAAGTATAGCTCAAACACAATACCAAGGTATCCCTCAAAATCAATATCAAGGAGTTCAACACAATCAATACCAAGGAGTACCTCAAAACTAATATCAAGGTATACCGCAAACTCAACATACCTACAACACACAACAAGGACTCAATCCTCCTTACACACAACATGGTCATCAAGTCCCATACCTACACAATATCTCGTTTATGACCAAACAAATGTCATAGGACAACAAGGCTACAATGCACAAAATCCTCAAGCAAACACACCAACTAACGACATAAACTTACAACTACAAACCATCAACCAAAGAATATCAGAAATCCAAATTGGAAATCCAAAGAAGAGCTATGCTCTACAAGATATTTTTCCATATCCTTTTGATCAAAAATTATCCATGATACCTTTCCCCAAAGGCTTTGAAATACCAAAATTTGACAAATATAGGGGAAGAGGGGATCTAATAGAGCACGTGCATGAATTTTTAGTATCTTGCATTGATGTACAACACAATGAAACCTACTTAATGAGGCTTTTTTCATGAAGTCTCAATGGGACCGCTATTGAGTGGTTCTCTCATCTACCACCTGGTATCAGAACATTTGATGAGTTGTAAGATAAATTTGTCAACCATTTCTCGTACAACATAGAACAAGATATAACGATCACCAATCTCTACAAAATCAAACAAAGTCAAGGCACATCATTTGCTTTGTATCTACAGAGATGAAGACACAAAGCCAACAAATGTAAATGGCCCATTCCCAAGAAACATCTCATAGACATATTTATCTCAAACGTACACGTGGACATCAACTACCAATTCACTGTATTGTGCCCTAGAAAATTTGAGGAGATTATTGAAAAGGGTTTGCTAATCGAAAGAGCTCTCATCACAAGAGGAGTACTTAAACTCTACAACCCTAAGGATCAACCTTCTACTTCCAACGACAAACCAAAGATATGGGCAAAAAAATGTAACCAATGACGAAGTAGCTGATGCTAAAGTTGTATAAAACATACAAGCTTCCAATGGCCCACAAAATACTATTCAAACTACACAAAAAAGCTATACTCCAAACAACGCACCAAATAATCAACTCAATTATCCTCAGAACAACCAACCCAATAACCAATAGAAAAATCAAGGATAGGATAATGAAAGGAGGCCACCAAAACAATATGACCAACCTAGAAGGAAATACACCCCATTGGGAGAACCCCTTGAGGTAATCATGCGTAAATTGGTCCAAACAAACCTCATCAAGATTAATGATAGAACAAACTATGAGGAGCCAAACTTCAAACCCCCTTGGTATAATGAGAATGACAAATGTGAATTTCACAAGATCAAGGGACATACCACCAACAATTGCACGAGGCTCAAAAACATTATGCAATACTTAATCAAAAAAGGAGAGGTCGACATAGAACCTCTTCTTGGAAATAAAGACTTAAAAATCTACAAGGATCCAATCCTCAACCATTCTAGGGGAAATGATAAGGGTAAAGGGAAATATTATTGTAAAGCCAACTTCACCTATGACAAACTCATAGGAAACATCTATCACGATGATCATACCATCCATGTTGTAACCATACTAGGTGGAGATCCCGAGTGTAATGTAACTACACGAAGGGGGAGAGCTACAATCTTAGGAGCCCCACCCCAGGAAAAAGCTACAAGTAATCCATCAAATGGCTACAACATTGTGGAACAACTAAAGAAAACTCTTTCCTTAATCTCCATCCTTGATCTTTTAAAATTATTGCTAGCACATAAAGAAATCTTAGAAAAAATTCTTGTTGAAACATCAGTCTCTAATGACCTTAATGCTAATCAATTTCAAGCCATGGCTGGAAACATCACCTCCACCCATCACTTAGTCTTTTCTGAGAAAACCTTCCACAAAAATCTTTCCATAATCAAGCTCTCTATCTAGAAGTTTGCGTCCATAAACATAAAGTCAAGAGATTATTGATAGATAATGGTGCAAGTTTAAACATTTGTACCCTAAAATTAGTGAAACAACTAGGATATTTTGGGGACATAATAGATAAAAATAAAAGTATCACCATCAGAGCTTATGATGATATGGAAATAAATTAAAAAAGAACAATCATACTTCTTGTTCAGTTAGGACTAGCAATAGCAACGACAAAATGTCAAGTACTAGATCTTGAACTTCCATACAACCTTCTCTTGGGACGACCATGGATCTATGCCTTAAAATCAGTGCCTTCAACATTCCATCAGTGCTTGAAATTTCCTTATAGTGATAAGGAAGTTACCATATATGTCGACCCAGGACCTTTTCATTACTGCACCAAAATCGAGGAGAAGTACAAAAAGATTCTTCAAATACCCAACAATGATATATCTTTCCACTCTTTTTCATATCTTGACCCATTGCCACTACCTTCATCCTCCACTGCACCTTCATCAACTAAGCAACCAAAAGTTGATCTCAAGATCTAAGTATTTGAGAAGGGTTGTGGAGAATACCATTTTAACCAATCCTTTTGCATTGGAATGCCTCCCCCAACACAAAAAACTTATGGAGGACCGAGAGAGATCAAGCATGTCAAGTTGTTACAATGGTAGTCAAACCCACCATTTTCACCAAGTGGGGAGACATGCAAGATGAGTAAGTATGTGAAGAAGACTTATCTTCATGAATTTATGGATAATAAGGATGGGAGAAACCACTACCTCCCCTTCCTATTGATCAAAACAATAAAGGATATCAGATAGAAAAAAGCATGGGTTTCACTAGAAAAAGGTGGCCTTAGTTTACATGGACAAGGTAGAAGAGAACTAGTAATCATGGAAAAGTGCCTGAAGAATCTTGGACTAGGTTATGGTTCATTAGACATGATTACCCAAAGTACTGAAAGCACCTCTTATGAGGAAGGAGCTCCTTCTACCGTTGTTGAGACATTGGATAATTGTGAATGTCTAGACGACTACTTGTATATCTAAAACATGTTTGAAAACCTCAACATAAATACCATCACTGTTGAATCTACATCTAACGATGACCACATTGAAACAGATTCCTGAATATGAATGGGATTCATGTGCCTCTACTGATTATAACCTAAATACCCTACATGGAGCCTTGATAAAACAAACATTCCTACCCTAGTTATAACCTCCATAAGCTTTGTTGATACCAATGACAAGATACACTTGCTTTATCCATAGTTAATAGACTGGGACCAAAAACATCATACACATGTTTTAGACTCATTCTAGAACAATGAGGCTATTGTAGAGTTCATGGGACTTTAAACTAATATACCACAAGGAGATCATAAAGCAAGTTTTTTAATGAATCTTGATCAAGGAGCATATTTTGGAGGGGAGATTGCATCTTCCAGTCACAAAAATAAACTAAAAATTTCAAAAATCAAAAAGAGGTCCCCTAAAGAAAACCACCATGTGGCTTTATCGAATCAAGAAAAGAGAAAAATAAAGGATGCATCTGAGGGTGAAAACATCTCTAAGGTAGCTGAAGATGGAGGATTCAATCTCCCTATTACAAAATATCAAGAAAAATTAGTACTCTTTGTTGAAGGTTCGAAACCTATCAACGTCAACACAATGGAGACACCACAAATCACATATCAGGTAGCTTCCTTAGATCTTGAGGAGAAGGTAAACTTCACGACATTCATTAAGGAATGAAAATATAACATTGCATGGATCCAACATTAGTAGTACACCACCTAGCAGTGTTCCCTGGAGCTAAATCCATCAAACAAAAGCTACGCAAGTTGCATCCACAAATTACACTCTTGGTCAAAGTAGAACTTCAAAAATTGCTAGATGTGGAGTTCATCAAACCCATCAAATATCCTGAATGGGTATCTAATCTTGTACCAATGTTAATTCCCACTAGGGGCATAAGGATCTATACAGACTTTAAGGATCTCAACAAAGCATGCCCGAAGGATGATTTCCCTCTACCCAACATCAACATGATTGTGGACCTAATTGTGAAGCATGAAATGCTCTCATTGATGGACGGTTTCTTTGAATATAATCAAATGAAGATATCCTTTGAAGACTAGCATAAAACAACTTTCACCTATGCATGGGGAACCTTTTATTGTAACATCATACCATTTGGTTTGAAGAATGCAGGGGCAACCTACCAACGAGCAATGACCACCATTTTCCATGATATGTTACACATCACCATGGAGGATTATGTGGACAACATATTAGCAAAATCAATCAAAAGGAAAGATCATTTGGCTAACCTAGCCAAGGTATTTGATAGGCTAGAAAAATACAACCTACGCCTCAACCCAAAGAAGTGTGTATTTGGAGTGACTTCTGGAAAAATGTTGGGTTCCATATTATCAAGAAGAGGCATCAAGGTAGATCCCACCAAGGTAAAAGCTATATTAGAAATGCCTCCTCCAAAAACATAGAAATAGCTCTGAAATCTACAAGGTACACTATAGTCCATCAGAAGATTCATTGCACAATTAGTAGACAAGCTCCATCCATTCACCTATTTGTTACACAAGGACATAACATTCAAATGGGATGGTAGATGTGACCAGGATTTCTAATAGGTCAAGAATTATTTGCTCACTCCTCCAATGCTAATGCCTCCAATTCAGGATAAGGAAATGATCATGTATGTATCTACAACACCAACAACTTTAGGAGCTTTGTTAGTGCAATTAGATGATCAAAACAAGGAAAGAGTAGTATATTATACCAGTCAAACCCTAGTGGGCTATGAATTAAACTATTCACCCATAGAAAGAGTGTGTCTATCTATTGTCTTTGCAACACAAAAGCTTAGGCACTACATATTAAATAGGAAAGTAAAGTTGATATCAAAGATAGATCTCTTAAAGTATCTATTAGCAAAGTCAGCTAATAGGGAGGATCGCTAAGTGGGTAATGTTAGTGAATTTGATATAGAATACATTGATAGAAAATCCATAAAGGGACAAGTATTAGAAGATCAATTAGTTGATGCACCAATGGAAGATCATCAACCTCTAGTATCAGAATTTCCAGATGAAAGCATACTTCTAACTGATCAATCAAGCCGTTGGACCTTGTACTTTGACGTGTCCCATACTCAACATAGCTTAGGGGTTGGTATCCTATTTCTCAAACCTCAAGGAGATAGCATACCCAAAGCTTATAGGATCACCTTTCCATGTACTAAGAACATTTTTGAATATGAAGCACTCATCACTCGACTAAAGATGGTCATAGAATGGAAGATAAAGGAATTACAAGTCTTTGGTGACTCCCAACTAGTTATAAGGTAGGTAAATGATGAGTATTAGATGAAGGATGACAAGCTAATGCTATACAAAATAATGGTGGACAGTTTCAAGCAATACTTTATAGTCATCACCTTTGAACAAGTTCCCAGAATCAACAATAGAGCAACTAATGCTATGTCAACAATAGGTGCACTCCTCGACATTCCCCAAAACATTCCCAAATATGAACTCCTCATGGAGCAACTACTTATACCAACATTCGATATCCCAGAATCAGAACTTGTATGTGATGTTGTTGGTCCTAACTCGCCTTGGTACCAAGATACGATTTCCTATATCTAGCATGGGATCATACCCCTTGACTTAACGACAAACCAAAAGAAAACCTTTGTCTGCATAACATCCTGATTCACCATCTTAGGAGATACCCTATATAGACAAAGTCTAGATGGTACATTACTTCAATGTCTCAATGATCCAGTGGATTTTTACCAAAAATTGAAGTGTTTCAAATGCTCCAGAAATTGGCACTATGTCGAAGTGTTCGGTGAAACAAACTCAATGCAACTTGAACAGAGCCAAAAGGAGCTCTTACACTCAAGCTATGCTCAATCAAAGTTGGGTCAAATTGGTACTAAAGAGGCCGATTAGAAATGTGAAAAATTTGATCTCAAAAATTATCAACAATGACATCATGTCGAAGAACTCGTCAACACAAATCCAATGCCGCTTGAATCATGTCAAATGGAGCTCGTACGCAAAAGATATGGCCAGTCAAATTTGTATGGTAAAAGGGTTGACCATGCTGATGTCAGCATGATGACATGGCAGTACAATGATGATGTTAGCATTTTGACATGGCAAGTACAGGTGACGTGGTGATAACATGGACCAATCTTGTCTTGACACATAGCAAGTGATGTGGCAGCAAACAACGAATCGCATGTTGACACGTGGCAGTACGATAGCCAAAGCAAACCAATCACAAATTGACACGTGGCACCTCTAAGATGTGCAAATCAGTGCTTGTTTGTTAAAATTTTTGGTCAGGGAATCAAACACCCAACCTCCTCCTGCCTATTTTTAGGCTCCACCAACAGCCATCCAATATTCTTGGAAAGAATTAGATGGAAAATCCTATATATTATGTGTTAAAAGGTGAATTTGGTGGGGAGGTGATTTGAACCCCCAACCTCCCCTCTCCCAAAAAAGATTCTTGTCATTGTGCCAAACCATGAGCTTGAAAAGATTTCGGCAACAACTCTATTTAACATAGTATTAAAAGTTGAATTCCCCTATATTTAAATTATTAAAAATTTAGTTTTAAAAGCCCGATAACACATGATTTTGAAGGGGCTTTTTAAAGACTTTTAAAGGATTTTTAAGGATTTTAATAAGATTTGAAGGGCGTTTTATTATTTTGTAAGCCCAAAATTATATGGGCCCATAATTTAAAGGGGTAGAATTATTTTGGGAGAGATTAATAAGGATTCTCATGTAATAATAGGGGAGTTTTGAAGATTTTTTTACTTGTAAAGGGTGATATGTTTGATTTTGTAAATAATATGGTTAGTAACCATATTGGGAATATTTTATGTGTAAAAAGAGAGGATTTTAGGACATTGGTATCCAGGTGGTGTGAGAGAATTTTCTTGGAGTTTTGTATGTTCAACTCTGTGCTTTGGAGTAGTGTTATTTTGCCACACTTGAAGGAGAGGAACTTTGTAACTCTTGGAAAACCAAGAGGAGACTTTGTAACAATTGAAGTGCCTTGTAAACCATTTTCTGGAGCATAATCAAGGATTGGTCACTCTGTTGGAGAGGGACCCGAAGACATAGCCGTTTGGTGAACTTTGTTATCAACTTGTTGTTTCTTGTATTCTCTCTTCTATCTCTCTATTATGTTCATCACTTTATTATTGCTTTGTTTATTTAAGCATTTCAATTACATTAATTATGTTTTCAAGACCTTCAATTAAATCATTGTAAAAGTTATTATTCACATGCAATAGTCTTGGATCCTAACATCAGATCGTGGATGAAGTGTAAACCACTTTACAAGAAGTGCACGAAGGTGTTTGTGGGTCTCACACTAGTGGACCTAATCTAGTACAGAAGTTTTTGAGAATAGGGTATTATTGGCCCTCAATGGAGCAAGAATCCATTCATTACTCAAGGAAATTTTACCAATGTCAACAACACAATGATCTTGTTCACCCACCAGCACAAGAACTACGTCCTATAACTACACCATGGCCTTTCTCGTAGTGGAGACTTGACTTGATAGGTAAGATATCTCTCACTTCATCCAATGAGCATAAATTTATCATAATTGCAACAAAATACTTTACAAAGTGGATAGAAGCCATTCCATTGACTTACATCACAGGGAAGCAAATATCCAAGTTTATCTTGAATTGTTTGATTTGTCGATATGGAATTCCACAAACTATCATAACGAATAATAGAACCCCATTCAAGAACCAAGATGCATGTGAAATTTGTTTAAAGTTCTCTATCCAACACCGATTCTTGACCCCATACCACCCCCAAGGAAATGGTCAGGCTGAAGCATCCAATAAAATCATTTTGAAAATTTTGAAAAAAATTGTTAATGATGTCAGATGTGATTGACATTTGTAGCTAAATCTAGCCTTATGGGCTTACCAAACCAACATCCACGCACCCATGGGTGCCACACCTTTTTCCTTGGTCTATGGATCAAAGCAATCCTACCTATCAAATTCAATATCCCTTTACTACGAGTACCCCTAAAAGGCATGATCAACAATGAGGAATATCGAGTGTCCAAACTTAATGAGCTAGAGCTTCTAAATGAAAGATGTTTGAGTGCATTAAACCATCTCCAATTTTATCAGAATAGGCTCAAGTGAAGCTATAACAAGAAGATCAAGAATAGAAACTTTCAAGTTGGTGACTTGGTACTGAAAGAAAATCAGAAAATCTAACTAAATCAGGATGGGAAGGGGAATTTTGAACCAAATTGGTTAGGTCCTTTCATCATAACATCAAGCTAT
>VDFB02000017.1:526892010-526996495 GCA_007258455.2 Sequoia sempervirens
AGATGGAAATAAGGTTGATACTGTGGGTGTCATCAAAGCACTTCCATTGACTCTATTTGCCTGCCCGAGTATCACGGTCCCGCAAGATACAGTGATCATAGATGTTCCGCCAATGTTTGGTCTTTGCCTTTCTCGAGAGTTTACTTCAAAGGTGGGCGGCTATTTGTCTTTAGATTGGTCACATCTAATACTTAGGACCAAACATGGCGCAAAGATGAAGATAGAATCGGAGGCTCTGCATTCCGAACATGTGGCGAACGAGGCCCTGATTAACTTTGAAGCGGCACATACCTCCATCACCAAACAAGACATGTACAATGTTGAACTGCTGGAGGAGGAGAAGGTCAACGGAGACCGAAGTAATAGCGAAGACGCTCTGTTGAGTGAACATATAAATAATGATCCCTTCAGAAATTATCATGCTACCGGTTTAGGCACATATGTGATCTATGACGAAGACCAAGTTCTTCCGAAGGTCGTCAAAGAGCCCGACGATGACCAAGCAAGTGAGCTGTGGACATTATATTTTGACGGAGCAAGGAGCAAAGTTGGAGATGGAGCAGGGATATGTCTAATATCCCCACAGAATGAAAAGTTGCTGAGGGCCTTCCGATTCCAATTTGCTTGTTCAAATAATGAGGCTGAATATGAGGGTCTAGTCCAAGGCCTAAGCCTAGCGGAACGAATGGGTATCAAACAATTGATTGTATTCGGAGATTCAGAACTGGTAGTTAATCAGGTCCGAGGAGTCTCAGCAGCAAAGAATATCCGCATGAGGTCCTATCGGCATCGAATCTGGGACCTTATAGAAAGTTTTGAAGCTTTCAACATCCTGACCATTCCCCGAGCTCAGAATGGCGATGCAGACCGCATGGCAGTAATCGGAGCTCAGTTTGATCCTGTCTCCGACTTGCTTCAGAACAAATATTCAGTACGAGTGCTGGTTAGACCAGCAATACCCGATAATGACCAAAGTTGGTAAGTCTTTGAGAGCGATGAACACATCGCCTCGTTTATTCAAAACTCAGGGGAATTTGCCGATCAACTCCAACCAAAGATTGCTGAGGCCTACGAGGGACAAATTATGCAGCTGAAATCAAATAAGCTTCCGAAAGGATTGGTTACTCTCGAAAAAAATTTCGATTGTAGTGACGCCCGAAATGATAAGAGGAAGTTCGTGGCAGAAAAAGGTGATTATGAGAATCTTCGGGTCTCCGATGACAGGAACCTTCGGGTCGGAAAAGATGTGTCACAGCAAGATAGAGAAAGGCTTATGAATTTCTGTGAGAAATATGGAGTAGTAGCCTGGTCCTACGATGATCTGGAAGGTTATGATCCTGGTATCATTCAACATACTATTGAGCTAACAGAAGGTGCGAAGCCAATCCGACAGAAACAACGGCCGGTCAACCCTAAAGTTGAAGCCTTGATGGCACAAGAGCTAACCAAGCTCATTGAGTCGCGTATTGTTTTCCCAATTAAACATAGTACTTGGGTATCAAATCTGGTACCAGTCCGAAAGAAGAATGGTGATATACGCTTATGCGTAGATTTCCGAGATCTAAATAAAGCATCTTTGAAGGACCACTATCCCTTGCCTTCTATGGAGTCGATCCTCCAAACCGTCGCGGGATCAGAAATGTTCTCTCTACTGGATGGCTTCTCTGGCTATAACCAGATTCGAGTAAGAGAGGAAGATCAGCACAAGACTACGTTCACCACCAAGTGGGGGACGTTTGCATATGCTAAAATGCCTTTTGGTTTATCTAATGCAGGGGCAACCTTCCAGAGAGCTATGGACGTCGCATTTAGCGAGCTGATCAATAAGATTATCCTAATATATTTGGATGATCTTACTGTGTTCTCCAAATCTAAAGATGATCATTTCGATCATCTGGAGTTGGTGTTTCAAAAGTGCCAAGAGTTCGGGATTTCCTTAAACCCGAGGAAATGTGTGTTCGGAGTACCCCAGGGTAAGCTGTTAGGACATGTTGTGTCGAAGGAAGGTATTTCAATTGACCCGGAACGAGTAAAGGCTATAAAGGAGCTTCCTCTCCCGGTGAATAAGAAAGGTGTCCAGTCTTTTCTGGGCAAAGTAAATTTCGTCAGTAAATTTATTTCCGATTTTGCGGGAATGATTAGGCCGATCACCCTAATGCTGAAAAAGGATCAAATTTTCAAGTGGACAACGGAGGCGAGGGAGGCATTTGAGAAGGTCAAGGAAGCTATCTCATCAGCCCCAGTGTTGATCAATCCAGATCAACATAAAGATTTTATAATGTATGCTTTCGGTAGCAAGTCAAGTATCGCTACTGTTCTGACTCAAAAGGATAGAGAAGGAAAAGGGGAGCATCCAGTTGCTTTCTATTCCCGAACCTTAAAGGAATATGAAGTGAATTATAACTTCGTTGAAAGACAGGCTTTTGCAATAGTGAAGGGGCTTAAAAAGTTTTGCCATCTAATTTCCTGTAGCAAAGTCCTGGTATATGTCGCACATTCTAGTGTGCGGGAATACATCATGGAGGGAGAAATCACAGAAAAAAGGGCTAATTGGATCACTAAGATCCTGGAATATGACATTGAGGTCAGGCCCACCAGGACTATTAAAGGCAGAGGTCTGTGTGAGTATATGACACAGGAAGTGGTGATGCCTGCTAAAGAGGAACAGTCAGAACTTGTCCTGATAAACGGATCAGGATCGGAGGATGATTGGCTGAAAGATAGAATTAATTTCATGCGAACCGGAAGGTACCCGCCAGGCCTCTCATCCCAGAAAAGAAGGTATTACCGGCTCCAAAATTGCGGATACACGCTGATAGAAGGAGTCCTTTTCAAGAGAAATTTTAATGGTGTGCTCCTATGGTGTGTTACTTCAGGGGAGGCACAGAAGATCCTCGACGCATTTCACAATAGCGATGAAGGTGGACATTTCTCCGCTAAAACCACAGCCATCAAGGTCCTGCGGGCTGGATATTACTGGCCCACACTTTTCAATGATTCCTACTCTCTGGTAAAGGCTTGCAAAAAATGTCAGTTATTCTCCGACCGAAGGAAGAATTCAGCGATGCCCCTGAAACCTATCGTGGCGGATGAACCATTTGCTCAATGGGGTTTGGACTTTATCGGAATGATCAACCTGGTTTCCAGTTCGGGACATAAATGGATTTTAACAGCTACAGACTACTTCACAAGGTGGGCTGAAGCTGTTCCCCTTAAAGAGGCAACGGAGGTAGAGATTGTGGATTTCCTCGAGGCTCTGGTGACGAGGTTCGGCCCTCCGAAGACGATCATTTCGGATAATGCTAGAGCATTTGTAGGCACAAAGGTATGTCACTTTGCATTGAAAAATGGCATATTCCTGAAAACATCTTCAAACTACTATCCACAGGGAAATGGCCTAGCTGAGTCAACAAACAAAAGTTTAGTCCGACTTCTCAAAAAAGTGGGCTCAGAACACCAAAGGGAATGGCACAAAAATCTCTGAAAAGCACTCTGGGCCAACCGCATAACACCTAAACAAGTCCTCAAGACTTCGCCCTATGAGCTATTATATGGGAAAGAAGCGCTGCTACCTATCTCTATGGAAATTCCGGCGATACAGTTGTTGAAATCTCTTGAGATAGAACAAAATGGCGCCATGGAAGTTCGGCTTGCCGAACTATTAGAAGTACAAGAAAAAAGGGAGAATTCCCTAAAGGCCATGACTGGCCGTCAACAGGTGGTCAAACGGTGGTTTGACAAAAGGGCTTCCGACCAAGGCCTAAAAAGTGGAGATTTGGTGCTAAAATACGACAGCAGGGCTGCGAAGCCAGGTCAGCATGGTAAGTTTGATAGCCTATGGGAAGGACCCTTCAAAATCATTCGGTGCCTGCAACACAATGCCTTCGAGCTGGAAAATATGGAACAGGAGCCCCTAGGAATCCCGGTTAATGGGATTCACCTTAAATTGTTCCATTAAGCGTCAGGCCCTACCTTGTACAGTTGTAAATAACGCTTTTTCTTTTTCCCTTCCTATTTTTGGCCTATCATTTTGCTAAACCAATTGAATTGTTATGTATTCGCTTATCATCGTTGGTAGGTGAAGCACCGGAGTTCTTAAAACACAAAAGTATGCTCATAAACAGAGATAAAACATACAAAATTGGCAAACCCAGAAAAAATTGCACGCAGAAGCAAACAGGAGCATAAAATTTCACAACAAAAAGAGGCGTATATTTTTATATACATGTTTCTGAGTTACAAAATGGCATGAAGGCCGATTTTCAAAATATACAAAGTATAAGAGCATATATATATACGTTGGCCTTTTATCAGGCTGATACGGAGCAAGGGGGTAACATCAACAAACACCAGGGCAAGAGGACCATCTATCCGCAGGAGTGGCTAGCAGCAACCGACGCATTCAAGACAGCGTCCGCTTCTTCCTCAGCAACAGGTTCCTCGGCGGCACTGGCAGCATCATGAAGCGCAGCTGTCGTCGGTGGTGGGTACACCAGGTCCCTGAAGTCAGTATACCACTCTACGTCGTAGAATGGTATCACGTTGTAGCTTCTGAACAGGAAGTGAAGAGCCTAGGTAACCCTTTGCTGATGCTGACCACGGGTCTGCAGGTGGAATCTGCTAAGGAATGGTAGACAAGCCACGACAGCTTCTTCTTCAATATAGCGACGTAAGTCGCTGGCTGATGGCAGGCCAATTCCATATGCAGCGTGCGTGACAACCTCTCCAAGCCCATTCAGGTACTTCTTCGGGAAGATTTCTTTGACTAGCTTCAATACAAGAGGCCGAGGGACACAAATGTCTAGCATAGACGCCACAAAGTGTGAGCACACATCGGTGTTCACCCGATGCTTATCTTCGTACTCCACACAGTCTTTGCCGAGAACCCACTTAATGGCTACTAAAACCAGCGAGTGCTTGTTCTTCGTCATTCTCTTAAGCCTCCTGGTGGAGATTTCACCTACAAATGTTGTTTGTGATTTGAAGGAGGTCAGGCGAATGGGAGTATCCATCTCTCCTAGGACTTTTCCTAAAATCTGCTAAGTATGCCGAAAGCTGCTTATTACCTAACCTATGAAAAGACTCGCTTAGCAGTATTCTACTTGCCTATCACTTCTCGACGCAAAGTGTATATGTTTGCTATCTACTGGCCTATTTATAGAAAATTGACAAGACATACGCCAGTCCGCCGTAAGCAACGTGATGTATATTGGCTACAATCTCGAGGGCCGAGTCTGCATTTGTTCACGTTTTGAGCTGGCACACGCCTGGTAGCACGGCTCAAGGCATGCTTAATTAAATCAAGTTAATTAATTGAGCTTTAAAAGGGTGGCACTTGCTGATGAAGGGACGTATGGCCGTATGCTATGGTGTCAAATCTCAAGCACATCCCAGAGCCCGAGGCGATATTCGTATCTCTTTCAGGCGGTGATCGTTTGCTTGGCGTAATCATTCCGGCCTGGGATATTAATTACCGGTACATGCTAACACAACGCGAGGAGGCCAGTTGCAAGCTCAATTTCCAAGAAAAATCAGGGCGTATCACACGATATCCTAAAAGCAATGATGAAATCCGGCCACCTCGGAAAAAGCAATCAGCTCATCTTGCACGAGTCGTGGAGTTAACGGTACATGCCGAATTAAATGCAAGGGCTCGCGCTCGCCTACCACCTTGAGGGAAGTTGCTATTATTGCATGATAACGCTTATTGTTCCTAAGTCTTTTCTCCAAAAAGCTAAGGAGTGCGTGAAGTGTTTTCTGTCTGTATTTCCAGTGCAAGCGTATTCAAAGGCCAGCGAACCTTCAAGTTCTGCCGCGAAGAAAGATGGCGGAATCTTCAGCTCAGCCAGCAGAGGAAGGGATTAGCCAGGAACTGTATTCGGCTATTCGTTCTTCTGCCGAGGTCTACGTGTACGATGATGTAGCGTATGCCACTCCTGGTATACCCCAGAAGGTGAGGAGACCCAACACAGAGGAGCTAGAGAAGCCCAAAGAGTGGAATAACCCTAAAAAGGTTGGAGAAAAGTGGGCTAATATCTATGATCCAAAGCTTGCTAGGAACCCTAAGTCTCTTAGAGAGGCGGCTTGTGCAAGATTATCAGCACCAGCGGCGGAGAAGGCAACGGCAGGTAGAGTCTGGTATAGCGGTTTGCCACAATACATGGTCCCATTCGTGCACTATTGCCCGGAGGTGGTCGACGCAGCTGTTCAACGCTATAATCCAAAAACCCACTGCATTGAGGGTCACAATTTAAGGGTTCATATCAATCAGGAAGCCATCTGGCATATGTTATGCATTCCTGACCCCAGGACAAGAAAGGAGAAAATTGAATATTTCCGCCCAAGCAAGGGGGAAAAGATATGGAAAAGGATGAAAACCGGCTCCGATTTCCTATTAGAGGAGACTAAAAAGAAGGGTATTGTGTCCGCTAAGTCACCAAGCATCCCATTGTTGCGCGGTTCATTCCGCGACGACCTTCAGGATCCCATATCCATGCTGGCGTTTGTTTGCGGCCGTGATTCTGATGAAAAGATCGAGGCTTTTCAGCTGGGCCCTGCAATACAGTTTCGCAGGCAACATGAATCTTTCTCGTATGATTTTGCCGAGTTCATGGTCGAGGAAATGATACAGCAAATAGAGAATTATCAGGCGGAGAAGAAATTTAGGTTTCTTTCCTACCTGGTCCACATGTTCCTGCATCAGAATCCGGATTTCTTCGCCCAATTTTTCCCACTATCAATTTTTGACAAGCAGAATAAAAGAAAGCCGGTATCTACATGGACACCCTACCTTTCCGCAACATATGACTACTATGCCTTCGCGGACTATTTCATAGCCCCGGTCCTGAATGATTTGATCGGAGAGGGTGATATCGTCCGGCTTAACACTGAGCAGACTGGATTTCTGCAAAGCTACATCCCCGCTTGCGACTGGTTCCTGGGCAAGGATTTCACGATCCTTCGAATGAGGGGCTTTATTGACAGGCCTTTCCTGCTCCCGGCTTGCATCACCGATAGAGTGCTCGCGCTGGAGGTTTACCGGCAGGTATGCGTCATTGATTTCATGTTTTGTAGCAGCAAAAGGGTCAAAAAGAAGGGATTCTTCAGTTGCCCGAAGAGCTTCAAGTCAATAACGCTTGTCCAAAAAGTGATCTCATCAACTGCTAGGGGACAAGCTGGCACACTTAGGGCTAGTATTAGTAAACGATAAGTGGGATTACAACCCTTTCAATGACCTACCTGAGCCGCATATGAGAGTTACGCATGTTTCCCGACCATACTGGGAGAAGCGGCGTAATAACCGGACTGATAAAGATGAAGATCTAGTTGAATTGGCACAAATCCCTACGCCGGATACCAGAGGCCCATGGCACAAGTTCTACTTTCCAGTGGTCATGGCCAGGGACAACATTCCGATAGAGCGCAGCATGCTTAACAAGTTGAAAGTGGACGAGGAATGGAACGATGAAAAAATAAAATCTTTCTGGAGATACCGCCAAGAAACATGGCAGATGAGGGCTCCTTATAATAAATTGAAGGACGACCAGGAATTCGAAAGACACTGGGATGAAGGCCATCACAGCCCAACCTCCAGCGCTAACAAGAGCGAAGCAGAGGGTTCCGACGAGCAGGAGGAAGAGAGGGCGATATCTTCGCAGGAAGGTGATGCTCCCGAGCATCCCGCCTATGTCGGCACTAACGTGCACTTTAATATATCAAGGAGTTCACTTACGCGCACATGGGCCGCTAAACCGGTCAGGCTAGTACCCCAGCAGAAAGATCCGACTGCCGAGGTTAGTGAGAGTCCCCCCGCGAAAAGACAACGCACGGAAAGTGTTATCGGGACAGTTTCACATGAACCGGCTGAAAGGGAAACACCCGCTGCTAGTCAAATGCCAGAGGTTGCGGTCGAGTCCCAAACGATCCAAATGCTACCGCCGACCAGTCAGCAGGTACATTTCGCTCCTTCCTCTCTTGCATCTCATTCTTTCATGTCCGCTCCTGCTCAATTGGCAACTCCTGCCATTCGTCCGAGCCCTCCACCCTCTGTTTCTGGCCCATCTTATTCCGGGGGGTTTGCCCAATATTCGCAAGCCCAACCATTTATAATCACCCCTCCAGGCATGCTAACGCCTACTGCTGCCGCCCAGGCTTTCCTCACCTCGCTATCCGAAGATATTCCTCCCATCGGCCCCCACTCTTTTTCTGAGATGCTTACAGATCCCTTCCCACCACAGCAAACCGAGCCCCAGGCAACGACTCTTTTTCCTCGGCCAACAGGCCTTACGACTGAATCTCCGGTTCAGCCGTTGCAATTATCCAGCCAGGCTGACACCCCCCAGGCTAAGCTATGGAACGTGCCACACTTTTCCCCGCAAACTGTCACCCTCCAGAAGAAGCAAATGCCGGCGCCTATGAAAGTTACCTATCCCTACGCCCTACCTTTCGGTGTTCCCTTCGCAGGTGGGCTGGTTTCATCACCAGCTGAGTTCATTGCACAGATAGATTGTGGGAAGGAGGCTCGCGCAAATAGAATGAGGCGACGAAGGGCAAAGGATGACAATGCCCCCGCCGAACCGAGAGTACAAGCTTCGTATGACGAGGCCCGCCAAGAATTGAAGTTTGCAACTATGTACCCAAGGATAAACAAGCCTCAGGGAGAAATGCAACTAGAGGACTATGATATTTATGCTGTCGGACTGGACATGAAGATGGCCCGGCCACAAGATAAAGTCGAAATCATGGAGGAGACACAACGGGTGGTCACTTCCGATTTCCTAAAGACTGGTCGCCAGTTGAAAAAGAAGGATGAACAGCTCAAGGCAGCCAAGGACAGGGTGAATTTTCTAGAGGCAAAGGAGAAATCCTTAGAGGCGGATATCGCCCGAATGACAGAAAGGGCGCTAACAGCAGAGAATGAAAGGAACAGGCTCCAAGGCGAAATTGCAAAGGCCCGAGTAGCCGACCCAGCCGTATTAAAGGACTTGCAGAATCAAAACCAAGCGGCGCAACAGAGCCTACAATCGATGGAAGAAGAGCTTGAACGCTTCCGCCTTGAGTTCAGACAGAAGCTGGCAGAAAAAGGCGAAGAGATGGAACGCCTACAAGATCAGCATCAGCAGAAGATACAGGAAAAAGAGGCCGAATTCAAAGATTTGAAGAATAGACTGGAGGAGGAGCTCCGAGAAACGAAGGCCAAGCTAGAGGATGAGCTCCGAGAAGCGAAAGCTTCATTAGAAGAGCAATCGGCTAACCACTCTAGAGCTGAACAGAATTGGCAGAAACAAATGAACAACTATGAAGCGTTGTGGACATCTGAGAAGAAGAAGAAGGCAGAATTTGCCGAAGCTCTCATTTCACGAGACGCAGAGATTTCTTCGCTTAAGGCCTCCCTGCTACCAGCCTCTGCCCAACCGGATATCATCCCACTGGTCAGGCAATTGTACATTTCTCACTGGGAGAAAATCAAAGCCTTCTGCCTAAATCTGCAGCCTACCCTCCGGTTCATCGACAGAGCGTTAAAACTCAATCAGGAGGCCCATGACACAATGGAACAGTTCCCGCATTTCATCCTGGAAAAGGTTCCTGAGGCGAGGGACTTGTTAAATAAGCTATACTCGGTCTCAGACGAGATCCTCGCCGGGGCAGGTATTGAAGATAGGGATAATGCAGCTCAAACGGCAAATAGGTTCATTCATTGCCACTCTGCTTTCCAGCGTACTAAGGCAGCAGCGGCTTTTCTAAACAAAGCGCTGGATGGCATTCGAGGGAGTTTCTCTGAGTTAGGCAGGTTGGGATTACCGTCCCCATTTCTTGAGGATGGCACTATTGCCACGGCTGCGCAGATTACCGAAATCATTGAGCAGAAGGAGAACGATCCGGAGGCATTCAAGGAACTCGGCAGCCCCCCAACAGCAGCAGATATCGAGGCAATCATTCATCCACTCTCTCAGCTACTGTTCCACATAGAAGCAGGCGCTGGCCTGCCAGAGGTGCTGCCTCATAAGGAAGCTATTGATCTCCGCGGAGCACAAGAGAATTTGCGCAGCATGGCAAAGCCATCCGAAATTGAATGGGTGCCTTTGCAGGCTGCACTTTCAAAGCTCTAACTCCATTTGCCCTAGAGAGGAAGGCTCTGGTCTGCAGAACCAGAGAGTTTTTGGGTTCTCCGTTCCTTATCCGAAACGCCCCTGTTAGTCGCCAAAAGCTGTTGAAATACTATTCCACTCAGCTCCCTTCGGGTTCCCCTTTTTTTTGCATGTTCATGGTGTGCATTCCTCGCTTCGCAACTTTGGCAAGCGGCTCCCCTTTTGGCTCTTGAGATGCTGCGCTGAGCGCCCACGTGTCACGCCTGCGGGGTTTTTCATTTTCTGTTGCTTTATGTTTCCTACGGGTTGCGAAACGGGGCCCACATCTCTATACGTGGCGGTGTTGCGCAATCTTTCCCTAGCAGGAGTAGAGTATGCTGCGGCGGGCTGCGAAGGATTTCTATTGGCCTTCTTTATTTCCTGGCGGGGCCCACCCTCGCTCACGTGTCAGCGGTTCGCGGCTTTTAAAACAACAGCAGGGACGAGAGCACCACGGGTTGCGAAACGCGGCCACGCGTCTTTCGCCCCCTTTTCATGCGGCCTTTCCCCATTTTCAAAGTAGCCTCCGTCCCCTGAACACGTGTCACTTCTCCGCAAGCTCCCGGTCAATGGAGAAGGAGTTTTCATTCGGGCCGCGGTTTGCTGCCACGTGCCTTACATCGATTATCAAAGCAAGCTGTGAGATGGCCGAGCGGGATGGTGTCATTGACTGCTGCTCGCCATGGTTCTCTAAGGCGGTGGACGACACTCGTCGCTTCGAAGCCTGGTTGGGACCACTGCCATCATTCCAAAAGGGCACGCCTGTAACTAACCAACTGGATGCTGTGCCCTGATTGGCTGCTCTCATAACGGCATTGGGAATATTCTTATCCGGGCATCATTACGGGGATTGTGGAATCATTCTGTTACAACTCTCCAGGCGGTGGGATTTTGCTCTCCGGCTATATATACTCCCTCTGTTGAGGGAAAATGGTCCAAGATTTGACAGGAAGAATACTGGTTTTAGCAAGAGACGCCAGGCCTCTTTTGCATGTTTATTTGCAAGATACTTTCAGACTGTGCCTATTGTTCGGCCTTTCTGCTTTTTATGTCTTGATTAAACTGTGAACTGTGCTTTTTATTGTCTTAAGCATTTCATTTGAGGAGACTTCTATATATTGAACACAAACTTGCTGGTCTAAATCATGTCTTAATGACTCTTCTTAGCAGTAAGAATGTATGCGATACTGTTTTATGTCAATTGAATGAACTGTTTATGCTATTGCTTTAAGCTTCCGGTGTTTTGGAACATATCAGTAACATTCAGGCCCTTGAGTCTATGATTTATCGTGCCTATCAAAAAGCTTTGGCGCATCGCCTTAGATTAATATTTGTTTCATTATATCTGCTTCCTTTTCCCTTTCCAAAAACCATTATATAGAAGAAGCCGACTTCTTTAAAATCCGGAGGTCACTCAGTTTGGCGCAAAGGGGTCCCCCTTGAACTGAGTTTCCCATAAAGGCACTGTTATCCCGTCAATTTTTGGCGTCAACAGTACCTTGGTAGTTCGTTTAGGGTACACCTTGTTGTTGTGGATTTTGAAGGGTACCTTAGTAGTTTGTTTGGGGTACACATTGTTATTGAAGATTTTGAAGGGTACATTGGTAGTTCATTTGGGGTACACCTTGTTGTTGTGGATTTTGTTGTGATGTACCTTCTTGATATTGTGCACTATTTGAAGGGTCATAATATGATGTTGTTGTGGCATATATTGTCCTTGTGATGGGATGTTACCTTGTTGGTCCAATATTGGAAAGCTTGCCATGTTTTGCATAGTGTTGTGTTGTGGCATGTTTTGAGTTTAATTTCCTTGATATTGTTGAGCTACCACTACTTGCTCAATTTGTGATGGTTTCCTAAACAATGGGTTATCCATATGTTGCATTTTAGATTGATCATTGTTTTGTGAGAAAAAGGGTGGTATATTCGGATCCATCGTTGGCTTTGGTATTTTTCTAACTACCATTTTATCTCCTAATGAAATGAGGTTAGGATCCTTTAAATTATCTACATTGAAGTCTGTTGGTAGTTTAGTGTAACGCCCCACCACGAACCCTAGAGGACTACATGCAACAACACTTAAAAATGAAAGAATTTTTTTACTTTTATTTGAAGTGCAACATACAAAAGATTGCAGATACTACAATAACTTGCATTCTAACCTAAGTCTCTAAGGTTCCATGACTATGCTACAAGAATCCTATTAACCAAACTAGCAAGAATAGTAAATCATCGCTATCATCTCATTAAACAAGATACATCTAACAATAATAATTTCATTTAATCCATCACATTTAAATGATCAACCAATAAGAATCTTCCATATCATATTATCAATATCACAACATCAAAATTCATTTAATTAATTCACATATGCAAGATACAACATTTACATTATCCAGTATAAGAGAGAGTTCTCAAATAATTACAACATTACATCATTACAATATTATATCCTCGTATATATCTGAGGAGAGTACATCAGAATTACATTACATGATACAACAGATTAATAGTACAATACAAGTGCAAGGAAGAAAGTTCACTTGAACTGAAACAAGTGCAGGAGTCCACACCACCAAGAGTAGTCGCCACATGAACAATCAATAGCAAGGGAAACCCAATAGAGAAATAGGCACATTCCACTCGACCATGTGGAACCCAAAGGTCCACCCCCCGTACTAGGAGATAACACCTGGTCCCATAACAACAACAAGACAACCACAAATTGATATAACAAGGTAAATAGGACTCCACTCTAACACTACAACAATTTTAACATCACATAAGAACACACATTGCTTCTAGAGGACATCACATACCAAAGGGAGAGACAACAAGGGAATACTAGTCTACAGAGGGAAGAGTGTCATCGCATGGTCCTGACATGGGTCACCCCAACAGTCTCTCACTAGACGCAGACCCCCATCTATGGTTACCCTGTAAACCTATCACTAGGTGTTAGCCCCATAGAGTGACACATGCCAAACAAATCTTCCTTTCATGAGGAAAAGGAAGTTGGTCTTTCCAACTAGGCCTTCTCAACCCATCCTTAGCCTAAACGAGCACTACAGGCATGGGCGAGGCATTCACTTATCTTGATTAATGTGAAAACTAACCAACCCCCTAATTCATTTAAGTTATCATTGAGTTAAGAAACTCCCACATGGGTTACCCTAGTGCCACTTTGTGCACCGACCCCCATTGAGAGCCATTCCCCCTACTAACAGTTAGAAGACCCAATAAAACGAATAGGGTAAAGCCATCATGCAAAAAATGATACCCACAAAAGTTCATAACCTGAGCAAGGTATGGACCATCTCGCTCTCATTACACAACCGTAATACAAACAAGGAGTGCATGGCTAAAGACTCACAACAACACATAGAAATAATAATATCAACCAATTCAAAGCTCCAACTTAACAATTCAACCAGTAACATATTTTTCCCCAAGCCTTTGGAAGCTAACCATTACCACTTAACACAACTACTCCCAATACCAAGATCCACAAGTCCCATACAATTAATCAAACATACAATACACCAAGAAAATATAACTTCCACACCACGCGATGTTCATTATTTAAACTACCATTGCCTACTTAACCGTTCACCACCATAATCATATACAAAGAAAGGATTTATAATACAACTATTTAGCATTTATAAAAGATCTCCATAGACAACGATAATCTGATTCGTTTATTTGATCGAATCATTCAATTGATTAATATAAATAAATCAATATTCATGTAAATATTTTCTATTTGCAAATCTACCTAATCTTTTAATAATAAGAATCAAAGTAATCTTTTGCTCCAATATTATACATACACATATGTGCCAATACATGTATGAACACACTCACACATATATATGTATATGTAAGTGCTATATCTAACTGTTGTTTGGGAATGCCATATTTCCTATTTAATGAAACAATATTTATATACTCATACAAATGTACATGCATACATATATATACAAATGTGTGTGTGTTTTTTTGGTTGTAAAGATGAAACAAATAGTAATGGTATCTAATACACTGCAGTATACCATTGAATTAAACTCTTAACACAAAGTGACCTAGATAAGAAACACTAGCGAACAATTTGCATGCCGACTACATAGTTTATATAGTAATACATTGAATTCCTATCAAATGAACTACAAGTGCAAACATAAGGCAAGAGGTAGGGATAAACACACAAATGGCATCCAATATAAACATCAATCAACGAATATGACAATTACATATTCTCCTAGTTTACCTCATAAGCATAAATTATTAAATGTTTTCCCAAAGCTTAGTTTATTGAATTACCTTCGATGTGGTCCTAAGTATAATGCATGCCCCAGATTTATCAATACAAGACATCGGTTTTAAGGACAAGAGTCGAATTCCAAGCTAACACTCTTTGTTGAATACCAAATGTAATATTTTCAATGCCAAGCGTATATATTAGATGAAATTAGATTGGGACGAGCTTAAAGACTAACAAATGGCAGATAGAACCAAGGAACACTGATTGACACTAAAGGATTTTATTGCAAAAGCTCAAAAAAATTCCAAGTAATGCTTTCATACAACACCATCCCCCTCACAAAGATTATGGTGCCAGACGTATAAGAGATTGTTTCGATCCTTTCCATTCTTGTCTCCTATGTTAAAATCTCAAGTTATACTGACATGAAAACAACTTTGGTGAATGAAGGTAGTAGGGTATTTCCAGATTCAAGACTTTTACTTAATGTTGTGGGAGAGAAGAAGAAGGGAATCATTTATCGGCCAACATAATGAAAGGTTGGCACTTGCATTTGGTTTGATATGCATAGCCCTCACACAACCATTAGAGTTGTTAAGAACCTCGAGTATGTTTAGTTTTCCACGCTACATCTAAATTCCTCTCCAAGATTGTTGCAAGAGAAATTGTTTTGAGAGATGTGAACTATTTCCATCATTTTCAACATGTACGATAATCTTGTGGAGAGTAATGGTCATGCAAAAGGAAACAATTTGAAATGTAGTGTACTTCAAATAAAAATGTGACATCTAATAAGGGTAGGGATTAAAATGGAGTCAAATTTTGAAAACCAGAGATGATAAGAACAAAGGAATATACCAAAACATAATATAGGAGATTGACAATATTGCAAACACGATACCCAGCTAAAGAAACCGAATTGTAGGGAGTGGCCAAATAAAAGAATCTAGAATGTATAACACACACCAAGGATTCAAATACTACTCTCTATTGGTTTCCAATTCAAATTGAGTAAACAAGAGAATATTTTGATTTCTTTACAACATTATATTCTGGCTTTATCTTGATTCAAACAAACATAAATAAGAATTTCAAAAAAAGGAACGTGGTTAAAAACGAATAGCACAGCTATAGATGCCAAGATTCAGCCTCTCAATTTTGTAGCTTCAGCTTCTTCAAGGATTCAACAAACACTACAAAAACCCAATTTCAAACCCTTCCCAAAACCAGAGAAAAGCCTCCACGAACAAGAACAATATTCACAAGCAGAGAAGCAAGAATAGTTTTTTCAGAAATTATGCAAAATCCCCCTTTCTTTTAGCTAATTAACTAATTTATTAGCCACCCCACTCTATCTGTTGCTTAAATGAAACATTTCTTTAATCTCATTATTTTATTTAATTTTCCACTATTGTTTTCCACCACTCCACAATATGTTAATAAACTTATTTTCTTTTATTTACACACAATAATCAACTCTTAAGATATATAATTTATTAATTTTATCTTTACCTCTTAATACTATTTGCACCATACTTTAATTAACATATTTTTTTATATTTCTTTATTAAATAATAATTTTAATTTATTTAAACCAAATAAAGACATTAATAATATTTTATTTAATCAATACCTCAATTACATTAAAACATCTATTTTAGTTATCAAAATGATTTTTAATGTTAATAATCTTTATTTTAATATAATGATCAATCAAATAAATAATCAATCAAATTAACTGAATGAACAGAATGCCAAGCAATACTTGACCTCACAGTGACACAAAAGGCAATACAACAACAACATCAAAAAACCAACTCAATCTGACCACACAAATAGGGTATGACAAACAGATACTCATCCTTGTCAAGGATGATGGCTCAACATAGGGGACCAGATGCTATCTCCATTTCAGAAATCTCCATTGGGTTTAAGGCACGCTCAAACCTGGCAATTCAAGTGGAGTCAATGCCTAGTACTTGCAAACTGCAACAAACCACACAATCGAGCATGTATATATAGTCATATAGTTAGACACACCATGAAAGGGAAAGTCATAGCGTTGTAGGGCACTCACATGTGAGTGATGCGACATTTTTCCCCTTCACCAAAATACATGAACACACAATAATCAGATGCTAGCAACATGTATGAACATACATCAAATAATCACAAGGTGCCCATAATAAGAATAATCCACACAATCAATTAAATTGATCTACTAAGCATTGCATATGCATAAAAATTAGTGGTAAAGTATTATCATAACTGAGAATCCAACGCCAAGAAAAGTACCATAATGTCCAAATGCAAACAAGTAATTGTTAGTAACGGAAAGCAAACTAAGGGGCACTACATTTGGCACCACTTTATGCTAGTGTGAGGAAATACTGGTTTGCATTTATTCCAAGCATTTTTTTCCATAATTTTCTACATCTTAGGATTTTGGGAGTGCTCTAAGAGTTTTTCATCAGTAAGTTCCTCATCACTATCATATTCTTCTAATTTTGAGAACCATGAGGTTGGTTTTTTCTAGCAATTCCTTCTTGATGTCTAAGAAGTTTTTCCTCCTCACTAGGTGGTTGGTTTTGTGTAGCTTTAAATGCGGGTTCTCTTTGAGGGGTTGTAAGGTCTTTTGGATTGTAACCACATGATTGAATTTCCTTATTATTGGTATTTGTATTGGGTGCACTAGAACTACTCTTGTTGGCTTCCATCTTTTTCCCGTGTTGAGATCTTGTTGTTGTCATAAACAAGCTCAAAACCTAGGTGAATTTTGTGATCACTAACTATGAAATGGGATGTGTTTTGTTTTTGGGATTTTTTTCTAAAATGATGTATGGAGATGATGTGTGAAAAACATTTTGTTCAAATATTTGTTGATGGTTCGCTATGGATTGTATGTTTGATGCTCAAGATTCTAAAGTATTCAAGTGATTTTGGCATATGTTTTGAGATGACGCTAATTTTGGGACACAAAGTGTACAAGAATTGGACTGATATTTTTCTCCATTTCTATAGGATATGTTGATACTTTACCTGAACTATCCTTGAGGTTGCAAGCAAAGGTTGATGTTAATATCTTAGAAAATGAGAGCAAGAGTATAATCCAAGTTGTGTTTGATTTGTCTTAAAACTAGGTTGATGTTTTGATTTGCTAATGGATATGGAAAGATGCCAATATGATTTGGTGTAGGTTTGATTGTTTATGTTTCAAAATATGATGGATTAACCAAGTTTTGATAAATTCTGGTTTGCACCAAAAAGTAGGACAAAAGTGATCTTTGTTTAGGACAGTAGCAGTTGCATTTTTAGAACGATTGCAAAAAATTTGAGCAATAGCAGTCTCCATTTCAATTTGTGACTAGTAAAAAGAGAAGGCAATAGCAAAATTTTTGAAAAAAGTGGAAATTTCCAAGATAGTAGTTGTTGATTTTTCAAGACGACTGTGACAAGTTTATCATGAGATGTCTCTATTTCAATTTTTTGACTGGTGCAATTTAGTGAGTACAATAGTGGAAATTTTGATAGACGTGGCAATGTTTAGGAAAGTAGCAGTCAAAACTTATGATGAAAATGGTCAAAATTTAGTATAGTAGTAACAATAATCTAGAACAAAGGCAATAGGTATGTCAATAGCGACCCGTTTCCAGTTTTGTTTAACAACAGTTTGTTGGATAAGTTTTCAAGTTTCTAATTTTTTGTTGATTTTATGTTTTGAGAATTATGTCTGAGATTTGGAAAGTGATAAAGAACATCAATAAAAGTATATAAACTGACTGTTATGCTTCAATGATAAGGGGCCAAAATTAGCCCAAGTTTAAATTGGTAACAACATCAAAAACATATCAAGCATTTTATCCTTAAGGTCAAATTGGCCAATGATGACACTTTCAGACCCACAACTTGGAAGCTCCTTTGAAGTAAGGGTAGGGACACCCAAAGGGATGTATACACTTAAATATTTCAAGAGTGGATAGATAGGGGCCTCCTAGAATGGAAGGATAACCCAAATCACCCTTTCCCCAGAAAGCTACAAGTAGCTTATGCTAAGCTGAGGATTTCTATCTCAACTCAAGGGAGTTCATATGGTGAGTAAAGTATCTTCAAGGTATGGTGCACATCCCTTGCACTAAATTTTGTCACCAAGTAGAATATCTCAATCAATAAGGTGGGAAAAACTACTATAAAGCTTTTAGTCACTACTCACTCAACACATGACTAATGTCCAACAAGCCACTTAAGGCTTTAACCACTCCTGGTAGGGGACTAATTATACCTCACATGTATGTGGATAACTCCCCATTTTGAATGGCACTTTCGACCAAGTAATCGCCAGTTAGACCCAGGTTTTCATCGAAGCCAATTTATATAGCGACCTGAGGGAAATACCTCTTTGGGTTGCCTTGAGTTCTCTAGTGTGGGATGTATCTCAAGGTAGGCCTGATCTAAAGGTAATGATGAAATAAATGATTTTGAAACCCAAAGTGCTTTTTTTCACCCAAGATTGTCCAAAGATGCAAGGGGAGAGAATACACAGTAGACAATTTATAGTAGTTTCTTTTTAAGCCCCAAAAGTGAAGTGTGAAAATATACTAGTTTTTTTTAGATGCATCAAATTCAAAACATTTGAGAATTCAAGGAAGAAATTTCCATTGCAATCAGAAAAAGGTGATTTTGTTTGATTTTTATAGCACCAAATTGAAAGATGAAAGATTTGTAACCATGTTGTAATGCACCAAAGTAAACATAAAAGTTGTGTTTTTTTTAATTGCACCAAAATAAAATGTGAGATTTGTAGGTTCAATTTAAGAGCACCAAAATGAGATGTGAGATTTTTAGGTTCAATTATAAGAGCACCAAAATGAGATGTGAGATTTGTAGGTTCAATTTTAAGAGCACCAAAATGAGATGTGATATTTGTAGGTTCAATTTTATGAGCACCAAATAAAATTTGAGATTTATTTTTAGGAACACCAAAACAAAATGTGAGATTTAGTTTTAGGAGCACCAAAATGAAATGTGTTTTAACTAACAAAAATGTTTAAAAATTGAAATGGACTTGGACCGTTCACCAACTCTACAAGAAAAATGTTAGTTGTTCTCATAAAAAATGTGTCATAATCCTACAAGGGCTACACCAACAATGTTAGAAAACCTCCAAAACACAACAAAAAACTAATCGTTAGGGTTAGGAAAATAAAAAATCCAAAGATTTTTTTTGTAGATTGAATCAGGACAATAAATAGAACAATAGCAGATCTATTTAATACAGTACTAGACTTTTCTTTGGAACAATTGTGACAAATTTAGACGATATCAGTATAAAAAAGGTACGACTGCAAGCCTCTTTAGGAAAAAAGCAGCCCTATAACAATTAACTTTGTCAACAACTTGCAAAACATAACAAACAAGTGTATAGTCTAAACTAGTGTCTTGTAAACTTGGTAAAAGCTACACAATTCAAAGGTACATGACTAGCTAAATAGTCCACTCAACATTGTAAAGAGTACATTAAATTATCAATCAAGGTTTGTAAACTTGTGATGGTGCTGCACTATATGTGCCTTCAAAGACTTGAGGCTACCTAGGTCATCCTATTTAAGGTATTCTACTTGCTGGAAATTTACATAATTGCATAATAGTGAAAGAAAGAAACTAGCGCTAATGGCTATAGGTGCCTACAACTTAACTGCTACTAATAAAGAATTATTGTACTAACTCAAAATTGATCAAGATTAGTAACTAGACTTATTCTAACCTATGGAGTACTACAAATTAACCAAATGCATGCATGCTCATGAACATTCATTACTGATAATCAAAGTATGAGAATCTATTATGATTTACATGCAATTTATGAAACAATGATAAACAAAAATAACTACTAACAAAAATAAAACAACTATAAATGTAGTGAAGTACAGTTACCTTGAGTGGCCTACTCAAGTGATTGTCTTCACTTAACTAGAACCAAATATAAAGATCAAATTCTATGCATCCATATGAAATTGAACTTGATTCATTACGCATCACAAAAGATTACACAAAATCTTCTTCATAGATTGTATTCAATGAAACCATTTTGAATAATCATGTCTGTAGATGATAACTGAAATTAAAATGTAACTGATAACAATATACTAAAAATCAACTAACGTATCGAAGGACTCAACCACCGACTATATACAAGCACGAGGGAGTTTATTCTAAACATAACTCCTAACTACAATCATTAAATACAACTTCTAGATATCAGAGTATATACTTAGATTTGACTTGTTCAAACTGTAACTAAAAAGAAAGAAGAGTTCTAATAGAATTGAAACTCTGTAAAATAGATCTATATGTAAGACACACAAACAATCATCCTGAATCCTATTAAAAAAAGAATTCTTCTTCTCAGTGCCTTATTAGCTATCATAATGATGCATGCCCAACTCCATTAGGTGTCTCCACATGGTAGTTATTGCATTCAACTTGATCTAACACTTCCCTTGTTTCACTATCCAAGTCTTCTTTTTGTTGCGGGCTATAGCTTCCAGCTGCTATGGGCTACAAGAGGTTAATCCACAAGACATATACACAAAGCTAACTACCATGATTAAATATAGAATTTCATCCACATTTCATACACACTCATGTATAAACCATGCAATTCTACTATATCATAACTATATTTCCATTACTTTGATTTAGGTCCAAGGTTGTATAATAAATATGAAAAGATAGCATAGCATAGGACTATTGTTTGAAAGGATTGTCTAATAGTGTCTAAAAGTATGCATAAAAGAAACAAAAAATAGGCTAATAACTAAACCCATCATTCCCCCCAACTCTACTTTTTCTCATACTCAAGAAAAACACTAAGGGTATATATTATATCATAAGGTGATCTCCCTGAGGTCCATGACAACATCAACTCCCTTGATTTTCTTTAAGTAGAAACCTCTATAAGCTGCAAATTGTCTCATTATGATGATCCCAACTTTCTCACACTCCTCCCCCTTTCCCCCATTCAATGTGGAATTGGATAGAGTAGCATATGTGGGTGAAATGTGAGTGGTAATCAATGAATTCCTATGTCAGCACCAATTTTCATATATCTGTGTACCCTCTCAAGCATGGTGGTGAAATTGTACATGGAATGAGGTTCCTTTCTCTGCAACTTTGGGGTCAAGCTGTTCCATATACTCTGCATATAAATATAACATTTTTGACCCAATCCTACAGCTAATATTTGTATTCTTTTGTAATCCTATGTCCTTAGTTTCATAATCTTCCTTCCTACACCTTTATGATCCAGGATTTTCAACCATTCATCTATAATTGCATCGGGGTCTTTAAATTCTTTCCTTATTGGGAGAGCAACTGATTTCTCCCCTGAAATTTTCATTCCTATAATAAGATGCTAGTGCCCTTACCTGGAGATTCCCTACAAACATCAAAGGATTCCACTATGTTTCATCTGACACTACATAGTTGTGTAAGTAGTATTCACATAGTTGATCCTACTCTTTTGGTGTAGAATTAGCAAAAACATTAAGAAACTCAAATTTCCTGCTCCTCCCAACTAGTTGCTTACTGATTAGCCTACTAAACTAAAAACTCAAAATTTTTTCTTAGAAAAATAGTGCATATTCCCTTGTTGTAGGCCTACATCTTATGATTTGAGTAGCTTTATCTGCCACTTTTTCCAATATGACTATTGATTTTCTAAGATCAATCTCTATTCCTTCTAACATTTTGGCATGTTTTTCAATCAAAGTTTCTTTTTCTTTCTTCCACTTTTCTCTTTCTTGTGCAAACTCATCAATCACCCTCCATAGCTAATAACCGAGAGACAAGGTTGTATGGTGAATTAGAGTTCTTATGGGAGGAGGTATCTAATTTGGTATTGTAAGTTCTCCATCCCTTGTTTTAGTAATGGCCAATTGTGCCAATAAATCCAGTTTTGTACCATGGCCATATGTTTGTAATTTTTCTTCCAATTCTTGTATTTTGGTCTCCCTTTCCTTATCTTTCTTTTCATAGCTCTGCATTAACTCTCCAAATGTTTTATTCTATCCAAAGCTTCCTGAATCTCTTTCTTGACATCTCTATCTTCTATAAACATTTCCTCAATTTCCAAAAAAATCTCATTACCTCCCCCTATATAGTCTTCATAAGTAGGACAATATAGGTTTTTCTTGGAAACAAACACATCTTCTAATGCTGAATCAGAAGTGGTAGACACATATCTCTTCCTCTTCACAGGTGTCTATACATTTCCAGGGATATTTCCCTTCCCTTCAGAATCTATCTCAACCAACATCACATCTTCCTCCTGCTGTTCTTGGCCATTTTCCTCTTCTCCAGGTTTTTCCACACTCCCCCTCATAGCACCTTGTTTCTTTAATCGACCTGAATTCCTAGGTGTAGGTTTTTCCTTCTTAACATCCTTCTTTTTCTTCTTTTTTGTTTTGTTTTAGAAGGTGTGGATGTTGTGGATTTACTACCTCTTCTGCTCTTGGGTTTTGGTGGTTTTAAAGATGGAATTTATTCCACTGCTAGTGGTCTAGAATCTAGAAAATTGTCCTCCTAATGCTCACCTTGGCTATGGGTAGGTGAAGCCATAGGTGAGACACGAGAAATTTCTCTTATAAGTTTAGCTTGTGGCTCTAAAGTTTCAGGTACTACAGGTGCCTCAAGTAAACTATTAATATCTTCACATTTCTTAAAATCTTCTCAGTCTACCTGTGGGTATTGAATTCTCAAGATTATTTTTACTAATAGGGAAATCAAATAATGGTGTATAAGGTTGTGTCACTTTGTTTCCTATAATACTCTGATTCCATTCTTTTCAACATATTATAAAAAAAATTGGCACATTTACCAGCCTATTATGGTGAAGGTGACTAAGCAATTTGAAATGTACAATATACAAAATATTTTTTCTACCATCACAAGTAAGATATCTAATGACATAGGAAGCAAAATTAGCCCAAAAACATGGAAGGGAAAGCCTCTTTGTACCTTGTGACAACGAATCCAAATTCTCTCCTCGCTCACATAGTTCCTCTCTTGTAGCCACTGCATCTGCACATATTACAAACTCTGCTCTAGTTCTAGGCAACCCAAATACCTATGCTATGACAACTTCAGATGCATCCACTAACAACCCCTTTACCATTGCTTCATTGTGCTCCAATTTGGCTACAAACCTTCTATGGACATGGAAAAAGTAACCCTTCTACTTTTTCTTGTTTTGTCCCTCTTTGTGCTTATTTGGCTTGATTTCACCTTGATTTAATGTTTCAATGTGACCCACACATTCAAATTAGGTCTTGAATCTTTATGAATCACTAAGAATTTATGATGTCTTGTAAAGGTGTTGTGAAGTGTTGTAAGACATTTTCACACTTTTCTAGACTCTTCTTATCATAATTAATTCATATACCCTCTTTCTATCACTTACCAAATCTTATTCTAAAGTGTTGTAACAAACTTTCATGCTTTTCTAGTCTTGTCATCAACAAATACACCTTTCTTATGCTTTATTTGGCCCCTTTATGCACTTGCATGTCTTAATTACGTATATTTTTGAATACAAACCTGACAAACAACATTAAAGACAACTTAATTTCTGACACCCACTCATATTCTTTGAGTGGGACCCATTCGCCCGGGGTGGCGAATGAGTCCCTCTTGGCACAAAATTTAAAATAATTTCAAATGTCTTTTGGGTTTTTACTCTTAAAGACCTAAGGTCGGCTTGTGATGTTGTATTTTTAGGAAATTAGGGCATAATTGTGTATAAATACATGATTTTCTATTCATTTTAACCCCCATTCATTCAAGTGTTCATTCTTGTAATCAATCTCATTCAATCCATCTAAGCATCATAGCATCATTCAATCGAGCAATTATCAAGCATCTTGGAGCAACCATTGACATATCTTTAGACTTCAACAAAAAGGGTTTGGCGAGTTTATGAAATTTTTATGTTGTTTGTTCATCAGTCATTTCTTATTTCATTTCATTATCAATGGTTTGATTACCAAAGTGGGGTTTGACCAAGGCAAACCCCTATACTCTAACCCTTAAACCTTTTCCCCCTCTTTGCATGTGTGTTTGTAGGTCTTGTAGGTAGATTTGTCAAGGAGAAAGGTGTCAAAAAGGTGTTGAAAATTCATCTAAGTCATCAAAGTCAACATAACCCTGATTGGAGCTTAAAGACCCATTTTCAACCTGTTTTCTGCAGATTTAGATCTGGTAACCTAACAAGTAGAAAAGTACAGACCAGGACCCATAGAGTTGACCTTTGAATTTGAAGATTTTTGTAGGTGGAATAATTCACCATCAGTGGTGAATGAGTCCCATTGCCAGGCTGGAAAAAGAGTTTTCTTCAGTTCCGAGTTCTCGACATCCTGAAACCTGTTTCAATAGATTTTACTAGAACCTGGACTGATTCGCCATCAATGGCGAATGAGTCCCAATGGGCATCAAAATTGAATTTTGTAACATTCCAAAACCTTCTTAAATCTACTTTCAATTTCTAGGTGCACTCCATTCAGTCTCATTCAATTTTGTTTTCATTTGTGCATGTTTCTAGTTCATGTTTGCATACAACACTGTGTTTTCCAACACTTTGCATTTCCTAGTTTCCATTCAATAATTGATATATTTCATTAGTTTTCTACATTTAGTTTCTAATTTAGGAATATTACACCCACATCACATCAATCCTTGAATGTTAAACATTGCATTTTGGCTCCAATCTTTCCTCCTTTTAGGTGAAAAACCCTAGGAGGAGCATAAGACATTCGAGTACCAAAATCTTTGTTTACACCTTCTTGCTATATCATTGTCAAAATTTGTCAGTTTTAATAAATAATTGAGTCAACCCACTCTTGTGAAGATAGGAAAGACCATTGCATCTTCTAGTATTTTCTTGTAAGCCAACGACTCTCTCCTAATAACATCACCTCCCATTATAAATCTCTTTTACTTCTGCTCAATGTGTTAACCTTAAAAATTCAGCTCAATTCCACTTCACCACCTTCAAACCCTTCTCTTATTCTATTGTTTCCTCATGCACTTCCACTACCACTATACTGTAACTACAACTCCCCTTCTTGGTATTAGCTTAACTGAGCTCAAAAATGGGTTCTAGGTTCGACTTAGCTCAAGTTCATAGGATTAAGGAATTGGTAATTGAAAGTATCAACAAAAAGTAGATGCAATTTTAGGAGGGTTTTTCATGTCATATCTATCTGTTACATTTGGTTTTAGGTGGAAAAATTGAAAAAATTGATTGAATTGTACCTTCCCCCCAACTTAAGGTTTGAAGTGACCTCACTTCAACTCATGATTGGCAAGGGTATGATTAGAAAGTATAAAAATTAATTTCATGAATATATCGCATGCTTAATTTAATATGAAATACATAATGAAAGCATTAAGAAATCTATGATAATTATGATCACAGTAAATTGTGTACTTGTCAGAGGTGACTAACTGAATGTCGCGCGTGTGAGTTGAATAGCATGTATCCACAATTTGATTTAATGTGACCAAAAGTAATTGCAGATGAATGAATAGTGAGGTCATAGATGTAAGGTAATGAACAAAATAGATGGATAATAGTGTTTGATGTGACAGTTCAAACGTTTAAAATTTGAATTAGTAGCAAGAAATAAAATAGGAATGTTGCAGGTACTTATTATGAAAAGATGGATACTACATGTGAGAATTTTGAGGTGAGGAAACATGAACTGTAATTAATATGGTGCCAAGTGATTTGAAATTTTCTCTACGAGATGACGCTATGGGTACCTTCGGCATTAGGTCTTGTCTTAATGTTGACAACTATTATGCTACAGGTCCCTACTGTAATGGGACCCTTTTTGAATGTTGATAGTTGTATATAAGATAGGTCCCTCTAGAAAAAGTATGTATATCATTACGACCATGTTGTGTGTGCTTGTGAGGTAGAATAAGAAATTAATCCTTAAGGCTCTTAGGGATTGAGCTGCGTAGAAGAGCTGCCCATCCTCTCCTTCAAGTGGCTAAAAATTAGATTTCTTGATTTTTTCTTGTTGAATACTAGCCACCCTCTTGCATTTATAGTTTGCTTTCGTTTTCCTACAACTGGGGCAGTGTTTAGTGAGAATTGCATCAAATTCCTCTTACTTCTTCTTGACGTGGAGAGTATCCAACTAAGTTGCTAGGTGACGGATAATTTCCTCCTTCATGTTGGACAACAAATTGCTTAATTCTATCTTTGAAATCCCAATAGATGATTTTCCAATAGTGGATGTCCTCTCTCCTCTTGGCCTCTTAGTGAAGGTCCTGGAGTAATTTTTGTAGACCTTGCATATGTATTCAAATGGTATTTGAGAGATATCCCCTTTCCCAATAAGATTGAGGGCATCCATACAATCCTCATTGAACCCTCTCAAAAATACTAACTTGAGGGATTCTTTAGATAACTTGTTATGTGGGTTTTTCTTCAAAGAAAACTAAAATCTCTCCACATAATCTTCTAATGGCTCATCCTCCTTCTGTGACATTTTGAAATGTCATATCTCATCCTATCAAGTCCTCTAAAATAGTCTTGATACTTCTCCAAGAACAATGTTTTCATGGTATCCTAATCAGGGACAACATCCTTGCCTATCCCCATAAACCATCTTAGGGTTTCATATTTTAGAGTGGTAGGGAAGAGTTTGAGCCTATGAGCATTAGAAGTATAATCATAACTTCTGCATAGGACATCAAATTCAAACATAAATGTATCTGGGTCTTCATTCACGAACCCATAAAAGATTGGTAATGTTGAAGGAGGAATATTCTTTAGCACAATAGCCTTTCTTGGTTGGTGATTGGAAACTCAAAGGTTGCTAGTTCAGGATAATCCATTGCATCACCCATGGTTTGGTATGTCCCCTCTGTCTATGTGCTAGATGTTGGTGATAGGGAAATTTCTTCTTCAGTATTACCCTCGCTTTGAGTACTGGATCCACCAATTTCTACTATGGATTTTTGGTGTGTAGAGGGGAGGAATCTTCCCAAAGGATCTCTTTGCCTCTGCATATAATACATATGGCTTTGTGCAGTAGCGATCCAACACAATGTTAGTGTAACTTTCTGGTATGTTGATAAGATAAAGCTTAACAGTCCTAATGATGAAAAAAAAATGTAAACTATGAAAGCTTGGAAAACAAGTTTATGAAGATAACACCATCCCCAAAAATGATGCTAAAAATGTAGAGTCTAAACTAGTGTCTTGTAAACTTGGTAAAAGCTACAAAATTAAGAGGTATGACTAGCTAAATAGTCCACTCAACATTGTAAAGACTACATTAAATTTTCAACCAAGGTTTGTAAACTTGTGATGGTGCTGCACTATATGTGCCTTCAAAGACTTGAGGCTACCTAGGTCATCCTATTTAAGGTATTATACTTGCTAGAAATTTATAAAATTGCAAAATAGTGAAAGAAACAAACTAGCGCTAATGGCTATAGGTTCCTACAACTTAACCTATAATTGAATTGCTACTAATAAAGATCTATTGTACTAACTCAAAACTAATCAAGATTAGTAACTAGACTTATTCTAACCTTCAAATTACTATAGATTAACCAAATGCATGCATGCTCATGAACATTCATTACTGATAATCAGAGTATGGGAATCTATTCTACTTTACATGCAATTTATGAAACAATGATAAACAAAAATAACTACTAACATAAATAAAATGACTATAAATGTAGTGAAGAATAGTTACCTTGAGTGGCTTGCTCAAGTGGTTGTCTTCACTTAACTAGAACCAAATATAAATATTAGATTCTACACATCCATGTGAAATTGAACTTCATTCATTACACATCACAAAAGATTACACAAAATCTTCTCCATAGATTGTATTCAATGAAATCATTTTGAATAATCAACATGTTTGTAGATGATAACTAAAATTGGAAAGTAACTAATAAAAAGATACTGAAAATCAACTAGCTTATCTAAGGACTCAACCACTGACTATATACAAGCACGAGGGAGTTTATTCTAAACATAACTCCTAAATGCAATCATTAACTACAACTCCTAGATATCAGAGTATATACATAAGACTTGAATTTTTCAAACTATAATTGAAAAGAAAGAAGAGTTCTAATAGAATTGAAACTATGTAAAACAAATCTACATGTAAGACACACAAAATGTAAAATAGATCTACATGTAAGACACACAAATAGTCATCCAAAATCCTATTAACAAAAGAATTCTTCTCGGTGCCTTATTAGCTATCATAATGATGTATGACCAAATCCATTAGGTGTCTCCACATGGTAGTTATTGTATTTAGCTTGATTTGGCACTTCCCTTTTTCCTTGTCCAAGTCTTCCTTTTGTTGTGGGCTACAACTTCCAGTTGTTATGAGCTGCAAGAGGTTAATCCACAAGATATATACACAAAGCTAACTACCATGATTAAACATAGAATTTCATCCACATTTCAAACACACTCACATATAAACCATGCAATGATACTATATCATAACTATATTTCCTTTACTATGATTTAGGTCCAAGGTTGTATAATAAACATGAAAAGATAGCATAGCATAGGAGTATTGTTTGAAAGGAAATTGTCTAATAGTATCTAAAAGTATGTAGAAAAACAACAAAAAATAGGATAATAACTGAACCCATCCATGATAGCAGCAAGGATGACAATAGCAGCCAAACTTAGTACAGTAGCAACCAAACTTAGTATGACCACAATAAAACCATGAAAATGACCACGTTAAAATTTTGGAACTTCTGTGTTTCAAACAACAATAGCATCTTCTGCAAAATAAATTTGCGTTCCAAAACCTGTAACTGCTCACAACAACTTGCCAAAAGATTAGTGTTAAGGACCTAAGTCCCACTAGGTGTGCCGATTAATGTAAAGGGGGAAATAAGAATAGGAAAAACATCAATGAATCAATCAAATCAAATCAAAGCAAAGATAAAATTCCAGCCATACTCATGAAATGAAGTTATAAAACGATGAATTCAATCGATAAAGATAAGCATAAGCAAGAAACAATACATGAATTCACAAAATACAACTATACCATCCCATGTTGAAGTGTAATTCATATTGATGTTGAATTGTGTTTGAATCAATACAAAGCCTCCATTTTTTTTGCAAAAGATTCAAAGTGTGTGCTAATGGAAATCGAAGATGTGTGTATTTTCTCTCAAGAATTTGAATGTCAATTCAACATGACCTCTTTGCATAATTTCTCTAGATCCTTTGATTGATTTGAGAATGAAGAGGGTTGTTATATATATTTCATATTTTCAGATGAACGATCGAAATTCAGTAGTAAAAGATCCTAATCAATAGTTGAGAACCATTGAGAGGAAATAGATTGGAATGATTGGGAGGATTGAAGAAATAAGGTTGAGTGGTTAGTGGGATTGAGGAATAGATTGAGTGGTTAGTGGGATTGAAGAATAGATGGGTTAGTTAACCATTTAGAGTGAGAAATTAGAGATAATGATTTTCTCAATCACAAGAGGGGTGAGGATAATTAGTTAATTGAATAATTAATTAATAGTTGGAGATGAACTTGCAAGTCATGTTTGACTTTAACAAATAAAGATGTATTTGTTTGTTGACTATGTTGAATGATTTCGAATAATTGATTTAATTATTCAAGTTTAGAAAGGGGAAAGTGATTTAATTAAATTATTAATGATAACGATTTAATTGATTTAGATGAATAGGGTATATTAGCGACTTAATTAAATAATTAATTTTTATTTAATTAATCAAGAGGAATAAAGTTAGATTAGGTGATGATATAGTGAATTAATTAAATAATTAAAGATTATTCAATTAATAGAGGAAAATAGGGTTTAATGATATAAATGATGTGAAATGCAATTAGATTAATGATAATGATGTCGATGATGAAAAAATGTCATTCAAGATGTGTGATATGTGTCAGGTCATTTTTACATGTCTACATATGTTATCATTTGAAATCGGCTTGTAGGTGGTGTGTTATCAATGTATATGACTTATAATCGATTGTGATATTTTTGAATTAGCCTTAGTTGACTATTAATATCCTTTGGTTTGGCTTAAAGCCAGAGGTATTTTCCATTAGCATCAGCCTATAACTGACTATGTTACCATTAGGGTTGGCCTCACCCTCTGTAATATTGTGAGCCGTTGAGTTTTATCCTTTGTATGACATGTATCTCACATATGAGACTTTAAATAATTGCATGCATGATATTTATATATTTCATTTTTTGGCCAATGTTAGGCCGCAGGCTCTTAGAAACACCCAACTTCATAACTGATAAAGCCCATCCTGAACCACCAATTTGGTGATGAAAAGCTCATCATAGGTTCTTTGGAGCTTGATGAAGGGGCAACTAGAACCCATATCCTTTCCACTCTATAGCTTCATTTATCATTGTGATTTCTTTGTTTCACAAAATAAGAAGACGTTATATGTCTTCTTGGTATCAAGAAAAACCAAAAATTATGTATATACTGGTTTCACTTCAACTATCATTGAAAAATGACGTACCAATGCATGTTGCAACCAAGTATTGGTTGAGGGCTTGTCCCATTTACTATAACTTGTCCTTAAAAATATGAGAATGTGAAGGCCTGAAGACTATCATTCCAATCTATTATATACTCAATGGTATGCCATCAGTAAGATTTTTATAGAATGACCACCCACATTATCAGTCAACTTCGATAAATCTCCAAATTAAACGCATATCTTGTATACCGACCCCCAAGTCTATTTAGCCTAGTTCATGTACTGAAAATGAAAGATTTTGTATATTCATTATAATTGGATTGAATCAAAAGGATTATTTATTTAAATGAATGAATTCAAAAAAAATGATAGAGAATTTAGGAACATCAAAATGACATAAACATATAAGGGAAGAATGCAAGAACTTTCTTTTACTTTTTGGCGAAACTTATGAAAAATACTGAAGGAGTTTTCTAATAAATTGAAGTAGAATCAATGCATTGTTATTCAATCTTCTCAAACTGAATCCAAAAGTTATTATTGGAAAAAATGGGTTACTAGTTAAACTTAATGTTATTTTTTTTGCACATTAAATGGAATTGGGAAGCAAAACGTTCTGCGTGAATTATGACATTTTTATTAATAAAAGACCATATATGCATACTCTAAACACTATAAAATTGAAGGTCATATATGTGTATATACATAAACCAATTATGCACATACACATACATGCGGTATACCTTCTTTTAAACAATATTATTTTTCCTTATCTGAAAAATATAAATTTCATTCCGTGCAGGAAGAAATAAGGAAATAATTGATATCTGTATGTTGATGCATATGTTGTGAAATGTGCTTAAATGTATCATATAAATGATGAAATGGATTATGCTATAATATTTATTTGCATAATATTCAAAAGAAGTAAATCTGCTTTAGTTTACCTTGCATGAATCTAATGTTTTCAAGATGGACTACATGAAACATACGTAGTTTATGTTTGTAGAATTTTTTTGATTATTTATCATGAAAAGGTCGGATAGCAAAACCTACTAGAAACCAGATTGTGTGTTTGTAAACTGTTTGTTTTTGGAGGGAAGTATGTTACCCTATGTATGTAGAAGGTTACCTTTTAGGACAGGTGCCGAAAATGGGTTAATAGAGAGTATAGGTTTTGCTTTTTCCAAAATCTATCATTTTGTAGATGTATACAACATAAGCTTGGCCAAGTGTTTGCAACCCATAATATTGAAATGACTATTTTTTATGATGTAAATCTCTACCATTTCCTAACATTAATCTTGCATGTTCTAAATGTAGATAGAAATGCTTGTAGTTATGTTAGACACATACCAAATTCCACCTTGCATATTGTTTTCTGTTGCTAAGCATTCTTTGCAAGGTCAGGTATTCTTCAAGTTAGGAAGAATTTCGGGGAGGCATAGCTTCATGGTTCGGTGGAAAAGAACTTGAATTATGTTCTCGTCCACCAAATGCAGCGAGCATTGAAGAGGAATTACATGGAATTCCATCTTTTTATTATTGTACTTTGTACTATATGATGTAAAACTTGAGTTGACTAAGTGGCAATGTTAGCCTAGTCAAACTATGTAATTTGATAATCATTTGCAAATGAATATAAATTATTATTTTGGACATGTTGTGCTATGATAGAAAGTATCTATTTGATTTGTCTTTAATTTATTATTCATAATGTCATAATTGATTTATTGGTGTTATTAAGAATGACACATTACAAAATGGCAAGACAAAGTAAGCATACGTACCCCAAGGGAATGTGAAGGTTGTCTTGTCTTGGTATTTTTGGGCTATCTTAATCTGATTGTATCCACTAAAGCCATCCAAAAAGGAAAATTATTGCTTGCCTTCCAATGAATCCAATACTTGGTCAATGAATGGAAGGGGAAAGTGGTCTTTCCTAGTTGTTGCATTCAACTCACGGTAGTCTACACACATTCTCTATTTCCCTCAGTTATTAGGTACAATTACTAGTGGAGAAACCCACTGACCATCAGAGATTAGGTAGATGAATCTTGCATCTAGCAACTTTTGTAATTCTCCTTTGACTATGTCATGGATTGCAGGGTTGCTTTTCCTTTGGGGTTGCCTAACTAATTTATAGACTTCATTGATGTAAATCTGCTACATACATAGGTTTGGGTCTATACCCTTCATGACATGGTAATCCCATGCAAATGCAGCTACATGTGCTTGCATCACATTCAACAGTGAGGTTTGTTGTGTAGCAGTTAATTGACTATTTACATTTAGTGTCTTATTTGGCATAATCTCTAAAGTCAAGGATGATGTTTGAATAGATGAAATGTCAAGAGTTGCTATATTTTGTATACAAGAAGGTGTGGAAAATTTGTGAACTAGACTTAGATGTATTAGTGGGAATTATGTTCTCCAAGGGGTCTTGCAAACATGTTAGACAATCATGTTGTTACGGTCCCTACCATAATTATTTTGCATGATGCTTGCAATTAGTTCATCTTCATCTTAGTTTTATAGCAAGGGACTATGTTCAATAGTCATTAGAGTTTGTAATGAGTACTGGTCTTCTTCATCTAGGGTAGGGCATACAGTTTGTTCCAAATTTGCATGTGGTTGGGTAAGTGTATAGAGGCCTAGTTTCTTAGTCATATTTCCATTGGAAATGATCATGTTACCAAACCTACAATCTATAAAGGCATCTATAGTTTCCAACCAAGGTCTCCTTAAGATGAGGGGATATCCTATAAGATTAGCTTTAGGCTACAACACCATAAATTATGTAGGGTAGTCCCATGATTCTAATGTTATTACCAAGTCTTCTATGATTCCCTCAGGCTTGATTGTAGACTTATTCGCTAACTATAACATAATAGGTGTAGGTCTAAGATCCATTAGTTGTAATAATTTCATGGTTTCTTTGGTCATTACATTAATGGCTACCCCAAGGTAAATTAAGGTATTCTTAATGAGAGTACTATTGATTTTGACACCACTACAAGGTTTCCAAGATCTGCATACTTGAGAATAGTTATATTTCCCAACATAATGTCTACAAGTTGTCCTAAGACATGTACAGCTTTAGGGTCCTTACATTTCCTTCCTACCTTTTTGAGGTATAAATCTCTCACTATTTTGGTATAAATGGGTACTTCCTTAATGGCCTAGATAAGGGGTATCTTGATGCAAACATCCTTGAGCTGTCCCAATAGATCAGTTTTAGCTTGTGAATGATATTTTTGGACTATTAATCTCTTAGGGAATGGAGGCTCTGAACTTATGGTTGTTGGGTTGACTTGATTTGGCTCAGGTTCCCTAGGTTGTTTGTCCATGGGTTTTGTTGGGAATTCCTCATCAATCAACTCATTAATGTGATGAGATGAAGATCTAGCCAACATTTTCCCTGATCTGAGGTGTACATCACTCACCTCAACTCCATAGGTGGGGTATTGTATAGTATCATTAGCATACGCCTGTTGAACATGCTTATTATTTGGGTTAAATGTAGGTTGTGCTAGTAGTTGAGGTGCTCTTGGTGGTATTGGTGCATTTGTTGCTAGGTTTATCATTATGTCTTGCTGCTATGGCTGTAAAGGCTCTTGTGGCTACTGATAATTGAGATTTTTATTTTTCCATTGTTGACCTCTTTACCACTGAGGTTACCACTGATTTTGTTGGGATGGCCATGCCGAGAACTATAATTAGGTCCTTGTTAATTTTGTGGTGGCCACATGTTTTTTTTGTTGTTGATTCCAATTGGATTGAGGCATTGGCCATTGTGAGTTTTGCACATTGGTCCAAGATTGAAGGTTCCAACTAGGGAAATTTGTATTATTAACTAGAAATGACATGTTATAGTTCAAAGGATCTTGGGGCATACCTTGTATTGGATACCATGGTTTAAATTGAGCTATATAAAACATCTAACCATCGTCATCTTCCAGGGCATGAAATTTTGGCTTCCCTTGCTTATCTTCAAAAATACTGGCCAACTTCTTGCACTTGCAATTGATCTTCTTTTGTTGACAATGTGGACAGTTTTCTATGAGGGTTGCTTCTGCTTCCTCTTGATTTTCCTTGATGTGGAGGGTATCTAATTGTGTAGCTATGTGGCTTTGATATCATCCTTCATGTTTGATAGAAGATTGCTTAGCTCCACCCTTGAAACTCTAGTGGATGTGTCACAACTCCTTTGCCTTACCAACTTTTTTACTGCACATTTGATAAACTTTAATGTTAAAGGGTGAATGCATTGAACATGTGTTAAGAACTTGTTACTCATGGAAAAATTGAAAATTTTTACCTCCCAATGTCCTTGCCAATTAGATTGAGTTAGAATTCATTAAATTTAAACCTAACAAAAATAGAGATCAGAGCTGAAGTCAAATAAATTTAAGGTGCCATATGTATCATATGCTTACCTGCCGACTAAGAACAACATGTTGCCACCCAATGCCCACTTCTCACCCCACCCATATTATTCACATGGACTACATTCCAACTGCCTCAATAAATTCAAGAGCTAATTCAAAAACTATAGCGGAAAAGAATTTAATGCATTTCTATCTATAAATTGAATGTATGGACCTACGTTTTGGGCATCTCCGATTACCTGTGCATTTGATGTCTTGGAAGGGATTCCAGAGGAGTGTTATATTGAAAATTTGTGTAGGAGGTGAACGTGGGTATTTAGGCGCCTCCCTACTTCAGACCACCAATCAGGAATCAACACTAAGGGTAGGATTCAAAGCATTTTGTTTTTTGAAAATGACTGTGTGTGTGGTATCATTGGAATCCACTTCTTATCTTATCATACTTAAGAATTACATTAAATTTGGCTATGGATTCATATTGTTTTATATGTAAAGTGTTAAACTGGATAACGAATTTTCCACAATCTCAAGAGTAGAATGGTTTTGTTTAGGAGATAGTTGTATAATACAATACACACCTAAATAGGATTTTTAAATAATGATTAGTCCAATACCTAAGTCTAACAGAATTAATGCATTCAATAACCAAATTTAAACAAAACATTTACTATTAGGAATCCTTTGTAACTGTGCAAATCGTGAGAATTTAGCATTATAGAGGAGGAAACAAGAATAGTTAATATATATGTAGAAGAAACAATTCGTAAATAGGAAAATTATTTATTATCGGGGTTATGAGATTCAAAAGATTATCTTTGAAATAATTATAATTTCTCTTTTTTTTTTTTCCGTTACTTCTTTTTAGCTTAAGTGTAAATCAATTAAATGATATTGCCCTTCACTTCTCCTAAATATTAGGCATGTTGGTAGGGGTACATCCTTATATAAATATTTCATATCCGATGGAATGTGCATCCCATTAGAATCATGAGCAAAGAAGCTTCAAGTTAAAATCATCTCCCCATGATTTCCTAAACTTTAGGCTAATAAAATGCACAGTCTTCTTTAAAGCCTAAATACTAGGGAAGAAAGTAACCCTTAAAAAATCTTTCCTTTAAAAAGAGGAAGACAATAGTAGGTGTTAATATCTTAAAAAAAAATGATTAGTTAATTTTTTTAGCTATTTTTTTTTTTAATGAACTTTTTCAACTATTCTATTTAGATGAATAGTACATGTTAATATCTTTAAAGAAAAGGTTAGTTAATATTTTAACTTTCTAAGATATATTTTTTTCAAATACTTCTTTTAAGGGAATATTTATAGGAAGATAGTTTCCTTTAGTATAATATTTATTTTTAGAAAAATGTAATTGTTATCTAGAGTGGTTAGACTTGGAAATTTTCAATAAATTTAAAAATATCATTAATCTAAAACCATGTAATAATATCAATAAACTTCTTTGACATAGATAGTTAAAACAAACACTCGAACTTATAAAATATAATGAGTTAAATAAATGAATAAATGGAAGTTTTCTAGACATTTATTAATATTGCTCTTTGATTGACTATAGCAAAACATACAAGTTTTTTTTTTTTTTCAATTCTAGTAAACCTTCTATTAACACATATTTGGTCTCGACTTCAATTTCAAATATAGATGAAATGAAACCTATTCTTACCTAGAAGTAACCTTCTATAAGAAATAGACAACATAAGAACTTCATCAAACAACCCTAGTTAATGGATAGTTTATTACTTTTCATAATTTAGTCATGAAAATGTTCATTTTCTAGTGCTACATAAACTATCTAGAAGTGTTATATGTTTAAAAATATAGGACAATAAACCTTGCAAAAAATATTGATGATATTAAAAAGTGATTTCTTTTATAAACTTGCTAAGGGAAGTAGGGAATAATATATGTTATGAAATTTTCTGAAATAATGCATGCATTCAATTTAAGTGCTTGCTTAATTTATGTTGTTTGGGATTACTTTTATGAATGGATATGGTTTAGCTACTAAATAAATGGTTAAATAATTCCTCCAATGTCTATGACTCCTAATTACTAAGATTAGAACTTATTATAAGTTATTGACCAATGCTCGTTGTTTCATTTAATCATCATAGGTTTAGATTCCTAATGAATATTGTTAAAGTTACCATGCATTATGAATTTTATTTCTCTTATTAAGATTAAGTATGTCAGATATAGCTTTCAAAGAAAAGGAAAAATAATCAAAGATGGAAAAACAAAACCAACAACATTCGGTATTAATGGTGCCTCTAGCCCACGTTTAAGGGTAATGTTGTTGTGTTTGGGCTACTGCATCTACAACCTAACACAACTGCAATAACGACGTCTGTGGCATCATCCCTATAAATCTCTAGGGAGAAATAAAGAACATTGGTTAATTAAATCCAAAGGGAGGGAAATCCCCTTTGGAACGATTACCTAACAAGATAATAATAATGAATTGAATCCGCTAGTGACAACCTAAAAAACCCAAAGTATGAATTTTCTATGGTACAACATAGTTCGGATTTGAAATTATTTTTATCAATGCATGTTTATTATGAAAATGTGAAACGGGACAAGGGTGACAAATATCAATAGGAAATAGGTTAGATGAATGTTAGTAGATAAACAATCAATGGTCAAGACAATCATTTATTAATGCTTCCCTTCGTGGGTAGCAACTGTAGAGGAACTGTTTGGGAGAAATAAAAACCTTAGAAAGGGTTGCGTACCTGCTTTATAACAGTTCACATAAACATAGTATAGAAAATAGAACTACATATTTTATGCCTTGATCTCGTTGGAAGCAGGGTATGTAGGAAGTCTGGGAAACGAAGGATGCTCTCAGTACTCAGGCATTCGGGAACAGGGTTAGGGGTTACAAAGATCACATAAATAGTTATAATAGATAATCAAATTATATACAACTATACTCGGAAGAATCCCGCATGGATTGCTTGATTCTCGAGGCCTTTAGGCCAAATTTTGAGGCAGGTTTCAAGCCTAGAATTATGAATCATATACCCCTGAGGATGACGACCTCGACACACTTTCAGAAGGGAGTGTGGTCATCAGGGAAGCAACTCAAGATCAGATGATCCTGATGAGTCCAAGACTCTGGCCATAGCACATACCTATCAAATGATAGATGCCAACCTCGTTTAGGTGGATGCCTATTCCGATTATATGAATATATGTATTCCTATTCCATATGAATAGATGAAGTGAATTCATGTTTCGTATGAACATATGATATACCTAGCCCATATGGATAGAAGTTCCCGAGTATACTTGTAAATGAATACTTGAACACAAAAAAAAATAGTGGTGTTTTGGTTGGTTAGAATTAATTGGGTCCTTATAGGATGATTTGTTGATAGAAGATGTCATGTTTCTTCCGTCCTTTTTGGTAAAGGACTTGGAATAGTTTCTACATACTCTATAAATATCATCAAATGGTAAATGTGAGATGTCTCCTACCCTAATGAGGTTGAGTGCATCCATACAATCTTCATTAAATCCCCTTAAGAATACCAATTTTAGGGATTCATTAGAGAGTCTATTTTGATGGGATTTCTTGAGGTAGAACTAAAACCTCTCAATATAATCTTCCAACTATTCATCCTCTTTTTGTGACATCTTGAAGATGTCATCCCTCTTTTCTATCTATACCTTTGTAGTAATGTTGGGCCTTGTGAATTTGCACTAGAGATTCTACAAGAAGTTGAAAGTGGAAAATACATTAAAGAAGATGAAGTAGTGCTTCTTGTGGTTTCTTGATTTTTATGTATTTTTCCTCATTTAGTTGGTTGTTGTTTGGCTATGCTTTTTCTTTTAGTAGCATTTTGTAAGCAGGGTTTTGGGTCCCTTCAAAACCTATTTTATCCTTTAATAAAAAAAATCTTAGTGAGGTTTTCACTAAGGGACTTTGATTTGTTTATATTTTGTGTTTTTTAATTTCATTTTTTAGATTTTTAGACTAAGGAACTTGGGTTTCTCTCCAAAATACACTATTAAATCAAGGTCAATTTAAATCCTTTTGTGTGACCCTAGGAAAGGATACCATTTTGAATCCCCATGAACTCAACCATAGCTTCATCCTTATGAAATGTGTCTAAAGAAATAATAATTTTTGTCCCAATTGATGAGTTTAGGGCAGGTGAGTAGAAGGTCAATGGTATAAATGAAGGTTTCATGGGAGAGGTTCATGTTGGTAAGGTTATCAAAGGTGTTAGTGATGGACCATTCCCTGATTCCTTTAGTTGCATGAGAGGTGGATTTTGCAAGTGAATAAGTGTCATTAGGTTTATTGGATTCCTCACGAAGTGGTATGTATCCTAGTTGTCAATTTTTGTAGTTTATCTTGATGATAACTAGATCAAGAACATATTATTCATGGATTGAAAGACCATTACATAGGTAGTTCATATTATTGAAAATGTGGAGTGTCGTAGGGTATGTATCTTCAAGGAGACATGTCACAAACCCTTTGTACTAGTAGATCTAGGAGTTGGTAGACTATTCTATGTCCTCATTGGCTAGGAACCCATGTTGGATGAAAGTGGTGGCATCGAAATGCATGGTGTAGTGTGTATTTTTTGGCCATAGATGAGATTGATCATGAGACCATGATGATAGAGGGAGCTTGTCTATATGAAAGAAATGGTGCAACTCATAATCTCTACAACCAATATTAATGATAAATTATGTTTTAGGAGGGGGAGTGGTGGATGAAAATGCAAGATCCTTGGGATTGATGTAGGAGGAAGATGTTTAATTTATGAGAGGTGGTGATATCTATTCCAATACAATGACTGATTTTTTGGTAGGGACCTTCTAATATTTGGTATTGTGATTAGGAGAAAACGTGGTCCTAGAAACGAGCAACAACACAAAACATGCAAGAAACCAGCTAAACACCTAACATCTCAAGATTGGGCAAATGATTAGCTTAACAAAACAAAATGGAACATTTTACCTTGTTGAGCTGTCATTTGGTTGGCCCTTGATTGTTTACATGATATATGCTCCTCTTGATGGCAAAAGATACAAGTGTGGGATGCAAGGTGGATAAGAAATGGATGGGAATGGATGCAAGTGCAAATATTTGGCTAAGTATGGCTTAAATAAAAAATTTGCAAGAGTTTGGTTAGCATAATGAACTCCCCCCAAAATGAGAGAAAAAAAGGGGTATTTATAGACAATTTTAAATTCTATAGAGAAATGGATGGTTGAGATTACACCAACAAGGCCAAGATGTAGGGCTATAGTGAGTTGAGAACTCACAAACCCTCACATCTTGACATATGGCATGTGAAGTGGCTTGAAAAAAATGATGTGGACATGACATGGAGGTACTACATAGTACCTTGGGATTTGGACAAGATTTCCTCATAAATGAGGTACTTGTCCACATGTGGGTGAGAGGACATGTGAGGAATTAAAAATTCCTCAAATATCCACATGAGAATGAGAGAAAGAATTTAAAATTATTTGAAATGCATTGGGGGATTAATTGTGAATTAAAAATTCACATGGGAAAGGGGCGCCTTCTCCAAAAGGAGAAATCATTTAATAGGGTTGACTTAGGACACATTCCATAAATAACATGGAGATTAGATTGACCTAATTAAGTGATTAAGGTTGTGCAAGTACTTGATTAGACAAATTAATGACATATTAGAGGCAAGTGGGGGAAGGGGAAGAGTTCACATGTGGCTTGATGTGACAAGTCAAAGATCACACGGGGAAGAGAAAATAGAATTTAATATTCCTTGGAAGGATAAAAGGAATTAAAAATTCTTTGAGAGATTGATTAGGCTAGTTAATGAAGGATTAGAAGAGAGTTAGGTGGCTAAGAGAGATTAGAGGCCAATTTGCAAAAGTTGGAGGATGTGACACATCCTAATCAAGGATTAGGCATGTGCACATCCCTAATGATGAGATTAGGAGAATAATTAGGATTAAGAAAGGCTTGTGACATGTGAGGAATTAAATAAATGTCATTTTGATGAAAAGGAGGATTAAAGAGATAAGGTATTTATTTATTAATTAAATACCTTAGGGATTTGGAAAAATTAAGGATATTAATTAAATATTAACGATATTACTTAATTAATGCAAATAAGGGGATGCTTAGACGAAAGGGGATAAATTTGGATAAATTAAGTGTCCAAATTTAGGTGTCTACAGGTACTATTGGAAGGGATGAGAATTTATAATAATGGGGATTTCAATGCCTTCATGGGGGAATTTTAAGAATTGATATTAAGTGGATGGGATGGCTTGCATGCCATGGATTGATGGGTAACCTAGGAAGATGTCATAAGGTGAGTCAAGATTGATAATGTGACACAATGTTTTGTAAGATGGGCCTAACTTGGATGGGGATATTTATTAATCCTTATAATTTATGCTCTATATTATCCTAATATTTGATGGTGATTATATGTGATTCTATATCTATCATAGAGTAACCCAATTGTTCAAATTGGATCCATTACCTAATAGGAGTCCCTTGAACTTCCATTCAGAGATGAAAGATTCAATATGTAGGGGGTAATTATAGGATGGGGTGAGAGGTGGAAAATCATTTTTGGTGAAACAAATTTGATATGCGGACCACAAGAGATTAGAAATGTTGTAGGCAAATATTATTGGGAAACTTTAACTCCTTTAGAGAGCACTCTAATATATCTTGATGAGCATTAGATGTTTTGAGGAGCTCCAAGATAGATATTATACTAGAGTATTCTCAAATGTTTTTATGAGATCATATTGAGTGGCTAAGGTGGATAGGGAGGATGTTATGCCCCTACCCCTATAGTGTGTACGATGTTATGAGTAGTTGGCTTGTGGCTAACTTAACTCTTAATTAAGTCATATTATCATACTATATTGTTATTTAGTTATTTAGGTCAGCCTGGGTGATATCCTAGGCATAAGTATGGTATGTATTGGAGGTATAGGTAGGTTATTATCATCATATTGAATATTGTTCTCTTATTGAAGGCTATTGGAGGTATCCACCTCAAAGTGGATTAGGAGGTTGCCCCTTGAAGTGGCATATTATTATCAAGTATTTGTAGCATATTCATATTATATTATTATTGTGCAAGTTGTTTCATAACAAGTGGTATTAGAGCATGATCTTGCCGTTGATGACAAAGCATTTTCTTCAATTTTGGAGGTCATTTTGTGAAACATATATCTCCAAGGTTTTGGAAAAAATTTATTTGATTTTTAAAGGTTTTTAGAAGAGCACATTCAAGTAGCTACATTAAATTTTTTAGAGGAATTAGAGTAGAATTGAGGGATTTATTTCAAAATTAAGGTTTCTTCCCAATTTATTTGGAAAGCACATATCTTCAAAATCTTATTGCATTTCTTCCTAATTTTTAGTGGGTTGTTGAACCAGTAAGAGAGGAGACTACACTAACAATTTAAGAGTAATTGGGGTATAAATAAGTGATTTATTGTAGACTTAGGGTTTCCAACAAATTTGCTCTCAAGGATGCAAAACACCTAATTTTTTGGAGATTTTTCTAGGAAAGTGCAACCTAGGCCTTGGTAAGTTGCAAAAAAAATTAGAGCATTTTGACTTCATTTGTGTGATTTATTGAAAAATTATCTTTGTAAAAATTGTTCACAACAAAAAGTAGCTACAAAAAGGAAGAAAAAGAACAAGAAGTAGAACAAGAAAAAGAGAAAGAGAAAGAGAAAGAGAAAGAGAAAGAACAAGAGCAAGAGCAAGAACACGAGTAGGAACAAGAAGAAAAAGAACAAGAAGCAATAATAGAAGAAGAAGTAAAAAAAAGAGACGAAGAAGAAAAAAAAGCTAGCATTGAGGTCAATACTTTTGTAAAGAGGACGACAATGTTATGCATCTACCCCTATAGTTTGTATAGTGTTATGAGTAGTCGGCTATTGGCTACCTTAACTCTTAAATATTATCATTATTATATTGTTATTTAGTTATTTAGGGCATCCTAAGGCTTATATAGGGTTATCTAGGTCAGCTTGGGTGATGTCTTAGGAATAAGTATGGCATATATATGGGAGCTATAGGTAGGTTATTATCATAATGTTGAGTATTGTGTTCTTATTGAAGACTATTGGAGGTATCCCCCTTGAAGTAGATTAGGAGGTTTCCCCCTCAAAGTGGCATATTATTATTAAGTATTTGTAACATATTTCATATTATATTATTATAGTACAAGTTTTTTCATAACAAATGGCCCTTGGATGGTGACCCAACCGTACCTTGTGGTGACAGTACAATTAAAGGATTTGATATTTATGGTGGCATCTTTCATGTTAGCTTGAGAAATATGTCCTATGATCAAATCATAAGAATGGGGGATTTTAGTGGAGTGAATATTATGGGTATGATGATCTTGGTTCTAGTGTGACTTAGGTATAGAGGCATGTGTTTGATGATCCTTTGAAAATAGTGTTTGGAATATTTGTGGTTTGGATGAGGAGGATGTGTATCCTTCTATCTCAATATCATTGTGGTTAATGAGTTCTTCTATGTATTGTTTAAGCTTTATACTCTTATTGGTAGCATGGCCCTTGATTCTATGATAATCACAATATTTTTTCTTTCTATAGTGTCATAAATTGTTGCTGCTCACAATTTCACACTAGGTTTGGCTTCCTCTTTAGTGCATGTGTTTAATTATGCTTATGATGTACCAATTTTACCACCTTTTCAAGGAACTTAATTAAATCCTTATTTATTGAGCTCTCATAGAGCATAAATTTCCTAGACTTCAACACCTAATGCCTCTATCCTAACTATTTGCCTGAATTTCAAAATTTGAATGTCAACCTCAATGTGTTTAAGAATTCAAATTTATTTGTTGGTTTATATTAACATTTAATTTGAAATATGTTTAGATTCATATATTAAATTCTTCCCTTATTTCTACTCCTAATCAATTCTAATATTTCTCTACCAACCTAAGGCAATTAATGCAAGATCAAAAGCAAAATAAGTAGAATATCATAGACAAAATTCAAGATAAGTACAGTTTGCAACTTATTAGCAAATTCATGTGCAAGTATTATATGATGTTTCTTATTTATGTTTATTATTATTATTTGCACTAACACTTGTAGGATCTTAAGGATATCTCTTCATCCTCCTTGTGTGAGATTGGTACAACTGCAGTCCAACAAGGGCTTCAAATTTGAGTGGTAATAAATCCCTTATGTTCTCATTATCATTTGTCATTTATTTATTTTCCTCTGCTCCTTGAGATCATGCACTCTTTATCATCTATCATCATAGCCATTGTAGAGGTGGGAGCACCAACACAAGGTTTGAAAGGCAAGTCCCTATACGACACAACCCTTCTCCCTCTTTCTATTTTGTAGGTTTTCAGGTTGAAGTGGATTTGACACCTCAACTCATTTTGAAGGCTTCAAAACCCTAATTTATGTTTCATGGATTCATCATCAACAAACTAGGGCACACTAATTATTTGAACACTATCAAACTCCAAAATTTGATTTCTACTGTCAAAGATGCTTAGACACTGCTACATCTACACAAGCTAAAACCTTAAATTTCAACACTTCTAGACTAAGGCACCTAGTGCCCTTGTCCTACCAGTTTTTCTCTAGATTTAAGTGATAGGTTCCTCTCTGTATCTCCTAACTAGATCGTTTTCTTTCTAATTTTTTTTTTTTTTTGTAACTTTCAAACTATGTTGCCTTTACTCAATTTGATCATAATTCACCTAGTTCACTACATCTTGTCATCAATCATTTACACCCCACACAAAAAGGAACCAAAATTGTAACCAACATGTTTGGCTCTCCCTTGAGGACACCAACCAAATAGTGTCTCTTGGTTAATTTTGTGTCCTTGAATGGTTAAGGTGAAAGGATTGATTTAGGTTAGGGTATTTAGTCTAGATCTCCCCTTTAACCAACCTTACATTATGTTGAACCTGACTTAGATTACATTTGTAGATCTTTTGATTCAATTGCAGATATTATTCAGATTTGATTTACTTGATTAAGGAATTAAATTATTTGAATATCTTATTTTCATAGGCAAACATTGCATTTTTAATTTAAAAAGAAAAACATTTTAATGCATGCTTGTTCTATTATGTTATTGCACAATATAAAACCTAAAACACCTATTCTTCTAACATATCATCAACATATCTATCTTGTCATCACTTTCTTCTACCTTCCACTTCCTACAAAAAATTATGTGTCATGAAACTTGTACTTGATTTTTTGAGTTTCACAACTTAGTGTTTTACATCCAACACTCTTGAGAAGAAGTTGTCAACTTATGGCTTCTCGTGCTTCAAATAGCTCTAGTGTTGAGCCTGAGTTTGTTGACTCTTTCACACAAGGAATGGTTACAACACAATCATCTTTGGATCCTACTCCCACTTCTATTTTGCCAATGATCTTTGAGCCACAATCCCTTCATAATTTCTTGGGTTTGAGAACTCCGTGGCCTATGTTCCTGAGGAACAACTACAAAAACTAGGCAAGGACTTAGTTGGTCTACAACTATTCTTGAGTACGAAACATTTGGCTAGATAAGCCATCCCTCTTATAGACAACCTTAGGAAACTATTATTTCATGATTCACAAGGTGTGGAAGTTTTACGTAGCCTAGCTCACGTAGTGGATTCAAACATTCTGATGTCAGCTAGTTGTGTGAAAATTTTCAACAATGCATCCCCTCAAAACTAAGTAGGGACACAAGTTCTGATACCCATGATGGCATCTCCTATCCCAACATTCACTTCTTCTGTTATAACCACTCTTGTGCAATTTGGTAATAATATTAACACTAGTTTGGAGTTTTTAATTGAGAATCCTATAAACCAATATAACTTTGTCCCACCTTCCTCTAGCCTCCCATTTACTTTTCAATATACCAATCCACCTATTTCCCAACATATTTTGCAATTCACTTTCCAAAATACCAATCCACCTATTGTCAATGCTATTCTTTCACATTCTACCAATTCGAACTTAATTTCTGTTTTTAAGCTATATATATATATATATTATGAGTTTTATGTGCACTTCATTCAGATGTACTAAAAATGTAGCTAGCCCTTCCCCCTCCTTGTCCCCATTTTTTTTTCATACTAGCGTGCTGTACCCAAGTACCAATAACCATACTTGATTCTGATTGGGCTACTTAGGTCACAAGTCTTTTCATATCTAAAAGCCTGACATATACAATAGGTGAGGATATTGCTACAAAATAATTTACTGTTACAACTTAAACTTTTGTAATAAATTGCTTGCCTTTGTCAACAAAAAATAAACATTGGAAATGAAAGAACAATCAAATTTTTTGAATCCCCACTTTATGGATTACTACAAAATGCCCATCCAAATGTAAGCCTCTTTTCAATAGTATTTCCTGGTGAACAGAAAATATCTGTAAAACAAGACACCAACTAGGTGTATTGAAAACCTATTAATCTTATTGAACTTGTAAAATAATATACAATGAATAGCATCTCGATTCAAATCATGTCGATGTTTCAAAGAGAACACCAAATTTGATTATTATTTGGGATCTGCATACATTCCCTGCCAGCATGCTACCTGGTACATGCTGGGAGTGAAACATAAGGAAGAGACACAAATGCAATAGAGAGAGGAGCTATTGAAATAGGAGTATGAGGATTAACCGCTATTGGTTCTAATGATGGTATCTGTCCATTAGAACTTACATTCAAAGCATTTCCATTGAGAAGCATAGTCTGACTGTGTAAATTTCCATCTTTTGCAGTTAAGTGATACTCCAGTCTAGATCTCCCGACACCACTTACAAAATCAGTCCTTCCAGTAAAATTCACCCCAACAGTGATGCGAGCTGATTCACTAAGATTGATCAAGAGTAAGGTGATTCCTTCCTGCAAAATTTACAATTCTGTTTTTAAATGTGCATCAAATAAGATGGAGAGTACAGAGCATGCAAACAATATACAGAGCCACTTTTGATATAGGTACTTAGTGTTTAGTTTTTTCTATTTCTCTGATGTTATTACCCTACGTCCCTCTGGAATTTGAACATGTTCCTCCTCTATACAGTGCACAAGTTTTCATTACTTAAGCCCACTCAGGCTGCACAGAGCCATCCATGTTTTATTTGCTATTACACAGGCAAATAATATATGCTAATGAAGTTCCTAACTAAGCTTTAAGATCAACAGCTAAGTTACCACTTTGAGTGCGGGTACAGGTATGGGGTTTGTGCATGTGTTCAAACTCTTTTTGGACTCATGGCTTGGGAATCTCAATCAAAAAAATTATTAAAATACCAAAATGTAAAAGTTATAGCCAAATAAACAAAATTAACTATAGCATGCATAAACTAAACCAAAGTAACCATAAAATTAGAATTCTAGGTTTTTTTTTTTAAAATAAATTTTGAAGTTTTCAACTTTTATATTTTTTCAGGTAAAAACTGAAAAGTCACTGGTGTCAAAAATGGATTATGGGAATGTGTGGCTTTAAATTTGAATTATTGCTTAGGTCACACAGTTGCATTCTTCAATCTGCCATGTAAAGATTCATCACAAAATAGGGGAGAGGGACCCATAGTGGAGCGCCCTAACTTCAAGTTTCTCAAAATCCTATGTGGAAATTTCAAATCACTCTCAATTTTGTACAACCATTTATTTGGCAACTCAAATGCTTCTATATTTCGTTTTAGGGCCACATCATCAAATATGATGCCACATCAGCATGCTTTTTGTTGAGGTATCCAAAAAGGCCAAAAAAAAAAGTGAGACCAATAGTAGTGCACTAAGTCATGTTTTATTGGTCCGCTGATGTGGCATCACATGATTTGTCAGTTTATGTACTTTATGGATAAAAAATGTTTTGCAATTGGATATTAAGATGCTCCACTATGGGGCCTCCTAAGGACTACTTCTATCCTCACTATTGGACCCTGTTCCACTATGAGCCTCTCTCCCCTATCTATGTCCCATTTTTTCTTCTGAAGATGGGATGTTTATACCCTGTGCAAAAGGTATCCAGCACTTTACTGTGTTCCAAGAGAACTATTTCTATGATCATATCACTTGTGATTTATTTATTTATTTTTCTTAATAGTAAATGGTGCTACAAATGCCCCACTCATGGCCTGGAAACATCCTGAATATCCAGAGGCCTGCTCAGGTACCCAGGTTTGCCAAGAGATGTCCCTGGGCAAAACCCCACGCCTTGAGGAACCCGGTGCACTTCCAGGTTGTACCTGCTCTAAATCAATACCCAGCTCATACCGGATGTTGTTATGGGGGATGAAATAGAAGAACCCGATGAATAGGTCAATAATATTAGTGAAGCAAGAAGGGTGGATGGCCAACAATATGATTACTGCAACTCTGAGAGGATTGTGCTGCTTATCTTTATAAAGCGATTTGCATAGATGGATGCAATGTAGTTATACAACCAATGAGATCACAAGAATAAATTTGAATGATAATTACATATTGCTTCATGCCATTCATTAAGCTTGGTTATTTTAATGTTTCCTCTCCGCAATATCCTAGTAGTAGTATATCTCCTATATCCCAAGATTGGTAGAGATAAATGGACATCAAGCATACATAACAAATCAATAGATAAGACTCCATGAAATTACCACATTTTTCTTATTAGAACTATCAAAATTTGAATCTTTCCTTTTTACAAAATCAAACAGGAAACAAAAGGGCCAAAGGAAGTGGGTTGTGATCGTATAGTGCGTTTGTACAGTACAAAAATCAAATTGAAAGCGAGAATTATAAATTATGTCCATATGTTATGTTTGTACCACACAAAACTTCCCAACGGAATAAGCTTTAATACTCACATCGTTCTTAGTACAATGTGCATAAGGTCGCAGATATTCTGTTCCATTTGAACTTAGGGACAGAACACGTGTTCCCATTAGTCGGTGCCAAAGAAGTGCACTGATTCATAATTTAAAAGGAAATGTCAGGACTATGTCTGTGTCCGAATCTTACTTTTCTCTATCACCTCAAGCAGAGATTCAAATTTAGTATGAAGTTCTCCATTTGGTTAAATATATAAAAATTCCAAAAGAACTAAAGAAAATATAGTTAAAGCTGTACCTGTAGTAATCAGGATTTGGCACATAAGTGGTTGTGTTTAAAAGGCCATAATTACCACCAATCAAGCTTTGTCTGCAATATGACTTCGTATTGTATGTGGATGCCATGCCAAGCTGATCTAAATACCTGTGGCAGTTGTAATGAATATTCCTTAAAGTATTAACAAATTTTGTGTATAGCATCACTTTGTGAGAAAAAAATAGATAAGATAACTGGACTCGCCCAAAGAGAATCAGCAAAAGGTACAGTAAAGATCATTTTGTGCATTTATGAAGACGTATTAAAGCTTGAAGTGCACATTCATGCACCCAAGAAGGAAAATGAATGAACTCTAATTTCTCTAATTCCATGAGCTACTCAAGCATAGAGTGATCTGTGTAGCACTGTGTGGATACGTGGTTTAGTAACCCAAGTAAAAATTCTAAATGTTAGATCTCTATTACTGGGAAATAGCTTCCAATGCAACATTGTCTAGTGCTCTCGGGAAATTGGAATTTGACAGTCAATTTAAGTAAGCGTGCAATTTTGTATATACATACACTCAAATAAAACTTCAAAATGCTTCAAGATTGCTGCCAACGGAAGGTGAAGTATGGGTGCACTAAAGGAAAAAAGAGTCGAGAAAACATACGAATAACCAAAGAGACTGAGTGCTATTTCAAGACTGGCAAAAAGAAAGGACAAGTGGAAAAAATAGTGTGTTTACACATAGAACTAGTCAAAGATGATTTTGGGTTTTAGTTCTTGGCTGTTACTTTTCTATTTTCACCATGTCTTGTGATTTTAGTATTTTACTTGTTCTAGAAGATTGACTCTTGATAAGTTTCATTCCTTTTTTGAAAAGGAAACAATAAATCTTAAAATCTGGACAGTGTTGCAATTTCTGGAGCAAACAAAATCGAAGTTTCACAGAAGACAAGCTTACCAAAAACTAAAGACAAAAGCATTGGTGACGAGATTGTGTCCACTGTTATAAGCTCCACCAGCTTCACCAACCCAAGCACTTGACCAGGGTCCATAATTTTGCAATATGGTTTTGAGACTTTTGAATGTAGACTCTTCTTGGCTAAGATAAGATGGATCCAATATCTTCTCCACAAGATGGTCATCCACACCTGGTAACCAGAGAACAAATGGAATCATCTAAAAACTTGATATGATGACAGAATTTGATGAAAATTAAAATCTCATATACCTGGCCCCAGATTGTAGATATGATGTGTAATAACACCTACAATGTTAGGTCCTGAGTGTTGAAGAAATTCCATAATCCAATTTGCGTCAAAAAATCCATCAGGTGCAACAAGTTGGGGTTTCACATTAAAATCCTTGTAAATTTTTCCCAGTATCCTCTTGAGGTTAATTACATCAGCTGCATACTGCGAAGCATTGATACTTGTTCCAACACCACTTCCACTCAACTCATTTCCTACTCTCAAAAAACGTCAATTTTCTTGTCACTTTCTTGAGAAAAAATTGGGCACATTTTATGGATCAAATACGATGAGATACTCATACATCCCATATAAAATCACACAACACTCATACTGAGCATAGAAAAATGTCAAAACAGCTTAAAATAGCCGCTCACCTAGTTCCCATGCATTTATTTCATAACCATGATCAACTGTATACTGAATAAAATCATAAGCATTGGTTGAATCCCAAGCTCCTCCCATACCACCCGTTGATTCTTGTGACCTTCCATTCAAAGCATTCAATCCAAATGCTACCGCAGCCCTAAAGTCACACTTTAATATCAGCTAACATTCTACAAATTGAGCAATAGAAGATTAAGCCTGCAATGCTAAATGGTCTGGGAATCAGTCAAGAACTTACCCTGTTCTCTTGAAAAACAAGTTCAGGGCATCCCATCTTGACATGGGAAGGCATCCATCTGTAAATCCAAACATTACAGAAGTATTTTTGGCAAAAGGATGACAAGGTTGCTTCAAATTTCCAACATCATATATGACTTTGTCTTGCAATGTTCCGCCCAATCTTATTTTCAATGGATTAAAAGCTGTACATTTGCACACTGGAAATTGTTAGGTGAGTATTGTTACATTTTGTAACCTAAAGACTAAAGTCTATTCTCAAGAAGTATCAAATAACTAATGACAACTGTCTACATATGTTAATCCATTGGTTATAATCTAGAGAATCCATATAAATTCTAAAGCAGCTCAATCTCCTAAGGTGGAAAAGGCCTATTTTCCTCCCCAATGGATACATGGACAAGAAAGTTTAACTAAAAAATCATGAATTCTACAAAGTTGCTAGTAAGTTAGACCAAACACTTTTTTTTTTCCAATTATCAACTTAAAGATGGAACGCTAAATGGATAATGCACCTTAGCATCATGCAAACAGGAAGGTATGATGCTTACCCCTCACAGCATTTTCCAGCAATGAACTTTCAAGATCCTGCAATAAGCCAGCTGGACAAATTAGAAGTACATACCAATAAAATGTCTATTTCTTCTTAATGTAGAAAGTTTTCCTTTTTGCCACTCATTATCGATTTCACATTAAAATCCCTTATTTGGAAACATGATTTTTGTCATAGATATCTTCCTAGGTTGCATCTCATTTGTTTCTGCAATATCTTCCTAGAATGCATCTCACCTTTTCCTGCTATACTATATTTATGTATTGCATACCCAAGAAAGGGAAGTTGTTAAAATAGCACAAACTTGTGTTATGGATAAATTCTACATTATAAATCGATATCAAGATGCTAGCTTTCACTTTTAATCTTTTTTCTCTACCCCTTAAAACTTTATTGTCAGTTACACTTCCTATTTGTGTGCACTTGGATAATTACAATTTATTCATATGACCATCCAACATGTTCGGTAGAAAACTTGAGCACTTCCCATGATCTCTAAGTCTCAAGGAGCTATAAATATTAAATTTCCTAAGTAGTTAAATTAAGATTTGAAACAACCTCTCATTTAATTAAATTGGTTCAACAAGCATGTACATCCATGTGGCAAGCCATCTACAAGAATCATATTCAACCTTAATGATCTCATGCAAAACATTCTAACATCCGCATTTTACTTAATTGGTGACTAATTTACAATAACATAGAAGAATAATTTTAATCCAAAACTTTCTTATCGAAATCTATATAAAATTTGATTTTTTCAAAATGATTCTATAAGCATCTTACCAGATAGAGCTGTCGGAGATTTCATAACTCACCTTTTGATAGAAAAAAACTATGAAAAAGTTCAATCAGTTAACCACAAAACTTAAAATCAAATATTGCAGCAGTCAAAATTAGGTCAGTGGCTATATTCATCTTAATGCATCTTTATTAGTGTTATGGAATATATGAAATCTACTAAACAACAGAATACAAAAATTATGAGGTGAATGATAGATGTATAATTATTAATAGTGTAATTTATGCAGTTTGGGAAGGCAGGTAATTGGCTAGACCACACTGAACAGAGACCATGGTAATCAGCCCTGAATTCAAAAATCTTGTGTGCTAATGGAATATCCATTTGACCTAGCCATGCTTCAAACTTTAAGCTTTGACCTGCTCTTTCTAACAATTGTAGAAACTTTGTTTGTCAATGCCTAGACCTGGCTTACCATCAAAGGGATTAAATTGGAAGAAATGAATCTCTTCAGATAATTCAGCAATGCTGCACACTGGCACCCATTCTGTACATGATATCTACTGATGTATTTGGTCTATCTATTGGCCTGTAAGATAGCACGAGAAGAAAATAAGTGGTATTTTCCTCAGAAATATTTTCAGAGGTTTCTTAATCGTCATTCCACTGGCGATGAGCCAATAACGGGTCATTGACCAGCATTCAGATCTTTAATAAGGCCTCTAGCTCCAAAATCTACAGAGGAAAATCAAAGGCTATTGCAAGAACCCACAAAGAATTGCAATTGCCATTGTAAACTAGGAACCCAGTGTAAGCCTCAGTGAAATAGAGAAAGTTATGAGTTCCTCAGCACTCCATTTGCTTTTTAAGCTTTTCCAAGAGATTTATGGAAACATGTGCTCCTATGATTGGAAATGAAGGAGACTTATAGATAACCAAGCCAACGTTATTGGTAATACAATATCAGACATATATGATAGTGTTGAATATAAGGTAAAAAGTAAGACAACTCCTAGGAAAGAAATCCCCTCCTGGTAATGTGTTATATGTTCGTCACGAGAGCAAATCTTGGTTTACAAAATTCGAAGTATATAAAAGAACCATTGAGAATAAGTCCTCTTGTGGGCTTAAATTAGCCTCTGGCTTGACAGTGACCTAAAACACCCTTTAACTTCACCTTCTATACCTGCAACTCTAAAATTGTAACGCATGAAATATAGATTGGCAGATGATGTTACTAACTGTTATTAGTTATGGATAAATTTTTCAAAAATAATTTCTTTAACAGCATATTCCATTATTGATCAAAGCCATATAGGAAGTCATAATAAATGTCACCCTTAAGGCAGCATAGTACAACTTTTTCCAAACAGCTAGAGACAGAGTGAATTGATTTTCATATTAGTAATACCTTATAGCCTATAGGACATATACTTCAGAAACCTTTCATATAAGTGAACTCTGCAAAGCTGACCAGTGCAATCAGGGAAAGTGGGAGAATGCAAAAGGGACTCACCAAATTAAGCAACGAAGCTTTTCCCCAACTGCATGTTCCATAATCGCATTTCTCCGGAGGCCACCAGTCCAAGGTGGCGCATATAAAATCAGCATCCGTCTCAGCTATGGCAGCGCCTCCATTGATTGAAACGTTGAAAAACACAGAAGCACCATATGCATTTTGGCAGAGGAATACAGTCCAACAGGCAGTCAAAACCCAAATCCAGAAACAACCAAAAGCCATGAAAGCGATTCTCGTAGTGGCAATAACTGTGCCATGTACTGGTAATGTAGAAGGATGTCAGAGGAGGTATATAAACACCAACGCATGGGGAAGGTTGATTCCGATATTTTTGTGCTCGTCGTGAATTGACACAGACATGAATGGAAAATGCAAGTGGTGACATGGGATTCGGATATATCTACGGCTCCAATAATGACTTACTTTTCGGGTCATCAATCACTGTTTTGTCGGTGTCTACCTCGGGATCTCGCCTTACCAGTCGAGCAAGTTAATTCTGTTTAATATACTAAGTATATAGAAAGTGTTATCTGTCTGTCACTGTCCCAACTTAATATTTTCACTGATTGTATGCTAATTTTTTTTTTGGTTTAAGCTGTTTGTTTGGAAAGGAATATAAGTTGTTTATATTCCAGAGAACATGATAGTTAACCCAGCACCATTTCTGGATGTAAAAGAAAGAAAGGTAACTATCTCCTACCTGGTTTCCCAAAAAAAACCAAGATCACAGAATCAAATGGCAAAAACAACTGTTATTAAGAAATTACAGAAAGAAAGATAAAATTTGGGTACAGAAACAGAGGATGAAAATGGTGGGCGGCCAGGGGAGTCATGTAAGGATTGTTGTTCCAGGGAAGGCAGGGCATGTAAAAATTCTTTATTCTTACGGAAGAAGGAATATGTCAAAGTTTCGATAGGTCAGAAGACAAGGCCGCATAACTTACTGAATTTTTTGTCTGAACGTGTGTTTTTCTCAAGCTGAGTGACGTGTGCTGTCAGAGAAAACTGAACTCATTGTTTCCAAAGTCAAAGTTGAGAGAGCTTTTATAGTATCGATTTTATTATAATATGGATATTTTAAAAAATAAAATTGATTTGAAGAGTTATTTTGTTTTTTTATGTATTTTTTTAAAATTATGTTTATTCTTTATTTAAGTAATTTTCTTAAAAAAATATCATCTACCATTTTTTTATTTTATAATTTATCTGGTTTTCTTTTATATTAATAAATATAATAAATACATTATAGTATAATATAATATATAATGTTATTTATATATAAAAATAGTAATATTATCTGCGTATAGTAGTATTTCTTATATCAATTAAATAAAGTTAATTATTTACTTAATCATTATAATAAGCTTAATCATCTTTCAATTTTTAATTAAATAAACAAAAATCATTTAATTAATTAATTAATCTCTTATTCTCTTTCTTCTAGAGTTTGTCATTGACTAAATAAAATCAACATTTATTTAATAAAGCTCAACCTTCATAAAGGGTCTTTGGAGAATTAAACAAATACAAGTTATTTTTTTTATTCTACCATTTTCCACTAGAGTCCAATTAGTTAATTAAAATCAATTAATTAACTAAATAATCCTTTACACATTCTTAAATGTGATTAATCTAATTAATCATTCATCAAATCACTTATCTCTAAAATTGACAACACAATACTTGCGGGTAGGGATCTCACCCGTAGCCGACTAGTCTCGCCCTAGCTCGCCCCAGGTACCCAAAATACGGGCTGGGCCGCTGGGGTGGGTCGCGGGGACACCTTGTTGTAGAAAAAAAAAATACTTGCTATCCATTTCCTCCAACAAGATCCTCACCCTCACACATGTGCAAAGAGTCACATGTCTCCATCCCATAACCCCATGCGAGAAGAGTCACATGTCTTAATCTCTCTTTCCTATGTATCCTCACGCATGTGTTAAAGGACTTAATTTCATCCCTTTGATCTAGTCAAGCCAATTCTAGTCATTCAAATCTCCTTGATCCTCCTCCACCCAAGTGCACCAATCAAGGTATTACTTGAAGGTATCTTATTTATCCCAATCTATCAAGTATCCTCAACCCTTGAACTCAAGACCAAATTTCAACCTTTGATCATTCACTCAAAAAATATATAAATCAAATTCCCCTGCAGCCAAAATCAATGAAGTCTCTCCGGTGCAAAGTTATGTTGTAGGATCGAAGAGCAACCATATACCATCAATACATCAAGAGGTGTTGAGGGATCTCTTAGGAGGTTTTTTAATATTGGGCACATTCTCTTCTTCAAGTTCAATATGAGGTACTTAAAAGGCAAGATAAAGGTTTATTGCTTTGTATTTAAATCTCATTTTCTCACCACCTTCCTTCATGCCATATATTTTGGCACACCATATGGGACCCCATGTCCCAAATCTAAATTATTTTTTTAGTGTTTTTTCTCGCAGAACAATGTGTCTGCTTTGCACAGGTCGCTTGTGTTTCCCACTGAGTGCCTTTGTTTTAAAGTAGTGCATCCACTCTGCAAACTATGACCATTTCAACCAGATAACTTAATGCTATTTTTGCCTTTTCTCAACTTTTTCTAACATCTTATATTCGCTATGTAGGATTACTTCAATTTCTTTCTCATTTTCATATTTTCCTAACTACTTGCATGTAGATTAACACGTTTTTCTTATAGGTTTTCCTATCCTCTTGCTTCCATAGGCCAGTGTTGACTAATTTACAATAACATAGAAGAAAATATTTTAATCCAAAACTTCCTTTATATTGACATCGAAATCTATATAAAATTTGATTTAAAAAAAAATGATTCTATAAGCATCTTACCAGATAGAGCTGTCAGAGATTTCATAACTCACCTTTTGATAGAAAGAAACTATGAAATAGTTCAATCAGTTAACCGCAAAACTCAAGATCAAATATTGCAGCAGTCAAAATTAGGTCAGTGGCTATGTTCATCTTAATGCATCTTTAAAAGTGTTATGACATATATATGAAATCTACTAAACTACAGAATACAAAAATTATGAGGTGGATGATAGATGTATAATTATTAATAGTGTCATTTGTGCAGTTTGGGAAGGTAAGTAATTGGCTAGACCACACTGGACAGAGGCCATGGTAATCAGCCCTGAATTCAAAAATCTTATGTGCTAATGGAATATCCATCTGACCTAGCCGTGCTTCAAACTTTAAGCTTTGACCTGCTCTTTCTAACAATAGTACAAACTTTGTTTGTCAATGCCTAGACCTGGCTTACCATCAAAGGGATTAAATTGGAAGAAATGAATCTCTTCGGATCATTCAGCAATGCTGCACACTGGCACCCATTATGTACATGATATCTACTGATGTATCTGGTCTATCTATTGGTCTGTAAGATAGCACGAGAAGAAAATAAGTGGTATTACTATTTTCCTCAGAAATGTTTTCAGAGGTTTCTTATGTTGATTTAAAGAAGAATACAGATAAAACTGAAGAACACACACATACACATAAACACAATCAGATTTTTAACGTGGTTCACCAAAAGGCTACATCCACATCAGAGCAGGGGATAGCTCTGTTTCTATTAAATCCAAATCCTATCACTCTGTTACAGCATACACCCAACATATATTCATCTTACAGCCAAAAATACACTCCACTCCAAAAGACTATAATTAGTCACTACACAGACCACATGCCAAAGGTATTACATGCAAGGGTCGATGCAAAAAAATAGAGGAAGTAGTGGGCTGACAGAGCAGTTACAAAGGCTGAGGATTTGGCTGCAAAAATTCAGGCGTTACACCAACATCTTAATCATCATTCCAATGGTGATGAGCCAATAACTGGTCATTGGACAGCATTCAGATCTTTAATAAGGCCTCTAGCTCCAAAATCTACAGAGGAAAATTAAAGGCTATTGCAAGAACCCAGAAAGAATTGCAATTGTCATTGTAAACTAGGAACCCAGGGTAAGCCTCAGTGAAATAGAGAAAGTTATGAGTTCCTCAGCACTCCATTTGCTTTTTAAGCCTTCCCAAGAGATTTATGGAAACATGTGCTCCTATGGTTGGAAATGAAGGAGACTTACAGATAACCAAGCCAACGTTATTGGTAACACAATATCAGACATATATGATAGTGTTTACTTTAGAATAGAGGTCATTCAACCTGTATGGTTCAGTCTAAATGTCAGCTTAACATTTCTGTCTATCTCTATTTGGAATTAGGCTCTTTGGAGTTGCCCACTAAGCTATAGGTGATCACAGAATATAAGCTCATCTGCATCTTTAGATGATTGGGATGCCATTTTTCAATAGATCTGCACCGTGAACCTTCTGAAGGGTTCAGTCAAATAAATGCTGCTGCTACCAAACAAGTTGAAGGATTCACTAAACTAAATGCCGCTGCTGCCAAACAAGTTGAAGGACTCACTAAAAAAATGCTGCTGCTACTAACCAAATTGCATTTGAATTGCTGTAAATGCAGGTTTCATATGCAAAGACGAAAGGAGATAGTGCCGAGAATTGAGCATTTTATAAATTATTCGTTGATATTTAGACATTTCAATATTGATGGGTTGTTTGTAGATGTGGTTATACTGACCTTCAGATGCTTATTCAATTTTAAATTATGAGAATCCACTTTATCACCCAGAACTTCTTTAGCTTGTAGGATTTGTTTCTTCTGTTAAGAATAGCATACTTATGGCATGTAATGGGGCTTTATACATGGTGTTTTGGATATAGGAACTGGGTTCAGTTTTGGGGTTTTTCTTTGTTCTATGTTGTTTTGCATGAAATGGTATACATCGACTGAGTGCTTTATGCCAGTGTCTATATTTTGAACTTCTCAGGACTCTGGCTTTTATAATATTATTATCCTCTTAAATCTACTAAAACTTCGATCTTATTCAAAAGAAAGAACATTAGACATTAGAATCTCATGTTGACATATTATTTTCCTTCTGGCCTCTAGGGATACAAATTTGAACAATTTAGCCTCTAGGGATACAAAATTTGAACAATATAAGGTAAACAGAAAGAAAAACTCTAATAAAGAATTGGCCTCATAGGCTTCCACAAGAAAGGTCTAATGCTTAAGCTTAGACACAAGGTACAAAATTTGAATATAAGGTAAAAAGTAAGACTACTCCTTGGAAAGAAATTCCCTTCTTGTAATGTATGATCTGCTCGTCACAAGAGCAAATCTTGGTTTACAAAATTTGAAGTATATAAAAAAATCCTTGAAAATAAGTCCTCTTGTCTTGACAGAGACCTAAAACAGCCTTTAACTTCGCCTTCTATTTCTGTAATTTTTAAAAATCAGCCAACACTCTATAATTTAAACGCATGAAATATAGATTGCCAGATGATGTCTCTAACTGTTATTAGTCATAATAAATGTCACCCAAAAATCATTTCTTAAACAGCATAATCCATTATTGATCAAAGCCATAGAGGAAGTCATAATAAATGTCAGCCTTAAGGCAGCATAGTACAACTTTTTCCAAACAGCTAGAGACAGAATGAATTGACTTTTATATAGGCAATACCTTATAGGACATATACTTCAGAAACATTTCATATAAGTGAACTCTGCAAAGCTGACCAGTGCAATCAGGGAAAGTGGGAGAATGCAAAAGGGACTCACCAAATTAAGCAAAGAAGCTTTTCCCCAACTGCATGTCCCATAATCGCATTTCTCCGGAGGCCACCAGTCCAAGGTGGCACATATAAAATCGGCATCCGTCTCGGCTATGGCAGCGCCTCCATTGATTGTAACGTTGAAAAGCACAGAAGTACCATATGCATTTTGGCAGAGGAATACAGTCCAGCTGGCAGCCAAAATCCAAATCCAGAAACAACCAAAAGCCATGGAAGCGAAGAAAGTAGTGGTAGTGACTGGGCCATGTACTGGTAATGTAGAAGGATGTCAGAGTAGGTATATAAACACCAACGTATGGGGGAGGTTGATTCTGATTTCTGAGATGTATCTGCTCGTCCTACATTGACATTGACATGAATGGAAAATGCAAGTGGTGACATGGGATCCAGATGTGTCTACGGTTTCAATGATTGACTTACTTTTCGGGTTATCAATTACTGTATTGTCGGTTATTAGCCCAAATCTACCTCGGGATCTCGCCTTACCAGTCGAGCAAGTTTAATTCTGTTTAATATACCAAGTATATAGAAAGTGTTATCTGTCTGTCACTGTCCCAACCTAATATTTTCACTGATTGTATGCTAAATTTTTTGTTGGTTTAAGCTGTTTGTTGGAAAGGAATAAGTGTTTTCAATTCCAGAGAACATGATAGTCAACCCAGCACCATTTGTGGATGTAAAAGAAAGAAAGGTAACTATCTCCTACCTGGTTTCCCAAAAACCAAGATCACAGAATCAAATGGCAAAAACAACTGTTATTAGGAAATTACAGAAAGAAAGATAAAATTTGGGTACAGAAACAGAGGATGAAAGAGGTGGGCGGCCAGGGATGTCATGTAAGGATTGCTGTTCCAGGGAAGGCAGGGCATGTAAAAATTCTTTATTCTTATTTATTCTTCAAGAATATGTCAAGTTTCGACAGCTCAGAAGATAAGGCCGCATAACTTGACTGAATTTTTTTTTCTTGAACGTGTGCTTTTCTCAAGCTTATTGACGTGCGCTGCCGTTGAAAACTGAACTGATTATAATAAGTTGAGAAATTATTATGTGATTTAATAATAGTAAAATGAAAGAGTGTCTAAATATATATAGCTATTATCATTGTTTCCAAAGTCAAAGCTGAGACAGTTTTTATAGAATCGATTTTTTTTGGATTTGAAAAGTGTATATTATTTAATTCTTTTAATATATTTTTGTTAATCATTGTTTCAAAGTTAAAAGGAGTTTTTATTGCATGTACTACTTTCTGGAAGATTATACACCACGAAATAATATATTATTTATTTAGGCTAATTTGTTTTCATTCGTTTTATATAATTTTGTATGATTTATCATCGTTCATTTTTTTTCCATTTATTTAATAAATTTAGAAAAGTTTATGTTATTAAACTTCTTAAATATATTTTGTTAATCATTGTTTCAAAGTTCTAAGGAATTTTTATTATCTGGTCTACTTGAACATCATGCACACGGCATAATATATTATTTCTTTTTTTTTTACCATTTTGTATGATTTTAATGTAGTATATAGTAATATAGATATTTTAAATAGGTTTATGGTAAAAATAAGAAATAATTTAAAATTATTTTATTTTAAAAATATTTTATTATAAAATATATAATTTTTTTAATTTAATTTTTAATTTTTATTTTTTTGAATTTTAATGACAAGAATTATAATATCACATGCAACCATCATATTATGTCATTATTGACTTTTATTTTTATTTGAAAAAATATATTAATTTTGTATGTAAATCTTAATTTTATTAAAAAAAAATTATTGTTGATTATTCAAGTAGTATGTATATCATTCACTTTTTTTCATAAAATTTATCAACTTTCTTTTATATTATTAATTTTAATAAATAAAATTATAATATAATATAATATATAATACCATATATATGTAATAATAATTGTAGTATAATATAATTTATAATAATATTAAACTATATATAGATAATATTATTATTTTTATATATAAATAATATAAAATATATTATATTATACTAGACTTTATATATAAAATTAATAATATTGTTTGTATATAATAATATAATTATATATAAGTGATATTAATATTTTATATATAAATAATATTATATATTATATTGTTATATCTATATGTGTATTTGTGTGTATATATGTATGCATATGTATATACAATATATATACATACACACATATACATATAGATACATATATGTAGACATATATAATTTACTTTATTTTTATTTAAAGAGTTTTTAATTTTTATTTGTAACTTTTAATTTTATTTGACTGTATGACCTTTATCCTATCCTAGCATTAATTAAGTAAAGTCAACTATTTAATTAATAACCTTTCAATCATTAATGAAATAAATATAAATAATTTATTTATTTAATTAATCTTTTATCCCTTTTCTTCTATAATTCACATTTGCTTAAATAAATTTAACATTAATTTAATTAAGTCTAACCTATCTTTATCCTTCAAGAATTAAATAAATACAAATTATTTTATTTCATTTTTTTGTTTTTCATCTCAATCCAATTAGTTAATTAAAATCAATTAAGTAATTAATCCATTGCATATTCTTAAACGTGATTAATCTAATTAATCACTAGTCAAATCAGTCATCCCACTTATCTCTAAAATCATAAAAAATCCTAGCCATCTATTTCCTCCAACAAGATCCTCACCCTCCATCTAGCACATGTGATTCTCACACATGTGTGAAGAGTCACACATCTCCATCTCATATCCCCATGTGAGAGGAGTCACATGTCTTAATCTCTCTTCCCTTTGTGTCCTCACACATGTGTGAGATGACACTTGTCATAATCTCTCTTCCTTTTGTATCCTCATACATGTGTGAGAGAATTTAATTTCAATACTTACATCTAGTCAAACCAACTCTAGTCATTCAAATATCCTTGATCCTTCTCCTCCCCAAGTACACTGATCACAAGGTGCTACTTGGAAGTATCTCATTCATCCTAATCTCTCAAGTATCCTCAACCTTTGATCTTAGGATCAAATTTCAACCCTTGGCCATTCACCTAAAAAAATTTATAAATCAAACTACCCTCAAACCAAAATCAATGAAGTCTCTCCAATACAAAGTTATGCTCCAAGATTGAAGATCAACCAAAAGCCATCAACACATCAAGAGGTGTTGAGGGATCTCTTAGTAGGTTTCTCAACATTGGGTGCATTATCCTTTTCAAGCTCAATCCAAGGTACTTGGAAGGCAAGGTAAAGGTTTATTTCTTTATATTTGAATATTATTTTTTCACCTTATTTCTTCATATATAATTTTTTTCACATCTTATGGGGCCCCATGTTCTAAATCTAATTTATTTATTCAATGATTTTGCTTACAAAATACAAGTCAACGTCTTTGTGCTACACAATTTTCTTGTGTTTCCCATTGAGTCACTTGAATTTTAAAGAAATTCCTCCACTCTATAAACTATGACCATTTTGACCCAATAATCTTCATTTTATTTTTTCCTTTTCTTCAATTTCTTACTATTTTTAATCTTTCCCTAACTACTTGTAGATTAACATGTTTTTTCTTGTAGGTTTTCCTGCCCTCTTGTTGCTAGGTTAGTTTGGTGCCTCCACCACCTAGTCCATCACCTATTTTCTCAAGAGTTGTCTAAACTTCACATTGAGTCAACTTTGTATTATAAGTCACCAATGCTCCTTCCTATGTCACCTTTGCCCTGCAAACTAGAAACGACTTGACCCAACATCTACTTGGTGTTCTGACCATCTTGGGTCTATCGACCTGGGCTCTGCCATCGAACTTGTTGAGGCATATCTATATCCTCCCACCCAACGCTTACGCGATCAACCTGATGAAGGCCTGCCTTTGGAAGCTAACCATATTGGCCTTAGGTTGCGAAGCTCAAGTCAAAATTTAGGGTTGGAAAGTCTACACCTAGATCTATTATCACATGCTTAATTTTTCTATTATTAAATTGTGTGATAATTAAAAGAGGGTCATTCTTCTAGCTCCAATCTTTTATAATTTGATGAACTTGTTGTTTCTATTTTTTGACTACTTTATCATGTTGTTGTTTGGTTGGCCAAAATTAATCATATTCTTCTTCTTTCAGACCTGAGTATTCACTCATTTCTTTAATTTCTCTTCATTTATCGTTCTCGACATCAGTCCCTTATCTAGTCAAGATGACAATATTATTCTTCTTTTTTTCCTTGGTTTTCATTTTTTGTTCTTCACTAGAATATTCTTTACTCTATATATCAGATGACCATTGATCCATCCTTGGACAACTTTTAACTCCTTGAAGTGGTATTCTTTTGGTTAACCTAGATCCTTTATGGTCTTATAAGTCACCACTTCTTGATTATGCTATATTTTGATAATATTGTTGTGCTTTATCATATTTGAATATATCATGAGAATCATATTCGCAAAATGGACACTTCCTTTAATTTTCTACCTAAAATTTTGTAGCATAATGTCTTACCTTTCCAAATTTATAACATATAGCCTCACTTTGGTGGTTGTTTCTATTGTATCCTCTTCTTGCTCTATAGTTTGATTATTTATTATTTCTAATGCATTCTTGTGGTGGGTTGGTATGTAATATATAAGCACTTCTATTATATCTCCATGGTGGTTGTTTATATCCTGCATCATATAAGGGACCTTTCACAACTCTTTTAACACATGCCATTTTTATTTCTATCTCCTCATCATAGTTGTGGTTCATAGAAAATCTTGGATTAGAATGATTTGTTGTATTTCAGAGTTAAAATTGATTGGCAAGATAGTCCTTAATGAGGTGGAAGTCCCATTCTTGGCAAGTTCCACAATATATTAAATTTGTTTTCGTTGGTATAATTTTTAGTTCTATGTGTAATACTGATGCATTTCTTTCTCATTGGGCCTTAGAGTAATCATTCTAGACATGGCCTTCCCTTGAACAATATATGCACCAAATCTCCTTAGCTTTCTTCATCTCTCCACTTGATAAGATGCCATTTTGTATGGCCAGTTTTTTACCACTAATTGTAATTTCTCAAGGTTCTCTTTTATGTCATCCTTATATGGTCTATGTGATGTTTGAGATTCTATGTGATATGCCATTATGATTAGTCTATATAAGTAATAAATAATCCTTCCATCCAAGGATACTCTTTTGTCCTTTTGTAATCCAAAGATGAACCATTCAATATTTTTTCATTTTATTACAGGTTCTTTCAATTTGTGATAGATTTCCTTGAATATTTTGTCATAGGCCTTCATAGATTCTTTTTTTTGCATTAAATCTCTCATTGTAATAGCACTCTCTGTAGGGATATCTAGAGTGTCAAAATTTTCCAAGAAATTTTGTTTCACTTCATCCTAGCTTTTCCCATGCTTCAGATAAGTTTTCTTGTACCAATTTAGTACCTCCTTCCTTAATGAAGATACAAAGTCTAATAACTTTGGTATGTCCTCGTCAATGTCTTGCCTTTCCCACAAAAATTCCAATAAGAATGTGTTCCACAACCTTTTTTGTATCTTTTCCAAACACTAGAATTTTGATTTATGATTCCATTTTGTTATGTTTTCTCTCTATTTTGTATTTGTAGATTAGTGGATTATTCTTTTCTTCCTTTTCTTTCTTTACTTTCCTAATTATGTGAAGCTTCTAATCTCTTCCCTTATCTCTTGCTAACTTTATGTTGAAAAAGTACTCCTTTCCAAGTATTTCTTCCCAATGTAATTATTTTCCTTCTTTCTCTCTTGTCTATTTACTTTTTGGTGTTTTTTTTTCAAAATTATTCTACTCTTATATGGCTTAGGGGATGGGACCTGGTCTAGGGGTTGTGACTCTTCAAGACATCATTTCACCTTCTTATTTGTTAATAATATATTTTTTTTAGTGAACACAATTCTCTACCCAAATTAAATTTAATCTCCTTTTTTTCCTATTTCTTCTTCCTTCTATTTCCTTATGATTCTATTAACTAACTCTTCCAAACATTATTCTTGAATATGTAGAATACTTTTCAAAGTTTTCAGAAATTTGTTAAACTTATTATCGAAATTTATTCTAGGTTTGATCAATCTAGTTTGATTGTAGGTCTTTTAGAGGGTTGTAGAAAGAGTACAAACTCTAGGCTATTACAGGGCCCTAACAATAACCTTCTAGATTTTCCATAATCACCAATGTTCTTATTTAAACTAGTTATTAGTTATCCTAATTTTCCCAACATGAATTTTATTTCTCTAAGGTCTTCCATTCTTCTTTTTCTTTCCTTTTGACAATACCCACTTTGACACTCTCAGCAACACCCTCATTGGCGTGCTTAATTATTATCTTCTCCATAATTTTCATTTTCTTGTGGTGTCTTTATTTTATTTCAACAATCTATATTTGTATTCTCTCTTAACCATTTGGGCTTGCCATGTCCACCTTTATTTCTAATTTAATTTGTTCCTTAATCTCTCTTGTTTTTTTGTCTTATCTCTTTTTCCATGGGTGTGGTTGATTTGAGATTACATTAGTCCTTTATTATTCCTCACAATAGTTATTTGGTAAAATTTCTTATTGGTCACATCTATTTGAGGGTCCCTTTTGGAATCTATCTCTCTTTCCATCCCCCATCCCCTTGGTGCTTATCCCCCTCTCACATGGCAGCTTCCAAGAGGGAAGTTCTAGAGATATTCATATCTTCCTTATCTTCCCTTCTTGTAAATTTTATTTTTTTAAATTTAAGTGTTGTGATTAGTGTTATCCTTTATACAACCTAACCAGGGTTTCAGAAATGGAACCAATATCAACAAGGAAATTGGGGGTCACAAATCATAGTTTTGAGCCCTAAGGACGTCTTAATTGGTAGTTTATACCCCAGACTCAATTATATAAAGGAAGCAACAGTTTGATTTGGATAGAGTATTAGCTAGTCAACTATAAATAACATAACATCACACAACATCATATAGATAGAATTATAGTATCAATATATTATTAATATAAAGTTAGTACATTCTTATATCTTTGTATCTCCCTTTTAAATCATATATCTTCCCTTAGACTAGATACACATTCTTCAATATACTCTTACCTCCTTGTCTTTCATATCTTTCCTATATCTATATCTCTACATCCTTTTGTCATACATATCTTTTATTATACATATATAAGTGATCGTGCATGAACCATCTATCCTATCCCTACCCTAGATGGTGTCTTTTGAATCTTATGCTTTGTGGGCTTGTTGTGGCAAGATGTGGTTGAATTTACTTGACTATGTCTAAACTATTGTACTTTCTTTCCGATAATGATGGTTATCATGGTTTCTTTTGTAGGTATCTTATTGGATCATGAGAGAAAGGTGAAGATTCAAGTGGTACATTATTGGATATGGGATATTTCCCCTTGTTTTTATTATTATGGGTGTATTTACAATGTATGATGTCAAGTGGGAGAATATTAGGATTAAGGTGTCATTTGTTATAAATCTGAAATAGATTGAATAACCTAGGGAAATTTTTAAGAGAAAATAAAAGTTACATAAATTGGAAAAAACATAAATGATGCAAACTATATTTTTGAAAGATTATGCAATGTCAGGATGATAGAATTATGTTAAGAGCTTCCAAGTTGAAAAATAGAAGCTAGGTAGTCAGTTTATATAAAACTAAGGAGAGGATGGAGATGAAAAATCAACCAATAAGAATTGATCACCAATAACCAATAACATTAAATAAATAGATGAAAAGTAAATACTCAACCCTTAAAATTCAAAGACAACTCATCACTTTATCTCCTAGATATTAAATTGTTCTCCATTATCCTAAGAAATCTTAACAAATGTGTAGGAAAAACCTATAACTAAGGCAAAATTAAATATCCCACTAGGAAAATAAAAACCTACACTTACTCCCCCCTTAAGCATGACTTAGGAGGATGTAAAAGATGATGGGTCCCAAAAATGAGGTTATGTTAGGTGCCCATGTATATATCAAACTCTCCCCAAAAGAAGAATCCCCTCATAAATAGAGATAACACTCCCCAAAATAAAAAGAGAAAAGAAGAGAAGGACTAAGTATCCCCCCCAAAAGAGATCCAATGATGTATGTAAGCTATTTTCCTAGTCCTCAAAGGAATATGTAGGAATAAAGTGCAAGATGTATGAAGTATCTAAACTTGGCTCAAGTTTCCCTGTGTCGATGTTGAAAGTAGCCACAATAAAATCAGGTGTTCTAGGCCACACTATTGAAGATGCCAAATACAAATCTCCTAGAGACTAATGTAGAACACATGAAAAAGACTCAAGTATCTCCACTAAAGATTTCTCCTAAAATTTTTGATCAAAGTTATCAATAGTCATGTCAAACTATAACGAATGATCATGTAGAGAATGAATTGGAAAGTTAGAGTGCTTGCTCACAATGATCGAAAAAGAATCAACTCCATCAAAGAGAAGATGAATACAATCAATAGTGTCTCCCAAGTCTACAATATGTGTCTCCATAAACAAGTCAAAAATACTTGTTAAGAGATCATCCCACAAAAATAAATGAGGAATACTATGAATATCCTATTGCAAGAAGTCATTGGAATCTTTTGAAGAAGAAAACATTGAACTCTATAGTAGCAATAGATGCAAGGACTAAAGAGTTGTCATCAAAGAGAAGAAATATGTCCTAAATAGTGTCATCTATATCTGAAATGGTAGACTCTATAAACAAACAAGAGATGCCTTGTAGAAACTAGTCCTAATGAACTAAATCTAGAAGACATAAATGATCTTGATACAATGAATCATTGGAGGCTCTTGAAGAAGCATCTCTAGAATATGAGTCTGCAATAGGTGACTAAGATGGGGTATCAATGTGAGGATGAGAAGCAAGAAGAGAAGTATCTATCTCATCTAAATGTTCAATACCTGCATAATCCTCAATATCCTCTAAATTAGAATCATCAAAGGGTATATTATTTGTATCATCAATTAGAATGAGATAATCTAAATCAAGATCATTTGGGAATGGAGAAACATGAGAGTCTCTAGACATTTTTGAAATATTGGTCCAGATTATGTGGGGACAATCAATGTCCACAATTGCTCACATAGTGTCATTATCAACATAAGAGCCAATCAATCCTAAGACATGATCAATTTTATTGCCCCATATTAATTTCCTTCCAGGTGTTTTTAGTTTAGGCATGAGCCCACAAAGGTAAGGAAATTTTTTTAGCCATCTAAGATGGGTTAGAATGAATTTTTCCAAGACTCATAATTGGCCTTATCCAAGATTATCATAGAAGGGTGAACATAAAAACCCATGATACAATAAGAAAAATGATTACAAAAGAAATAAAAAAGAAAACTAATACACTCCTACCCTTTTTACTAGTATAAAAAATCACCCCCCAAATATTATAAGGTTGGCACTTTATAATTTAGTGTATTTACAAATTATTTTCCAAGATACAATGCTCAGTAGGGCAACAATGGCCAAAATTATAAAATTTGATGTAAAAAGAATCTGAGAAGAAATATAGTAAAAATAACCTTATAGTCGTGTAGGGATCTTCAATACCTTTCCAATACTTATTTGTTTCCAGAAAATGGAGCTCCTGAGTGAAAGTTATGATTTTTTGAAGAAATTTAAAACAAACAGCTTCAACCAACAATATATGGTAGAAAATGACAAAATTTGTTTTCAATACCTCTGTGGATGGAAATTTCTCATCTCTAGCTTTTCGACGACATCTCGTTTGCCAAAAATGGACACTATGGCAAAAAGTTCTGAATTTTTTTAAAATGGTTGAATTTTGCTTGTAGTGACAACCCCCCTAGCAAAATAAAAATTTGCCAAAAATCCAATTTGTCTAAAATAGATTTTTTTTTTATGAGAATAGGGATTTTTTGGCCATCTGAGCACAATGGCAAGATTCGTTTGTGTTGAAAATGCTCTAATAAAAAGATGTTCACCAGATCTAAGCTTCAAACACTAGTTTGCAACTATGTCAAATGATCTCCAATTTGGATGAAACGAAAGTCAATCTTGACTTTCTCGAGCCTCCTAGATACATTGAAACAATAAAAAATGCTACCAGTATAATTAGAAATGCTAAAATCACCTAAATCTCACAAAAAAAATATGCAATATGAAGAGGTTATCAAATCTTTGCAAACTCAATGATTCTCCAAATCGTTCAAAACACAAGAAAATAACATATAAAAATTTACAAGATTTTTACATGAAATTCTCAATCTCTCAATTAGGAATCTTAAGAACTTATATTTCTCAAACTAAAAGCTCTGATACCATGTTATAAATCTAAAATAGATTGAATAACCTAAGGAACTTTTTAAAAGAAAATCAAAAGTTACAAAAAATGGAAAAACATAAATGATGCTAACCAAAACTTCGAGAGATTATGCAATGTCAAGATGATAGAATTGCATTAAGAGATTGCAATATGAAAAATACCAGCTAGGTAGCAATTTTATATAGAACTAAGAAGAGGATGGAGGTGGAAAATCAACCAATAAGAATTGACCACCAATAACCACCAACATTAAATAAAGTGATGAAAAAGTAAATACTCAACCCTTAAAAGGTGGAGACAACTCATCACTTTATGTCTTAGTTATAAATGATTAACTCACTTTATTATCTTAATAAATCTTAATAAATGTGTAGAAAAAACCTAGAACTAAGGAAAAATTAAATATCCCACTAGGAAACTAAAAATCTACACTAACACCATCTACCTTGTAAATTCTATGCCATATTACATGGTTCCAACTTCCTTGGAAAGTGTCCCTAGGTACTTAGGGTGTATTGGGAAAATATTTTTTAATATTTACATTTACCATTGTTTGTATTCCGTCCATAAGGGGTGATGGGTTCCACTAGTAGCGGTAAAGGTGACTTGTGGACATAAATATTTAATATTATTTTCCCCACATGTGGATGCCTAGAATGGCATGATAAAAGATAAGAAAAAGGATAAATGAGTGACTTCTATTATTCTCCAATTGGGTTCTTATAAAGAGGCAACATGTGTCTCTTGGTATTCCATAATTTATTGCATTTAATTTAATGTTTAATTTCCAAGTTTGGGTGCCCAAGTTGGAGGAAAAGTATTGGAGCCAAAATCGACGTCCTTTCATATTCCAGTGAGGTAATCCTAGGGTTGGGGATGTTTGAAATGAAGGGTAATATTTGAGCACAATGTTTGGGTCTTAAGATTTCTTCACATGTCTATAAAATTAGCTCCTTTGATATATAAATCATGAGGAATATTTTAATGTAAAGTTACATTGTAGGAACAAGGATAGGTTGAGGCATAAAGAGGTTGTTCACAAGTACATAAGTGTTGTCATGTTGGAGGAGAAGAAGAAAATGAAAGTGAATGTATTGTAATATCATTTATTTAAACATAATACTTGGCCTCTCTTCTTGGTGGAGTTCTTCCCACAAAGGTTTTTCCACGTAAATCCTATGTTATGTGATGCTCTTATATTGTTGACTTGTGTCTCTTTACTTCTATCTTATGGTGATGGTATTCTTTATTATTGTTATTATAAGTCCACATAAGGTGGTGTTATTAAGCGTGTCATGTTGGCTATTTTTATGACACCATAAATAAGATGGATCTAATCATGGAAATTTCATATTAAGGCAACTTAATTTAATATTTTCATATAAGTTTCAAATTTTTCATGTTGTAGCAGTCAAAGCCTTGTTTCTTATACATTGTTGAAGTCATATTTGGATAGATATTAAATTTCCCAAAAAATGGTATTTGAATCTATATATTTCTCATCATATAGTACTATTGCATAGTGTATTTTAATAGGTTAATGGTGTGACCAAAGATCTATCTAAAGTGTATCTTTTAACTAAATTGCCTAAAGAAGAGATTTGTAAATTGAATGAAGTAGCCTTTTAGAAAAATCAATAGCCATAGTTAAAGAACAAATTCATAATTGTTGGCAACACAAGGGAAGACAACTGAGAGGGGGGGTGAATTAGTTGTCACAAAAATTTAAACTTATTCAACTTATTCTCATATTTGATTAATAACCATGAAAGCATAAATTATCAACACATTAGAAACACACACAACACCAAGATTTTTTACGTGGAAACCCTGTTAGGGGAAAACCACAGTGGAGGTTAGTCCACAAGATTATACCCTGTTAAAAGTATAAAGAAGAAAATGGGGAAAGAACATGCATTCAGGCACACTGCCTAGAGCTCACTACTCAAATACAACAAGGCTTACTGCCCAAAGGAAGACACACTGTCTGTGAATGTCAATTATAGACCTACACAAACACAACAAACAATCACACAATTAGATCATTATGCAAGTTAAATCAACATTCCCCATAGAATTCATTTGAAATGCACAAAATAAAAAATAGAAATGAAGAACACAAATGAAAAAAATCAAATCCTATCTAATGCAAGCAAACTCTCAATCCCGTGGGGGAATTGGTGCCATTTTGATGTGGAAAATTACCCTTTCCCAATCCTTTGTAAACTTTTGTGATGACTTGATGAAGATTTGATGCTCCTTGGTTGAATTCCTACATAACTTAGCAATGAAACTTAAAAATGGATGAACAATGGATGAGAAAATTCAAAATCTAAAGATAATGTCTTTGCATGAAGTTGTGTCCAAAATCCAAATGAGAGCCTCTTATTTATAGATGAGAGTGATGGAGAATGAGGCAAAATGGATGAATGTGGGACTAAAGATAAACCAATGATAAAGTGCCACTTGTCAACATGCTATTGAAGAGAGATGGAACACATTTTGGGCAATGTACAAAGAGGGGAAAATTTGGAATTCAAAAGATGGCTCGAAAGATGAGATGAAAGATGGAGTCAATATCACTTGGCTCAAGAAAAAGGACATGTAAGAGGCCTTTAATGCCTTGTTGGATGGACAAGTACTTTTGGGGGGAGATTTCAAATTTGAGGAATATTCCATCATTTGATGCCTTTTTTGAATGAAAAAGGAGATTTAATAAATCAATTAAAATGATTTTCATGAGCAAGTTGCAAAAGTTAGAGGATTTGATGGGTTAAGATTAGGATTAATCAGGATTTGATTAATTAAGATAAGATTTAGCTGATTTGACATTTAGATTTAGATTTTAGGATTTAAATAAATCAAGAATGAGAAGAATAATTTTTTTAGATTTAATTAAATAAAGTTTGATTTATTTAATTAAGAGATGAAATGTGATGAATTTAATTAAATAAATATTATTTAATTAAATGATTAGTAAAGGACATGATTCATGACGAAGCGGTGTTAGTAATCAGGATTAGGTGCATGAGATCAATCAGTATATTTTACATGTATACATTTTTCCCCTCTTTGAAACAATGTACCTGCTACGTTGGTTCAAAGAATAAACTTGCTGAGATCAAATTCAAAAATTCTCTAATTTTTTCAGATGCCCCACTGCTGGCCCAATGAAAGAATTATACTGGTACACTGCCCCCTCGAGAGATTGAGAAAAGTTCAATTTGAGGGTCAATCTCACGATAAAAAGGTTCAAGATTAGTTTAGCTCGAATGTTTGATGTAGACAGTCATTAGCCATGGGTAGCCTCATGTATATTTTGATATATTACACACACTTGATACTTGGACATAACTGTTAGTAAAGGAGAATAAGAAGAAATGAGACGATGACAAGAGGATCCAACAAGTCCATGATCTACGAGACTTTATTAGAGATGATGAAAGATGATGTTGATGATGCTTATCAAGAATTGGGATTTTAAAAGGGCTACTTACCTTATGTTTGATAACACATGTAGGCATGATGAATCAAGGTATAAAGAACTAGGATGGCATTGTACCTAGTGCGATGGACTTTGAATTGACAAAAAAAAGTAGTATTCTTGTTCACACCTGACATACATAAACCTTGCTAGAACGTACTTCAGAAGTTTCAAACATCTCAAACCAAAACACGGAAAGGTATAACCTATTAATGCAATAGTCAACAAGCTGCCCAAAACACCCTCCATACATACCTAATAAAGCAAGTATTCACCAAGTTATATTACAAGAACACCCAACAAGCACAACAGACAAAAGATAATGATCAATGCCCCATTCATTTCTCTCTAGATCATTTTGATTAGACATCATCGAGAGGTCATTGGAATGGGTATAATAAGATAAATCAAAAATAAAAGATCAAGTACACAAACAAGTCAATGTTCTTCATATCTCTAGCCAAAGGGATTTGTTTTTATTATGATAAGAATCCAAAGTGATTTTGCCAAAGATAATGCCCATTTGAGGAAGGATGCATCCTAGGACATGTTAGTGGATGGTGGCAAGTTGATAGGTTGTTTGAAAGGGTATTGATATAAGGTTGATTGACATGTTTGCGAATGATCAAGAGTTTGATTTTTCATTTAAAAGTTTGTTGTTTCGATTTTAATTCTGCATTTGAAGTTTGCTTTTGTTGATTGTTGTGGTTGTTTCTGTTTGTTTTTCCAAAGGGTGAGTGTGACAATTTGTTTATAATGGATGAGATTATTGCAGGTGAAAGCGAAATGGGAGAGATGGATTTTTTTTCAAATATTTGGATGTTTTTGAATTTTTGAAATGTTTTGAGGCTATTTTTGGATTTTGTGTTTTCAAATGTTTTTGGATTTTTTGAGATTTTATGAATGTTTTTGGATTTTGGTGTTTTTTGAATGTTTTTGTGTTTTTTGAGATTTTATGAATGTTTTTGGATTTTGTGTCTCGAGGGCTAATCAAAGATTAGCCTTGCCTATGTGTAAGCTCAGAGACAACGTAGTTTAGACTCCATGTTTTTGATGTTTTTCTGACTTTTTGAGTGTTTTTGGATTTTTGATATGTTTTGGATGTTTTTTGGATTTTCACATGATTTTGACGATTTGGATATGGATATGGATATGCATGCTGATATTATTGCTTTGTTTTGGGATTTTGTTGAAAGCCAAGCTAAGGTTGATTGATTGGATCAATGGATTGATGATGATAACATTGTTGAGGATACACAATAATGCAAGGATAGTGTTTAAGCAACACGAGGATTGGGATGGATATCCCAAGATAAGAGGGATTGATTGGATTTTATTTGATCAAGATTGATGAAGCTTGGTTTGGAACAAAAGTTGTTTGAATGATTTGATGTGACATTGACATGCAAATTAGATGTGACTAATATTGATTGTTTGGATTGATGTTTGATGAAAGATAAATCTTGATAAGGAACGTCTTCTTGTCAAAATATGCCATGGGCTAGTGATTTGGATTTTTGCTCACGAGTGTTTGGCCCAATTTAATTTTACGTTTTTCAATGTTCGGATCACCACATAAGTTGGAGGATATATATCAAGATTTATTCCCAAAGCAAGATGTAAATATCTACCCCTAATGTCTAACAATGTATGGAATGTCATGGATGGATGCTTGGATGGGTGTATGGATGGATGGATATGGATTATCTTGTGATAAGATAAGGTGTTTAGATAAAGAAAGCTCATTTGGATAGTTCTTCATGGCTCAAATAATGTTGGGTAGGATAGGATTAGTGAAAATGGCTCATGTCAAGATGTTCGTCATAAGCAAGTGTAAAGTGTACACCAAAATTTTACCAAGATCGAGATAATGTAGGAAGATGGATGGTAGATGGATGAAAATGGATTAGATAAATGGTTCATGGATGAAATGGATTTATTATGGATATAAGATGGATGGAATGCTGGATTTATTATGGATGAGATGGATGGAATGTTGGATTTATTATGGATGAGATGGATGAGATGCGAGACTTATTATGGATGAATGTGGGACTAAAGATAAACCAATGATAAAGCGCCACTTCTCAACATACTATTGAAGAGAGATGGAACACATTTTGGGCAATGTGCAAAGAGGGGGAAATTTGAAATTCAAAAGATGGCTTGAAAGATGGAGTTAATATCACTTGGCTCAAGAAAAGGACATGTAAGAGGCCTTTAATGCCTTGTTGGATGGACAAGTACTTTTAGAGGGAGATTTCAAATTTGAGGAATATTCCATCCTTTGATACTTTTTTTAAATGAAAAAGGAGATTTAATAAATCAATTAAAATGATTTTCATGAGCAAGTTGCAAAAGCTAGAGGATTTGATGGATTAAGATTAGGATTAATTAGGATTTGATTAATTAAGATAAGATTTAGCTGATTTGACAATTTAATTTAGATTTTAGGATTTAAATAAATCAAGAATGAGAAGAGTAATGATTTTAGAATTAATTAAATAAAGTTTTATTTATTTAATTAAAGAGAATGGTGTTAGTTTTAAATCAAATAAAGATAAATTTATTTAATTTAAATGAGATGAATTTAGAGATTAATTAAATAAAATGAATTATTTAATTAAGAGATGAAATGTAATGAATTTAATTAAATAAAGATTATTTAATTAAATGATTAGTAAAGGACATGATTCAAGACGAAGCAGTGTTAGTAATCAAGATCAGGTGCACAAGATCAATTAGTATATTTTACATGTCTACACTGTCTTATAGAAACATTCATATTACATCTGCAAGAATTTGAATTGAGAAAATAACATTTGCTAATGCTTGATTAAAATTTTGGTTAAACACATGAACACTTCTTCACACTCTGCTCACTCTTCTTCACACTCTGCTTTTGTCTTCGAATGATTAGGACATTATTCACACATCTCATACCATCAAATGGAATAAACAATCTCTTATATATATCCACAACTAGAGATTACATTGCTACATGTCTGCTTCAACAAAATAATAAAACATATCGCTTGGAAGAGACATTGTCTCGATGTCTTATTACAAACATCCACACAAAAGAGTTTGAAACATTCAGTGTATTATAAGTCACAATATGTAGGAAATAAAAGTATGCTATAATCTCAAATGCGGGAAAGATCTATCAATATCTTTTGCATTCTCCCAGGTGGCACTGTCCACCGAATATTGGTCCCACTGGACCCTATACTACATAATATCTTGGTTCTGCAACCTAACATTGTGCCTTTCCAGAATCCTGATGGGCTCCACTAGCATCACCCCTAAATCCTGAACCTACAATGCATGCCAATCAAGAATATGTGTAACATCCAGATGATATGGCTTAAGCATAGAAACATAGAAGACGTTTTGTATGTAGGATAGTGCTGGTGGTAGAGCAAGCCTATATGCAACCAGATTAATAACCTCCAAAACATCAAAAGGCCCAACATATCTAAGGGCAAGCTTAGAGCTCTTACTGAAAGAGATTGAACTCTTTTGTGGCGGAACTCTCAAGAAGACCTTGTTTCCCACTGAAAACTGGCTAAAATTTATGTTCCTATCAGCAAAAATATTTTGACGATTTGAAGCTTGTTTCAACTTTTCCTTGATTAGCTTCATCTAATCTTCCATCTCTCTCAGCATCTTAGGTCCACTAACAATCATGTCTTTCACCCTATCCCAACTGATAGGTGTACGACATTTGCGACCATACAAAGCCTCGAAGGGTGTCATTCCTAAGGAGGCATGATAGGAGTTATTATAAGTGAACTCCACCAAGGGTAGGTACTCCTCCCACTTATGTTGTTGTTCCATACCGTACATCCTGAGGAGATCCTCTACTACTTGATTTACCCTCTCCGATTGACCATTGGTTTGAGGATGGTAAGCTGAGCTAAAATTCAATTTAGTTTCCAAAGAATAATTCAATGTAGTCCAAAACCTAGAAGTCATTTGAGTGTCATGATCTGAGATGACCATCTCTAGCACTCCATGTAACCAAAAAATCTCTTGTACAAACTTATTCGCTAAAACCAAGGATCCATCCTTAAGATTCCCAAGGATGAAGTGAGCTACTTTTTTCAATTTATCTACCACAACCAAGATGACTTCATGTCGATTCTTGGTCATAGGGAACCCCTGAATAAAATCCATAGTAATTATCTTCCATTTATACTTTGCTACTCTATGTGGATATAGGAGTCCCGCCAGATGCACATGCTTAGCCTTAACTCACTAGCATTCCAAACATCGGGCTACAAAAGCAGTAACATCTCTCTTAAGTCCTGGCTAGAAATACAATGGTTTGAGTCCCTCTACCATTTTTGTCACACCGGGGTCCCCTGAATACGGTGCATTATGAAATTCTTCTAGCACTAGCTCCCTCAATCTTTCCAAGTTAGGAATATACATCCATCCCTAGTACCTCAAGAGTCCATTAGTCTCAAAAATATATCCATCATATCTATGATCCAAAGGGTTCTACTCTAGGGCTTGTTTCACCCTTTCATGGTGCTCATCCCTCGACAAAGCTTGAATCACCTGTTGTCTAAAAGTTGACCTTATAGTGATCATAGCTGCAAGATGTCTCCTCCTACTTAAGGCATCTGCTACTCTAGTGTTTTCTTTTCCTTTTATCTACTCAATGCCAAAATCATACTCACTCAAAAACTCCAACCATCGTCCTTGACGAGCATTCAAGTTGGGTTGAGTAAAAATATACTGCAATCCCAAATGATTCATTTTCAACTTAAAAGGCTTCCCTAAAATGTAGTGCCTCCACATCTGAAGAGCATGTAAAATGGAAGCCAACTCCAAATCATGTGGTGCATAGTTCAATTCATGTTGTTTCAATTTACTTGATTTGTATAACACCACCTGCCCATCCTACATAAGGAATGCTCCTACACCCTGTCCTAAAGCATCTGTTATCACTGTAAAGTGCCCATTTGGATATGGCACAATCAAAATAGGTGTAGAAGTAAGTTTTCCTTTCAACAACTAAAAATAATTCTCACACTTGCCACTTCATTCAAATTTCTTTCCTTTCCTTTGGAGTGCAGTGATGGGTGTTGCGATTATTGAGAACCCCTTGAAAAATTTCCTATAATAGCTAGCAAGTCCCATAAAGCTTAGAACTTTGGAAACATTTTGCGGTGCTGGCCACTCCACAATTGCTTTAATCTTATCTAGGTACACTGCTATCCCATTAGCTGAAATAACATACCTCAGTTTGGTAGAAAGTGCATTTAGACAGGTTCCCATAAAGCTTGTGATCCCTCAAACACTGCAACACTATCCTTAGATGTTTGTCGTGCTCTTCCTCTAATTTATAATATATTAAGATATCATCAAGGAAAATGAGGAAAAATTCATCAAGGCAATCTCGGAAGATGGTGTTCATCAAATTCATAAAAGTTGAGGGGCATTGGTTAGCCCAAATAGTAACACCATGAATTCATAGTGCCCATATTTCATCCTAAAAGTAGTTTTGAAAATATATTCATCTTTTATCTTCAATTGATGGTATCCCAACCTCAAATCAATCTTTGAGAATACCTTAGCCCCTTTCATCTGATCGAACAGATCATCTATCTCAGGGAGAAAGTATTTATTTTTGATGGTAACCTTGTTAAGCATTCTATAGTCAATGCACAACCTTAAGGTCCCATCCTTCTTTACAATATTATAGGAGCTCCCCATGGAGACAGACTTGGCCTTATGAAACCTTGGTCAAGCAACACTTGTAACTGGGCCTTCAACTCATGCAATTCAATAGTGTTCATCCTGTATGGCACCTTAGATTGAGGCTCAACTCCAAGTATCAAATCTATTGAGAAATAAAATACTCGTTTAGGTGGTAGTTCAGTCAACTCATCAGGAAAGACATCTTGAAATTCCTTCAAAATAGGATGGTCATTAGCCTTCGACCCTGAACTATTAGTATCCCTAACCTTTACTACGTAGATAATACACCCTTTTCTACTATCCTTCTTTAGTTGCATGACAAAGATCTACCTGAGTTCTAAATGTCCTTTTATACCTTGAATCTCAACACGGTTACCCTAATCACCAAGACACCTCACTATTTTCTCTTCACAATCAACAAGGGCCTTATGTTCAGTAAGCCAATTTATTCCCAAAATCACATCATATGACCCCAGAGGTGGTACATATAAATTGACTTGCATCTCAAAACTAGGGAGTTCAAGTTCATTGCAAGCTAGACATTGCTCCATTATTCTCTCTACTTGATTCCCATATTGGACCTTCCATGAATTAGCCATATATTTGGGTTTAACTGATAATCTAGAGATAACATGAGGATCTACAAAACACTCTGTGGCTCCAGTATCAATTAAGATAGAAACAGGACATCCAAAAATCTTACCTGAAAGCTGGATAGGTGTAGCCCGATAGTCAACTTGGTGATTATCAACCGTCTCATGGATGTGATGTTGATTCCCATTCTTTGAATTATTCACTCTATGAGGACACACACTGGCATAATGCTCATTGCCGCACATATAACAACCTTTGTGGGGTGCTTTGGGGCTGTTAGATACATCCCTCCTGTTATTATTGTGTTTATTGTAATTTTCCCTCTTATTGTTGTTATGATTTCCATCATTGTGGTCCTGAGAATTATTACCCCTCTTGAGATTCTTGATTTTCCTGTTATTATTATTTCCCTAATTGTTTTGATTCTAATTATTGCTATTCTGATTATTTCCTTGAGATTTCTTGTTACTATATTTAGCATCCCTGCTCTTCTTGTAATTTGCAACCTGTTGTGACTTCTTTTCATTCTTGGTTTCTTTATCAAAAGCCTCATCCATGGTGGAAGGATTATGAATGTCTACTTCAGCTCCAATTTGAGGCTTAAGCCCCAAAATGGATTTACGAATCTGGAACCTCTCATCAAGTTGGTACTGGGGTACATATTTGAGCAAGTGGGAATTTTTTTTCCAATACTGAGTTACTGTCACTCCCCCTTGAGTGAGAGTGTCGAATTCAATTATCTTTTTGTCAAAATACGATTGTGGTAGCCACCTTTTCTTGAACAACTACATAAATTGTTCCCAAGTCACCTTGCCATGCAAATTTTTTTTTTCTGCCTTTTTGTTCTCCCACCAAGTGGCAACTTCACCAGCGAGTTGATACGATCCCCATTCATCCTTAATCTCATTGGAAAAATTTCACAGAGAAAAATACTTCTCCATCTCAATCACCCATGCTTCTTCCCCATCTCCAAATGTTTTTCCATCAAATTTTGGCAGGGTGACCTTCTTGAGGTCCTTTCCCAACTCTTCAACCACCTTACTTAGGTTTCCTTTGGTCTTAGGTTGTTCTACATTTGTATTTCCCTCATTTCCACCAGAATTTGACCCTTGTTGGCCTTCTCGCCTTTCTTGTTCTAGGTTATCAATCCTAGCCTCTCATCGACTCAACAAGGCTAAGATCTGATCCAACCTGTCATTTGTATCACCACAAGATCCACCTCCATGTTAAGTTCTAAAATCCATCAGAATTACTTTGGAAACCATAACATTAAGCATAATTAGGCATAGGTCCTAGAGTTTAACCTAGATGCTCTGATGCCAAAATGTAAAGCTTGAAAAGAAACTCACATACTAACAAAGTATTTCCAAGTACAATACACATTCCAAGTAAAGTAAATCATGTATATAACATTAACTATCGATAAGAGTTCAAAACCAAGTACAATAATGAATTTCATTACATACATCCAGATGGTATGCAATACATCTATTTCAATGTTACACCAACAAGCTTTCATCAATACATCTATTTCAATGTTACATCAATAAGCTTTCATCAATACATCTATTTCAATGTTACATCAATAAGCTTTCATCAATACATCCATTTCAATGTTACATCAATACATTTCTGAAGTAAAGTTACATTTACAAATGGGCTATGTAAGCCATACAAAGTAATACAAAGATTACATCCATAGCATAAAGATTATTTGATCCTCAACCACCTTAACACCGCCAGTCTTCTTGTAAAATGAGGCCAAGAGTGTGGTTAAGGCGCCTTTTTTGCCCAACTATGGAGTACATGACTTCCCCGAGTTTCTTCGTAACTCGAAGAAATCCCCGACCCTACACAAGGAACCTAACAACCTGGAACAATAAAGCAGAAGGGAATTCTCGATGCATGCCTAATTCCTATATGCATTCCTATACTAGAACAACATATTTCTTGCATGCAGGATGTGACAAAGACATATATATATATATAAATTCTAGTCTTTTTATCCATCTATTTCAATGGTACATTAGCTTGGTCAAGCATTAAAACATAAATGGTAGTTTATGAAAAGGCTAAACTACCGTCTCTGTGTTCCTACATTCGACAACCTGTCCTAGAAGTTTCTCATAAAGAAAGTGAATAATACATATTTTGACATAAATTGTATACAATTCAAACATTTACACATTTACGCATTCTATCGGAAAACACATTGTATCTCCAAAATTCCTTATTTAATTTGTATAAGAGAATAATTCACAAGAAATAAAATCTACATCTGGTTTTACATTTCACCATGAACTCGTTTTAATCACTCGACTACACACAATGGATAAAATAATTATAAGCATTTGTGTTCTTTTTTACTAGCATTCAAAGTATCCAACAGTCTATTTCCATTTGAAAGATTAAATATAAATAACAAATTTGTGTAAATTTGAAAGAAACACTCTCCAATCAACATTATATACATTTTAGAAATTATAGTTTGCCCATATTCTTATTGCATGTATATATATATACGCATATATATACATTACATAGAAATTTAGAAATAAATCAATTCTAAGACAAAAATTTATCAGCTTAAAACATAAATATTAGTCATTCCCAGTCAGATTTCATGTCTATTCAATTCTAAATTCTGACTTGTTCGTTCTCAAATAAATATAAATATATATTTGTATATACATATATATATACACATACTAAAAAATTATCAATATGAGAACAAAAGTATGGTTTCAGAATGTTTATCATTTTAAATCAGAAAATTTTACTGTAGGTATAAAAACCCCATATACATAATTGACACCAAATATATAGTTATGTATCTATGTGTGTGTGTGTATATATATACATATATACTTATAGATTTTTCCACATAGCCAAAAAGAATCACATACAACAATTTCAAATAGCAAACTGTAGTTTTCACACAAATTCAAAGGTTTCATTTGAACAGGTAATAGCCACCAAGGGCTGACAGCTTCCCCACTGGGGAGGACACTGCTTGTGGAGGGCAGCGCCCTCTCCACAGGCCGCGACCTATGGAGGGCGTTGCCTCCACAACACAACCCTCTTCCAATGGGGGAGGACGCGACTGAGAAGGCCTCAACTTTCCTTAATATAAATTGCCATCCATAGAACATAAAATAAAATACGGCGATACCAAAAGGCTTTTGATTTAAATTTTAATTATGAATTATATATTTAGATATATATATATACACACACAGTATGATATATATATATATATATAGATAATATCATTAAAGTCTAGAACAATATTTTGATTTAAAAGAACAAACTGGACCCTCAATATTGTTCTTAAAATATTCAAGGATTTGCAAGAGTGTGTGTATATATATATATGAGTAGGGAAGAACATACATATTTGTACAACCAAGATAATGAATTTCATACAAAAAAAATAGAGCATTTAAACACCAAACACCCAAATATAGAGATTATGCACAAATAGTTTTCAAAGAGAAATTCAATCTTTTCACAATAGTCAATTATTCACACTTTGAAATCTAAATGCGATTCAAAAACTTGGAAATTGCCTTTCATTTGAGGTTCCCCTCTTTTTCTTCTCTTTTCCCATTCTTGCTTTCCCTGGAAATCACTTTTTATAGAATTTTCTCCTTCTTATTTCTCCTTCTCCTATTTTTCTCTACTTCTTTCTAACATTTCTAATCTATTGTACTCTTGAAAAACTTCTACCTGACACCCATTTTTTAGTTATCTTTTTGCAAAGAAATCAAGAAAGATTATGAAAACTATTATATGTTTATGTTATTTTTTTCCTTCATTTTTAAAGTTTTCTTTTAGTTTTCAAATACCTAATCTTGAAAATAATAATAATAAAATTTATTTCCATGCACGATATTTATCCTTGATAAATAATAATAAAGAAATTCTATTTTAGTTGCAAACTAAGCACTTATCCTCAGTAAATAGTTAGGAAATACCATTTTTAAATTGTAAAAGAAATATTTATTCCAAGTAAATAATAAAGGAATATCATTTAATTGAGAATAAAATAATTATTCTAAATATGTAATACACCTCATGTTGTTGTTTGGACTTGATATGTTATGTGGTTTTTCTTGATACATTGAGACTTTGATAGTTACTGTTTGTTGGTTGGATTGGTGGATTGGATAGTTTAGACTGCTTGATGACTATGCTACTTTATTTGATGACATGGATATTATGATAGGAAATTATGGTTACATTTGATTTGGTAATGTTTAATGTGATGCAGTAGATTAGTAATTATTTCATGATGATATGATGTGATCAGTTAGTTTAGCAATGTTACTTTATACTTGATGTTGTAGTTGTTATTATAGCTTTGGTGAGGGGATAGTGTAGTACCACTCGTTTGTGAGTGCCCTGCTATGTTGCGATTCCTTCTCACGATGTGATGCATTTGATTATATATATATATATATGTTGTACACAACTTGGTTTGTATGCAGGAATTGTAGGAACAGAGTTTCAATTCCACCTACTTCAGTAGGACAGGGCGAGCATCAAATTAACCCAACGGGCATAAAGTTGAAATAGAGATGACAAGGAAATCACCCTGTCCCGAGTTTTTCAACCCGGTTTGTATCTAGTGGTATTGTGCATTTTGATCTTAGTCTTTTTTTACATTGTATGATAGTTGTTTGTGTGAAAGTAGTTATGCTATTTATTTTACGTTGGTGTTGTAGTATGATGTAATTTAAATAATTAAACGATTAAAATAAATGTCAATATTGGTTATTGGAATAGTTTTTATTAAAATATAAAAGTATTGAATTAAAAAGTCATGTAATTTATTAAAGATAAATAAATTGAAAGGTGTAAATTAAATTATTTAAAATTGGTATTTAGATAATTTAATGAAAATATCATGTTGAGGATAATTAATGGAATAATATAATTAAATAAGTTAAATTGTGTGAACTGTAAGTATAAATTAGCAAAATTGGAATTAAAACAAAAAGTTCTGTTCGAATAAAAGAAAGAAAGAAAAGAATAAAAGGACCAATGAATGTTGAGATTTTCTAGCTGAAAAAGCTGGTGAAGAAATAGAAAGCTTCTTTTAGTTTTGATTTTTGAGTTTTCAAAAATAGAAGAGGATATCTTTTTATTTAATAGAAAAATTGAGAGGTTTTGATTCACAGGAAATTGACAGAATCTTAAAAGAAAAATATTGAGTTCAGGATAAATTTGTATCCTCTCTTGTTTTCTTTGTATAAATTGTTTCCCTTTCATTGTTCTGGGGGAAAGGCTCTTCTGAGTAGAAAAATAGATTAAAAGTTGGATAAAAGAATTTGGTGGAGAAATTTTGTAGAAGGAAATAGAGCTCTTCGAAAAGGCTGGTTCAGATCAAAGGAAAGCTTCATCAACTTCTCAACAAGCACATGACTCCAGGTTCCTTTATTGATCTTTATTGGTTGTTAAATTTGAAATGGCAATCATATTGTTTTGTAAAAAGAAAAATCTTTTGGGGTTTTGGGAAATCTTTTGGGTAACAAATAATTGGGAGAAATTTATTGTTGAATCTCTCAAAATATTTTGGATTTTTTATAATTCTGTTATGGGAATATTATTGTCTCTCTAAAATGAATGGATTTATGTGTTTATATATAAATATAATATATATACACACACATATATATAAAATATATATACACAGATTTGTGGATATACATATATGTATATTATATATATATATATATAAACAAATATGATTTCCAAATTCCACAGTACTATGTTCTTGATGATATACTCATATATATATATATATTAATTTTATTTACGAATTTATTCTGGCTAGGGGCCGTAGTACACTGATGGTGGCATAATTCTTGTTGCTTGTTGGGTAGGGCTTGGCCTTGGCCGTACCCCTGCCCAACCATATATGTGTGAGGTTGTGCCTACAGTCAATGAGATTGCCACAACAGTCCCTTGGACTACGCACGACCGCGTCCATATAATGGCTATCTTTTTTTAAATGAAATTCTTTTTATTTTCATTCGGTTTATATATAAATTTATTAATATTTATTAATATTCTATTTGCAATTGAAGTTTTTTTTTGTTTCTCCCTGTACTAATAACAAAATAAAATGAAATAATTAGAATGTGTATGTACTTATATATATGTTTTATTTATATATGTATATATTTGTGTAATTATATTATATATATATATATATATATATAAAATATAAATATGTAGATTTATAGTCTCTTTAATGATTATGAAGAAATTTTTTCTTGGAAATTGGCGAAACATATTTAAATATGAGAATTATTATTAAGTGTTTATTTCATAAACATTTTATTAAAATTGGGGATTAAAGATTTTATTGTGAATGAAATTGAATAAATTGTTGAATATGGGAGTCTGATTTCGTTATAGCGATGGGTGAAAATTATGGTGTTGTTTTGTATTTTGGAATCTTATAAATTAGCTTTGGCTTCTTGATTATCTTTTTGGCTTTTTCGATGTGGGAACCCAGTTTGCTTTAAGAACTTGCTTAGGGATATTGTGAACCTTAGTGTTGGTGTAATTAAATGTCTTGTACCTTGTCCTAGGTCATGATTACACCTTAGTTAAGTTTACTTAGGGACCACATAGGAGGTTGATGGAGATTTTCCACTTTTGGTGGACTTGACATGTCATTACCTCATCACTTCCACCTTTTGTGGATACATCATGTGATCATCCCTCCACCTTTTGTGGAGATTATCACATTATCTCTTTCCCACTTTAGGTGGAGTGATAACTTTTCATTGTTGTCTCATGTCATAATATTACGACACTTGTCATAATCTTATGCCCTTCTATGTTCTCACTTTGGCTATATAACCAAGGGGTCTCCTATGTAATTATTGTACCATTATCTTATATCATTGATAGGAATACAGTTTATTCTTTTCATATTATTTTCTCTCTTATTTGTGCTTTCTATTAGGCCTCTAGATTCTGGGTGGCTACCTTAATAGCCAATTCTTACATGGTATCAGAGCAATTGGAGCGTCTTTGGATCGTTATTTGGAGAGATCTTGGTGCATTTGAAGAATGGTGTATTTTCATATCTATGTTGCAGCAGCATTTTGGAGCATCCTACGCCAAATCTAAGTTGACCATTGCGTTCGAGAGGCTGTTTTTAGTCAAGATTGCCTTTCGTTTCATCCAAATCAGACTTGGGGAGCTCCAGATCTGAAAAATCACCTATTTGGGTATTTTTTCAATTTTCTGAATTTATTCTATAGTTTTGAAAAAAATATTTCTCAAAAATTTTTTTCTGTTTTTCAGTATTTCAAACAAAAAAAATTCGTTAGAATTTTTTTGAATTTTTTTTAGAAATACATACCCTGTTTAAAAATTGTATTTGTATTGGGGTTTCTTATTTTTCTATCAAAAAGGTCGAAATAGAATTTTCTGCGGCAATTTTTGCAGTACAAGGTACTGCGCAAGGGGGCAGTACCCGACTGCGGACCCGCTGTACCCTTGGGCTCCCTTGCAGTCCTCCACGTGGCGCAATATCAACGGCCACTTCCCACGGTCCCCACGCAGACCCTTCACTTGCGGGCCTCTCATCTACCAGCGTCGGCGAACACAGAATCCGGGCAATTATTTCAATTTCTGCCGCTTTCAAATACCGATGGTCGGTGTTTTCTATTCCGGCAACACTTTACCGGTAGTCGACATTCGGCAAACAAGAGATTCTGGCAACGCAAATTTAATATTTCGGTGAATATTTGGCCAAACCGACATCGCTTGGTGATGTCCATTCAGACGTCAAATTTATGCTCATTATTTAAGAATATTCCACAGGAGGAGAATATGCTTTTTTGATAGGCCGCAGGCCGTCAAATTTAGTATCATAGTTTGCTAACGTCAGCATGCGTCAGTGATGATGTCATCACTTTTTGAAAAAATTTCCCCCCTCACCATTGAGCTTTTTGATTTTGTAGTCCGACTTCAGAGCTTCATATCTCACTCATTTTTGCTCCTTTTTTCGAGCAATTTTTTTTATTTGGCCTAATTTTTTGTGTACTTCACAGTGGTGTACTCAGTTTCTATTTTGGTTGACAGATTTTCGAGAATTTATAGTTTCTCAACATTGTACCTGTCTTGTCACCGTTTCTGCAACTTCTGAGGCTTCGTTCAGGCTCATATGAACTCGTTTTTAGGTGTCGTTTTTTTTGAAAGTGCATGATTTTTTGTCTACTTCTTGAATCTACAATCAGTATGAAGCGATCTTGAGTGGATTTTGTACTTTCAGCATATGGTCCTTTTTGGCCTATTTGGCACTTCATTTGCATAGATATGAATTTAGGTCTTTGCTTATTTGTTCTAGTATGCTATCAGCCTCTTTATTGGAAAGTTGTAAATCAGAAATCATAAGCCCACTTAGCCAAGTTGCAAGTGGCCTATTGTACACGCACTACATTATAAAGTGCCAAAATCATCTATTTGTGGGGGGGTACTTTGATTGAGTGAATTTGGGGGGGTGTCTCTTGTGTGATTGTTCATATTTTCTCTCTTGTGCTCTTTCATTCCATCATGGGTTCATCTAAATTTCCACTCTTAACTGCACATAATTATGGTACATGGAAAGTACGTGCATGGAGTAAACTAATGGAAAAAGGTTTAATTTACTACATTGATGGAACCATAACTGCACCCTCAGATCCTAAGGCAGATCCAATTGCATTTATGGATTGGCTCACTAAAACTTCTATGGCATTGGGTACACTAAGAAAGTTCATTTCAGATGATCTCATTTTCCATGTTGATAAATGTACTACAGCTAAGGAAGCTTGTGATAAGCTTGCTGCTTTGTATGGTAAGGTTGATAAGGTTAAGGGATACAATTCAGGATTATGTCACTAAGGCAAATGAATTAAGAGCACAACTAAAAGATTGTGGTATTGAAAAAGAGGATGATCAATTGGTCTTCAACTTGTTGGATAGACTTCCAGTTGAGTATGCAACCTTTGTTTCAAGTTTTCAAACTCAAAGATTGACAATTAGTAACTTCACAACACCATCTTTTGAGGCTCTCACAGATCTTTTGATTCTTGAGCAAAATAAGTTGATGAAAATGGGAATTCTCAAGTCTTCAACTTCAAGAGCATTGGTGGTCAATCATGGAAACAATAAGCAAGGCAAAGGAAAAAGACCAAAAGCAATCTTCTCCAAAGCCACAAGGAGAGAACAAACAATCCACTCCTCTACAACAAAGCTCATCAACATCATCTTCTTCAAAGAAGTACAACAATTCAAACAAGAGGGAGCAACCAACATGTGCATATTGCAAAAGGATTGGTCATGATGAGCATCGTTGTCATGTTAAGCAAATTGATGAGTTGAAACGCATCCTTAAGAAGAACAACATCAACTTGCTAGCTGCATATCAAGAGAAGGACTCATCTCCTTCCACTTCTTCTAAGGGAAAAGGAACAACTCTCATGGCAACATCATCTAGCTCATCTCCTTCTTCTTCATCTCAATATGAGAAACATAAGGGGCAAGCATTTCTTGCTTTTGTAGATTCCAATTCAGATAGGTGGATTCTTGATTCGGGAGCTTCACATCATATGACTTCGTCCAAGGATATGTACTCTTCATTTGATTCTTTTTCATCACCACCCATTTTGATGGCCAACAACACTTCATTGGAAGTTTGTGGGAAGGGTTCTATTGATGTTGAAGGTGGAGCATTTAATGATGTTCTATGTGTGCCTACTTTGTCAAGGAACATCCTTTCCATCTATCAGATTACACATAGTGGTTCAGGAAAGAGTGAAGAGTTCACACCAGATTCTGTCATTGTTCAGGATTTGCATAGCAGGGATCTTGTTGCAGTTGGGGAGGTTGATGATCATTCTTGGTTCTACACCTTCTCATATTTTGCTCCTATTGATGATTCAGTTCACCCTAGTGTGGACACACCTGAGGAGATTGAGTATGGTTACTTGAATCTTGGAGTTCTTTCTACTCCTGAGGTTCTTGAACCTATTGTTGATACTCCATCTCCTACATTGACTGATGCACCTGATGATACTTGTGTTCCGACAGTTTCAGTGACTTGTGATTCAGTGCAATAGTGCATAACTTGTCTTCCCGCAGCAGCTTCATGGGATGACTACTTGTTAGACATTGGCAGTTTGTTTGTGGAGTCCTACATTGCAGACTTGGGAGACACATTTGATTATTTACATCTTCTCTTTGATGAAGGTGATTCTTCTTCAGTTGTTGCGAGGGAACACTCTAACCCTTCTCTACATGATCAGTCTTTTGAGGTTGATGTGATTGTGGATGCATCTTTACAACAGTTGGAGGAGGCCACTTTCTCTCTTGAGGAGACATCATCTTTGGAGTATGTTCTATATTCATCCTTGCTAGATCCTGAGTTGTCTTTTTCAGCGGACAAGAGGGTTGTTGCAAAGGGTTTCTCACAGATTCCAGGAAGTGACTACACCATTGCAGCTTCACATGGTTTGGGAAAGGCATCTTTCAACATCAACACAGGGATATTCGAGCAGCTTTCAGAGACTTCTTACATTTTGAGGGTTGTTCCTTCTTCACTTGTGGATTGGGGAGACTTCATTCATACACCTTTGGTATTGTTTCTTCCTAAGGGGAGGAACGTTGTTCGACAGTTTTGGAGCAGCTTCTTCATTCCTTCTCGAGCATCTTCCATGGGTGATCATTGTACATTGAGGGGGGGCTACCTTGTCTATCTTCTTCTCTTGTATGGGGGGGACTTTTTCCTCACATGGGGTTTTTTCCTTCTCATGCTATGTTCATAGCTTTTTGTATCTCATCTCTCTTTTAGGGGGTAGTTTTTTCCCACTGGGTTTTTCTATCTTTACTCCACTTGTGAGAGATTTCATTGCATTTGTACATGGGTACCTAACATGGCCTAGTAGTTGGGACCCATTTTGCATTGTTTATTTTTGTGTACACTCCCTAAGTTGCACTTAAGGGGGGGTGTTGGTGTAATTAAATGTCTTGTACCTTGTCCTATTTCATGATTATAACTTAGTTAAGTTTACTTAGGGACCACATAGGAGGTTGATGGAGATTTTCCACTTTTGGTGGACTTGACATGTCATTACCTCATCACTTCCACCTTTTGTGGGTGATCCACCTTTTGTGGAGATTATCACATTATCTCTTTCCCACTTTAGGTGGAGTGATAACTTTTCATTGTTGTCTCATGTCATAAGATTACGACACTTGTCATAATCTTATGCCCTTCTATGTTCTCACCTTGGCTATATAACCAAGGGGTCTCCTATGTAATTATTGTACCATTATCTTATATCATTGATAGGAATATAGTTTATTATTGTCATATTCTTTTCTCTCTCATTTGTGCTTTCTATTAGGCCTCTAGATCTTGGGTGGCTACCTTCATAGCCAATTCTTACACTTAGGCGTCCAAAGGCTTGAGCTTATTTGGTTATCAATGTATCTCTCTTTATGTACCTTTGATGTGGCAAGTTTTTGAGCATTATTATTTGGAAAGGGTTGTATGGAAATTGTTGAGACTCTAATTATGTGTTTTTAGCGAGATGGGTAATGCCTCACATATTTTTTTGTTGTGATTTAAAGTTCATTTTATGTGGTACAACCCTTGGTTTTTGTATATGTTTTGGGGTCTCCAAGGAGAGTGGCTCTTCGTGGGGGTCGAAGCCTCAAAATGAGGAAGGGCCAATATAATCCACATAAGAGTTAGATTAAAAAGTGAAAACCTAATAAGAGAATTTAGGGGGATGGGTAGTAATAACATTATAAGATAATCTTGGATACCTCATCTATCCATTAGGGCTTTCGCAGACTAATGGTAGACTGAGAAGGCTGTGGTTGGCAAGGTCGTTACCTCATCCTCACGAGAGGTTAACAGCTTCGCATGGGTCACCCTATGGGGTCGATGCCTCAGTTAGGAGGAAGGGCCAGGATAACCATAGATGGGGGCCGACGCCTCATGTAAGAGGAAGGGCCAAGATAACCCATGTAGGACTATGCGATGACACTCTCCACTAGTTGCCCTTATGTTTTGTGTTCTTGTTGCCTCTGGAAGTGAATTATGATGGTTTCCTTTGATTTATTTATGAAGTGTTTAATGGTCTTGTGTTATTGTGATTGGTTCTTGGTTGTTGTTTATTTATGATCTATATTCTCTCATGTTATTACCATTGGTATTATTGTTACCATGTTACTGTTATTGGAGTCTAGTCTTGTAGACATCCTTGGTCGTGGTCATTTCCTTGTCACCTTTGAGCACGGGGGGTGGGTTTTTCTAAAATTCACGTGGTTGGGTGGAACGTGCTCCACACCCGTTGGATTTTGTAACACCCCTCCATTTTGGATCTTTTGATCGGCAGTGTTTTTCTTTGTTATGTGTTTCTGTTATGCTGTGACTTTGATACTTGGTTACTTTTGACCACTATCTGTTAAGCGATGTAAACATTATATTTTGATGTGATGGTATTTTATTTAGATGTTATCATTATGGCATGTTTGAATTAGCATATCAGTTATTTAATTTAAAAATGCCTTATGCTTTTATTATATTGTTGATGTTAGACTCATCAGTTAAAAAGTCTGTATTGGTGAAGGGGACAAGATTGTATCACTCGCTTGTGAGCGCCCTACGATTCTGAGATATCCTCTTCACAGTGTGTTTAATTATATATATAATTGCATGTTCGATATACTCTTTGCTCGCAGGTTGACAGGTACAGGACATTGACTCCACTTGATTTCACAGGTTTGAATGTGTCCATTGACCAACGATAATCGATTGGGAGATAGTAGCTAGGTATTCTGTGTCAAGTCATCACCCTAGTCATAGTGTGTCATCGGGTTAGTAGTCAGATTCAATTATTTTAGGTTGTCCTTTTTCACCTTGGCTTTTTATTTAAATTGCAAGTTAAAGGTTATTAAATGGCTTTTGAAGTTAAAAATGATGATTGATTGTATCTATTTGTAATGTTGGAAAAATAGTTATTTATTAATTAATTTAATTAAATTAATAAAATAATCTAATCTTGAATTAGATATATTTTATTGACTAATTAAATTAATGGGGATAAATTAAATCAAATTAGTTGTTTGGCATAATGTGATATTTTGATTTAAATTAGAAAAATAGAAATATGCTTTAAATTTCACTTTTTGGAAATAAATTTGAAAAAGAATTCCCTTATAAAATTTTGAATTCTTTTTGCAAAAAGAAATTTATTTTAAGTGCATGATATTCCATTTGGAAATTAAATTGATTTTAAATTTTTTAAAAATGCAAATATCTCCAAATGTTCAATAAATTTAGTGGGTGGGATATTTTAGGGGTTTGACCAAAAAAATTTGGGGAAAACTCTTTGTAAGGAAAATGGAATTTCATTTTTATTTTAATTTGGAAATAGTGGAAAAAGAAAGGAGGGGCAAGGATTTGGATTTTGTTCTTAAAATTTTGAAGAAGCAAGGGGATTTCTTGGTTGAGCTAAAAGGGATTAAAATCACTATTGTCAAAATTTTCAAGCTTTGGGAGAAAACACTAGGTTCTTCTTTGATTTTTGTTTCATTTTGAAAGAGTTTTAAATCTGGTTATGCTGTTGGAAAATTCCTAAATGTTGTTTGAGTTTCAATGGAAAACCCATGTCAATTTGTTCTATATTTGTAAATTTCTGTTGAAATTTTGGAAAGAAAACAAAACAACAATCAAACAATGGGAAAAAAAATAAAAATTGAAGGAAAACCAAAGAGAATCTCTTTTCAAACTGAAAACTAAAAACCCAGAAGTTGTGTTGAAAATTTTATTTTCATTGCAAAATTCTGTTGTTCAATTTCACAATTTGACTGAAAATGAAGATTTTGGGTATATATATTTATAAATATACCTGTGTGTATATATATATTTCATTATATATAAATATACACACAAGTATATTTATAAATATACCGTGTTTTGTGTTTTTATTGTTTTGGGCAAATTTCTTTTTTTACACAGAAAATTGCACAGGGGTCTGCCCTGTTTTATTGAAGGAATTTTAAAAAAATATATAATAATAATTTTTATTTTATTTTATGTTGAATGGAGAGGGGAGGGCCGTAGCCCTGCTCCCCATAGCGCCCCTGGGAGGCGCTGCTCCCGCCCCCCATATGGGAGGCGCTGCCCACACACCCCCCATATGGGGGAGGCTACGTGGGCAGCCAACTCCCTTTTGGGAGGGCGCCCAAGAAACTTGCTTTTATTTTTTGTTTATAAAAATTTAAAATTTATTTTTATTTTTATTTATTATTATTATTAATTTAATATTATATATATATATATATGTATATATATACATATATATTATTTTAATATTTAAATAATATTTGTTTTTGTAATTAATTAATTATTTATATATATTTTATATATATATTTATATATTTATGTATATATATAATATATATATATATATATATATATATATATATATATATATATGTATTTTTAAATAAAGTTATTTGTTGAGGTAAATTGGATTATTTAAATGAGAATTATATATTTGTATATATATATATATAATTGTATATACATTATGTATATACTTTTATATATATTTAATACATATGGGTATCCAAGTACAGTTAAATTTAAGTGGAGTATTTATATTTGTAGTTGAAATAAAGATTGATTTATTTTAATCAAATGGTTTATTTATCAAGTTGTTTAGATTATTGAGTATGATCGAGAAACTTAGAGTTAAATTATTGTTTTCTTAAATTTTCTCAATGTCGTGAAATAAACCTTATGTATTTTTTTGGATAAATGCAAGTAATGTAGATTGAGTCGACTGGATTTGGGAAATCCTAACCTTAGTTTATTTAAATTGCCTGAAGTGCTTTCTAGCGATGTTTTGTTCATGCTCGATGTTGTGCAAATAGAGTAAATGTTCTAAAGTCTTCCAGATAAGGTTTAATTTATTTGTTAAGGGTTAGGGTTGTAATTGAAATGAATATGGTTAATGTGTTTACAACGACTTGTTTGATTTGATGGAATCTTAAAGTACTTGTAAAGGATTTGTTAAATGTCAGGATTATGTATGTGGTTAAGTTATATGGATTATAACTAAAGCAAAATTGATGATATTAAATATGTGTAAAGAAAAGGGTTATTTTATTACAATGTTGTTATAATGGGTAGAATTTTATTTAAAAGTTCTTGTATTCCATTGCCTTAAATGGTGAATGGGGAATGTTGTTTGTTTTCTAGATTGCAAGAAATAGATAAGGTTCATAAAAATTATATTGTTTATAACTTATATGATTAGTTAAAAGATTAAGCATATGAGGTAAATATGGACTTTTGTTCCTATTTAAGAGAAAATATCGTTATGTCGAAAGACATCTTTAGTTTTTAAAGAACATTAATTTATATGATTGTTGATTTAAGCAAATTCTTGTTGGTATTGTATGGGCAATATTGTTATGATTGTAAATTTATGAGTGTACTTTGATAGTACTGAGTTTTGCTTCCAGAGGCTAGGGAACTCTTTGATTGAGTTATTTGTTCTATTTGGAGTTGTTTGATTAGGTAAGTCTTCCAGATGGGGTTTCATTTAATTGTATGGGTTGTCGTTGTGTAGTCAACCGTTGTATTGCCTTGGGTAGGGCATATAGTTGTATCTTGTTGTTTTACCTAGTTTTCACGAATGGGGATGGTTTGTACCTCCTTGGTACTAGGAGTGGTTTATGTGGTTTGTGCATCCTTTGGAAGGAGTGGATTATGTGTTTTGTTGCCTCTGACGTTTGGAGAGGGTTTTGATTTTTGTTGCCTCCTGTGTTTGGAGTGTATTTTCATTATATGTTCCTCCTAGAGTTGGAGTGGTTTTATCTTGTTGGTTTGCACTTGGGATTCCCTTGGTGATTGGTTTTGGTTTGGTATGTTGTCACGTAGAAGAGTGGCTTCTGTTAGGGGCCAGAGCCCAAAGAGGTAAATTGGGAAACCTTCAAAAGTGGTTTAATCAAGTGATAACTAAATTAATGTACTTAGAAGTTTGGTAGTTTTTCTCATTAATTAAGATAATTGAGCCTTGCTCATGGACGCAAGGGCTTGCATAGACTTGGGATGAGATGGGAAGGCCTGGAATGACAAGGTCATCTATCTTGTCCTTACAAAAGTTATTTGATTCCGCATGAGTGAGTATGGGTGTCGGGATTCGGTAGAGGCCACCAAGATAACCCATAGTGGGGGCTGGAGCCTAGGAAGATTCCTAGAGGAGATCCCATGTTGAAATATGTGATGACACTCTTTCTACAACAACAATTGGTATTTGGTTTTATGTGTACGGTCTTCTTATCATACTCGATCTATTTTAATTCTGGAAGCAACGTGACCTATGCTAGTGATTATTGGAGTTGTACTTGTGTTATCGTTATGGTTGTATGGTTCATGTGTATGGTTGTGTCAGTGTGAGTTAGCCTGTGTCTAGGGGTTGATGATCTTGTATAGAATTTGTTGTTACTATCTCCTAGCACGGGGGGTGAGCCTTCGAGTATCACATGGTTGGGTGGAACATGCACCTTAGTCTGTTGGGTCATCTTCTTGTTCATGTGGATGAGGTTTCCAGTTGGAGAGCTCGTGGGATCTAGTTCTTTCATGCTTCATTCCTTTCATTTATTATTGTAATTTATTACCCCTCATTTGTATCGAGGTGGAAGATGTAATTTGTAACTTTGTTTATTGGATTTACCTCATTCGGGGAATGAGTGTTGTAATCGTATTGTAAATTTATTATTATTGGAATTCATGTGGTATCTTGTATGCCTTTGTTGTAATTTTATCATGTATGGAATGTATGAGTATTTAATTTGTTAAGTATTTAAATGTTATGTTTTTATTTCATGTTTCTTGATTGGGTTTTAAGTAATCTCAGTCTCGTAATCTTAGAGGTTGTTAGCAATGGATAGTGATCTTGCATGCTATTTGTACTTAAACAAAAATAAATAAATAATACATTTGAGTATTAAATTGCAACTTCCTCTAGGGTTGCGTGGCGGGGAATTATAGGTTCCCCATCGGCATTTGTTCTACATAGTATCTTCTAGATGGAGCTATACCTGATGTTCATAATGTATTTCTGATATTCCTTGTTTGATGTATCTATCCCACTTGTATGGGATATTTTGATGTAACTCATGTATATGATCATGTAATGTATTAAAAGATGATGTAATGTAAATGCACCCTTGTAATTATTCATGGTTTCTAAGATTTATTATGGTTTGTATCATGTGATGTAATTATATTTATGCTTATGGATGTATGGATGTTATCTCTTGCAAATGGTTATTTAATGTCTATGATGTATGTAAAGTTAGTTAAGTTATTTAGCTTTATATGAATCTTGCTTTATGGGTCAGTTTTGTGCAATGTGACCTCACGTGCCCCAAAGGACTTAGATGTTTAAGGTGTTATCGTGTAATGTAATAATTTATAATGGTTCTTTATATGTTTACCTTGTGTATTTTAAAAAAAATGTGTGTGCATAGTTGTTGTCCTTTGGGGTTTGCACGACGGGCGTTACAAAATAACAAAGCATTATCATTTATTTGCAAAATAAAATCTATAATTAAGTTATAATTAATTCCTTTTGTTTCATTGCACTTTTATTTCACTATTGATTAAAATAATTAACCATTTTAAAATATGAACAATAAAAATAGTCAACTAAATTAAATGCTAAATGCATCTACATGACACTAAGTGCTCGTGTGTGTGTGTGTGTGAGAACCCTTCTTGCTTTACCCTACCAAGAAGCTAACCTCCTTTGCCTTAATCACACCCTTGGTCTTCGACAACCTATAGCTCAAGTACACTCACACTCCCATTAATAGATTAGTATCCAGGTAAAATCCAAATCAAAGCAATATAATGCATTAATCCAAATAGCATTATTCTATTTTGCTTCACTTTCAAAATAAAACTATATTCAATGCATTTCAACTTTTTCAAAATTAAAACAAACATTTTCTTACTTCATTTCACAAAACACCATATTATTTATTATTTACTCTACCACACACATTCAATCATCTATTAAATCCACATAAAGCCAAAAGCAAGCAACATCATAGTTTGAGACGTGACAGTAATACTCTATTTGCAAGTTGTAACTAGAACACCTTTCTTTTATTAATAAAGTTCATCAATTTTTTCTTCTCAATGGTTATCTTATTGTGTGCAATTGATGATTGATGTGCATTTCTCTGTTTTATGCTTAAATCCTCAAATATAAGTCAATTAAAATGACTAAATATACTACTAATTGACATCAATTTATAATTAAATTGACTAAATATTGTTGGTGTAAATAAAGTATTGTACCTAGTTAAATCATTACTAGGGGACTTATTTACATCTTAGTTAAGTTTACTTAGGTCATAGGAAGGAATCTTTGTAGAAGATGTGAGTTGTCATTAGTTGTTATCTTATATTTGACAACTACTACATGTGAACCTAGGTAAGTGTGATTAGTTGTCTCATGTCATATGATTAAGACACTTGTCATAATCCTATGACATCTTGCATCTCACCTTGGCTATATAACCAAGGGGTATCTCTCATTGTAAAAATCAATCACAATCATATCATATCATTGACATTGAATACAATCTGTTCTTGTCATATTCTTTCTCTCTCTTTTTGTGCTTTCCATTTGGTCCATAGATCTTGGCATCCATAGCCAATTCTAAAATGGTATTAGAGCGGTTTGGGTGCCATTGGAGAGTCCTTTTATGAAGAGAGATACCAGATTTGGAGGTGTTCCATTTTGAGGCTCTTTGTTGTAGGTTCAAATCAGAGCTTGTTGGTGCAAATATAAGCTCACCATTGTGTCTGAAAGGTTCGAGAAAGTCAAATTTTCTTTTTGTTTCGTCCAAATCGGACATACGAGGCCAAATCTAAGAGGGTTTGAAGCTGAAGTGTGGTTGCCAGATCCAGAAGGTAGCTGCAATTTTGGAGCATTTTGAGTCAAATCCGACCCTGCCATCGTGTCTAGAAGGGCCAAAAACCTAAGATCGACTATCAATTCGTCCATTTTGGAGCAAGTCATCCGGCGAGGCAAATTTTTTTTGCCCAGAGAGTCATACGGCCCTCCAGGTCATCATCATTGCGTCGCTGTCTATAGAAGTACGTAGACTGGTACCACTGCAGGGTACAAAAGGTATCGAGTATGCAGGCTCCACCATATGCCATGTGGTGCAAGCATAGGCCCCAACGCGGGCCCCATCTCCTACGCGACCGACGGCCTCTCCATTCACCGAAATCCGGCGACAGTTTCAAAAACTCGACCACCGAACTTGAAACAACCGGCAATCATTTGAACATCCCGGCAGTGCATACAAAAAGGAAAGGAATATTCCAGATTCGGTGAGAAGCTTCCACTGACCTCTTGATGACCATTTCAACGTCAAGTTTAAGCTTGTGTTTGGAGAATATTTCGCTAGCAGAGGCATATTCCTTTTTGACGGGCCCAAAGACTTCAATTTTAATCGCATGTTTTGATGACGTCAGCACCGCGTCAACGTGACGTCAGCAGATTAAAAAAAAATTCACCCCCCTCACGGTTTGCATTTAGGTTTTCATAGGCGAACTTTGAAGCTTAATATCTTGCTCATTCTGACTCCTTTTTTCAAGCAATTTTTTTTTATTTGGGCTAATTTTTCATGCTCTTCACTTTGGTGCAATTAGTTTCTAATTTTGGTGCCTGGTTTTTCCAAAAAATGTAGATTCTCACAGGTGTTGCTGCTTCGTCCTCATTTTAGGAACTTCGGGAGATCTTGCTCCTATGGTAACATTTTTGGGTGCAATTTTTTTTGAAAGTACATGATTTTTCTTGTACTTTTTAGTGGTATAATTAGATTGATCTCATTTTGTACCAAAAATTGTACTTGATACTGTGGCCTATTTTGGCATCTGTAAGCACTAAGATCAAGTCTAGCTTGTTGTTTTTGGCATCTAGCAATTGTAAATGCACTAAATATAAAGTGCTAAATCAGATATTGCTGGGGGGTTTCTTGACTGAGTGATTTGGGGGGGTCTCTTGGTGCATTTTCTTTGATTTGTTTGCTTTTTCTCTCTCATTTTCATCGATCATTCTAAGGTTCCTTTGCTCACATCATATAATTATTCAACATGGAATCAAAATGCATGGAGTATTCTAATGATAGAAGGTCACTCTCTATATGTTGAAAATAAGGTACCTGAACCTGCTGATGATGAGAAAAAGTTAAAATGGATGATCAAACATGCCAAAGCTCTTGGGTGTCTTCGTAGACTAGTTTCTCAAGATTTTTTGTTCCAAATTGAATCATGTAAAAATTCTCATGAAGCTTGGGAAAAATTGAAAACATTATATGGTACTACAGATGAAGTAAGAGGCTATCAAATTGATAATGATTTGATGAATCTTGATCCTAAGAACTTTGACAACATCCAAGACTACATCACTAAGGTTAATGATCTAAGAGAGAAATGCAAAGCATGTGGAATTGATAAGGACATCCAGTTGGTGTATAATACAATGAACAAGCTTGGTCCTGATTATGCTTCTTTTATTTCTAGCTTTCATACTCATAGATTGACTATGGGGTCTACATACACTACACCTTCATTTCCATCATTTTCTGAGATGCTGATACATGAGCAACAAAAGCTTATCTCAATGGGTCTCATCAAGACTTCTAAATCTCAGGCATTGTTGGTTAGTTAGGTGGAAAAATCAGAATTAGATAAGAAACATAAGAAAGCAAAGAATAATCAACATTCAGATCAAGTAAATCCACATTCAGATCAATCAAAGAAGAAATCATCTTCAAAAGGAGAATCATCTAAGAAGGGGAGGCCTTTTTGTGCATATTGCAAGAAGGATGGACATGAAGAACATTATTGTTATAAGAAGGATATTGATGAGTTGAAAACTCTTCTCAAAAGGAATCACATTGATTTTCCTTCTAGAATGTCTGAATCTTCTTCTCCTTCTACTTCAAAACAGTCTAAAAAGGACAAAGGTCAAACATCAACATTAGGATATAAAGGACAAGCTCTTTGTGCTCTTTCAGGTCCAGGATCAGGGAGATGGCTTTTAGATTCAGGAGCATCTCATCATATGGCATCTTCACAGACTATATTCTCTTCATTTTAGCCTTGTACTATGTCTCCTATCTTGATGGGAAATAATACATACATGAGTGTACTTGGGAAGGGATCTATTAGCATTGGGGACAACACTTTTCAGGATGTCTTGTGTGTTCCTCATTTGACGAATAATCTTCTTTCCATTTATCAGATTACACATGGTGGAGATGGGAGAACTGTGGAGTTCACTCCTGACTCTGTTATCATTCAAGACTTGGAGACTAGAGATATCATTGCTACTTGGGTGGTTGATCATTCATCTCGGTTATATACCTTTACACAGTTTGCTTCTGATGATGACCTTCTTCCTTCAGATGTTAATCAAAACCATGATTCAGAGGAGAAATTTGGCTACTTGAACTTGGGAGTTATCACATCAAATCTAGTTCTTGAGTCATGCATTCTATCTCCTCCACCTACTATTGTACCTAAGGATACTTGTGATGCTACAGTTTTGGCTCCTAGTGATTCAATGCAGTAGGACATACATAGTCTTCCAGATATGGCTACTTTGGATGACTTCTTGATAGGTATTTCAGACTTGTTTGTGGAGTCTCATCTTGCAGATTTGGGGGACATCATTGATAGCATTCATCTTCTATTTGATGAAGATGCACCTTCTTCAGTTGTTGTGAGGGAACACCTTGACCCTCTTGTTCATTATCTACATGGTCATTCTTCTCAGATTGGCATGAGTGTGGATACTTTTGGACAACATTTGGAGGAGACTTCTTTTTCTTCAGAGGGGATATCTTTGTCTTTGGATTGTGCTCTACATTCTTCTCTACTAGATGTTGGATTGTCCTCTTCAACAGTGTGGCCTAGAACGCCTGTTTGGAGTGTGGCAGCGTTTTGCATCGACATAGAGACACTTGATCATGCTTCAGAGACATCATCATACACCATCCATATTCCTGACATCCTGCACACATCCTTGGTTTTGTTTCTTCCTAAGGTGAGGAATGTTGTTCGGTGAGATTGGATCATCTTCAACATTCAATGTCAAACTTCTACCATCATTGCAGGAGACTCAACATTGAGGGGGGGCAACCTTGTCTCTCTTCTGCTTCTCTCTTATGGGGGGTCTTTTTCCTCACATGGGGTTTTTACCTTCTCATTCTTCATTGAGAGAATTTCTATTTTTATATTTCATCTCTCTTTTGGGGAGGAGTTTTGTCCCACTGGGTTTTCTCCTTTTCTCTGTTTGTGAGAGATTGCATTGCATATGTACATGGGTACCTAACATGGCCTAGTAGTTGGGACCCATTCTTGCATCTTAGTGTCATTTGCATAATAATATGCTACTCCCTAAGTTGCATTTAAGGGGGGGTGTTGGTGTAAATAAAGTCTTGTACCTAGTTAAATCATTACTAGGGGATTTATTTACATCTTAGTTAAGTTTACTTAGGTCATAGGAAGCAATCTTTCTAGAAGATGTGAGTTGTCATTAGTTGTTATCTTATCCTTTGACAACTACTACATGTGAACCTAGGTAAGTGTGATTAGTTGTCTCATGTCATATGATTAAGACACTTGTCATAATCCTATGACATCTTCCATTTCACCTTGGCTATATAACCAAGGGGTATCTCTCATTGTAAAAATCAATCACAATCATATCATATCATTGACATTGAATACAGTCTATTCTTGTCATATTCTTTCTCTCTTTTTGTGCTTTCCATTTGGTCCATAGATCTTGGCATCCATAGCCAATTCTAACAGATATATTACCAATTAACATAAATCAATAAATAGTGAATAAATATGACTAGATATATTCATACTAGTGAAATCAGTGAATAAAAATGACTAAATATACTACCAAACTGATCAAAATGATGATTAAAATTAATGACTAAATACAATACCAATGCACAAAAATCAATGAATAAAAATAACCAAATAAGTGACCAATTAACAACAATCAATGACTAAATATATCAGTAAATAAAAAAAATGACTAAAATTGTGACCAGATTACAACAATCAATGACTAAATCAACAACTAAATAAGTGACCAGTTAAATATATCAATGAATAAAAAATGACTAAATAAGTGACCAGATTACAACAATCAATGATTAAATCAATGACTAAATATAACAGTGAAAAAAAAATGACTAAATAAGTGACCAAATCGCAACAATGCATGACTAAATTGACGACTAAATATACTACCAAATCGATCAATCTAAACAACCAATAAATGACTAAAAATGGTTTAGTCATCAATCTAGTTGCATTGTATATGACTGACAATAAATTACTAGTGGTCACGTGACCACCTGTAGTCATTTATAAACAATTTTTAGTAGTTTATTGTTATTTATGTACTAGTGTAATGTTGAAATGGATGATGGATTCACTCAGCCACTTTATGTCATCCTGTGTGGTGTCAAAATTGGGCATGAAATCTTAAGGTCTATGAACCATGATGTTTAAAAATATGATTTTGTTTTTGAGTAAGTTTTCACATTATGATATTTAAGGTGATTTTTAAAGGTCTAGGTTGTATTTTATGTTTGGGAAATTAGCCTAGGTCTTAGGTGTATAGGTTAGAAGATTATTTTTTCCATTTATAACTTAAAAAAAGGTGTTTAGACCCTCCCATTTATTAGTTGATTAATATTGTGTCAAATTGGTGGTTTCCAAATTAAATAATAAATTGAAATTTGTGGTTGTGAATGGTTTAGGTCGAGTAAATTTTTTGGGGCATGACATTTGTCATGAAATATATATTTGAGGCCATAAATAGATGTGGATTATAAGGTGTATTTCTCATGAATGCCTAACATTTTACATGATAATGTATGTTTTTCCAATTATCAACAAAATACAAGTGTTCTTTTGGAAACAAGGTGTGAATCTCTTTTTAGATAGGTAAGGAGTAGTAGTGGTGGTAGTTTCCTTGGTAGTGAGAAGAAAATAGGATAAAGATGGATGAGCCAAGATGATAAGATTGTGGTTCATGGATGGGTTTGATATGGATAATTAAATCTTAAGATGGAAATAGATCATGGAAGGAATTATCTATGGTGTTGGGATCTTGATTTGGATGAGAATATGTGTGGGCACACACTTTGGCGAAATACCTTTCCATGGTTAGATTTGTTTGGATGAAATGGGGCAAGAGTGGTGTTTTGTACTACATGGAGACACACTTTAAGTTGTGCACATGGAGTGCAAAGTGATTTTTGACATTTATGGATGGTGGATTTAATATATTTGAGGAATTTGAGGGATTCATAACTAATGGACACATGACCGCAAGGGGACATTTGGATGAAATGGGATTAACACTGTTGTGGGATGACACAACCCTATTTGTACTTTGTAGTAGACTATTTTTTGTGAATAGTCCTTGGAGGAAAGGCATAAATGTGGCATTATTTAA